>JAAXCT010001086.1:0-240563 GCA_012490785.1 Eragrostis nindensis
ACCCCAGTCTCATCTCAGGACGTTTGATCCAGCCAATGATTAAACTAAAAAGATTGTTTCCCTGTACCGATACCTAAAATGGACAGGAAACCCACAAAGTTTGGGTTTTAAAACACTTCATTAATCCGTTACTTCTTCATTCTGCCTTATGAATCTCCATAAAAGATAAGAGCCGAAGGGCAGTCTGTGACTATTGCTACCCTAGCTAGTTGAACAATTTAACCAAAATATCTTATAGCAGCATCTAAACATACCGTCAGATGTCTCCTTTTATGTATCAGTATTCCCCATAAACAAGTGAAAGAAGGATGTAATTCAGCAGTGACTGCGATGTGGGCGCATTGACACCTGAAAACAGACTTCGTAGTTCATCAATCTCACCCTCGAAAATGTGGAAAACCTCCCAATTCACAACGACACGTCATCTGAAGTTGAACATTGTGTCCTCTTGTAATACATACACGAATGCATATGACAGTTAGGAAAGAAAAGAGACAAAGTTAGGCAGTGGAAGCTACAAGAGTCAAATGCCGGTTTCTTGGCCAAGCAGCATGAAGAAATTGTGAACTAGAATCACGACTAACTGAAGCGCAACGGCTCCGACCTTTTAGCTTCAGACTGACACAAAAAATCAAGCATGTTCGCAGCAAAACTCTGTTTTACGAGCGTTGGAACAGCTGGGAGGAGAGGACGCCATGTCCGTACCTCGGCGGGCAAGCTCGGAAGAGGAGAAGCCAGTGGAGGTGATGAGCAGCGAGACGAACTGCCCCAGCGCGAGCCCCACGAACACTTCCGCCGCCGCAGCCAGCTCGCCGGCGGCGCCATTGCTAGCTGCTTGTCCTTTCTTGGCTGCCTTCCTAGATGGCAACGTCGCCGTCCCCGTGTGCAAGATTGCCAACGAGAAGCAACAAAATGATAGCATGTGTGGTTTTTTAACTTCCTTTTATTATATCCTCAGAAAATATAAACCAGCTGGGTCAGCGTCGCTGCTTTGCGGGGCCAAGGCGCCGCTTGTGCTGCATTGGGAGCTGGCAGCGTACAGGGATCGTTTTGGGATGTTTGAAAAAAAAGGGATTTGATCCCGTTCTGCATGGATCGGAAGGAAAACTAGTTCAGATTTGTAATGAATTCAGTGATAACGCGATCTGAACAGCCCTGCTGCAATTAGTACAGTTCTTCTATTGTCTTGATTTCTACTTTTGTTTTGCAACAAAAATAGCTTTAAGTTCACATTCAGGCTCGACTTCCGGAAAATAAAGTACCTCCTCCTTTCTTGAAATGATGACGTTAGGACAAAAAAATTAGCTTGTGACTAGTACAAACTGGTTGTCTGAAACGACATAAAAAAATAAAATATAGAGGGAGCATTAAACATATAATGATATGGTATTTGAGAATACAACGGGCCGGCTGTTGTATTTGTCATGCATGACGTCATATATGATATATTTGAGCTCTTAAGCTGTTACAGTTGTTACGTATGCCTTAGCTATTTTGAAAGTGGTGAGACCTAAGGAGGGAACTACCTGATCGTGGAATGATTGATGTGTTTTAAAGGGAGTGTAATATATTTTAGAAATAGTTAGTTGACTTTGAGCTCGCGGCACTTATGTTTTTAATACAACGGTATATGATATTTCCTCTCGTTCTTTCAAGTCAACACGAAATAGAAAACAGTAAATGAATGGACACCATATCGATCGGTTTGTCATCCCTGGTTAGTGATGCAAGGACGGGCATGTAAACGTTTAACTAATTTGTTTCCTTTTCCAAAAAAATAGTTCAGACTTTTGACATCGACTAGATGAGGATGTCGAATATCCTCGAACCACAGCTGGACATGGTCAACCAAGGTTCAATCATTGGGATCTGTACTCTCTTCGATTAATTTGTAGTGATTCTAAGGCCAGTCTCAATGCACCTTTTATTTGCACTGAATTCTATGCATATATATATATATTTTTGCTGACTTGGCAAGTTAATTATGATGAGAGAGATGAAAAACTTTCATATTTTGTGAGCCTTTCATCCTAATGAAAGGGAGCTGGCTCCCTTTTCTAAAACTAGTCTTGAAAGAATGCAATGAAATGATGCATTGAGACTGGCCTAATGCTCTCTCCCCTATTGATAGATCTGATGTTTTGTGTTATCGAGATCATTACTATGTATGATTTCTGTTATTTTCATGTATTAACTAATACCTCCAGAAATATAAGTTTATGAATTTTGAGGCCCAAGTTGTGATCTCTGCTAATTGTTATGGGCCACAAGCCCACAACTCTAATAGTTCATCATGACCCAACTATGTTCCAGAGGCTAACCCGGCCCACATTATTCGGCTTCACTGCTAAAAAAAAAAAAGTCTACCACCGCTCTTACCAATGACGACTTGACGAGTCGAGTCACTGCGTCGCCGGCGTCACCGCCGGTCCGCCGCCGTCTCTTCCTATCTTCCCCGAAACCCCACCGAACCACTGCCTCGGTGGAAGAAGAAGCGCTGGATAGTGGATACCGAGGCGAGGCGAGGCGACGGGAGTGCGTTCCCCGACGCTGCTATCATTGCGTAGTATCATCCGAAATGCGCTCGCCTGCGATCCTCCCCAAGGACCCCAACGGTAATTTCTCTGCTCTGGTTCCCGACCCCTGCGATGCTCTCGCATCCGTGAGACTGTCTCTGTCGTTTAAGCGGGTCGGGATGGGTTGGTGCTCGCGATTCTGCATCGCTGCGGTGTCGCACGGTGAGCGCGCGGTTGCGGCGGACCACTCGCGGTTCAGAAGCGCAACTCGTGTCGCCCAGCGGTTGAATTTCCTAGGCGGCTTTCATGGTGTATCCTCGTTGGATGCAAAGTGTGTAAGGTCAGCTGGCAGAGATAGATGGGGGGTGGTTTGCTAGATTCCAGATGTTGCTATTCGAGTATTCAGTGCCACTTGCCAAATACCGGACGGGGATGCATAGGCACGTTGGTAAATTCTTGCGGTTCTCGATTCGACTCAGTGAGATCAAGCAGTTGTCCTTTTCATCTTTTTCTAAAGATTGTTACCAACAAACAATTTACTGTTCGAGGTTCTTAATGTGTTGCGTAACTTGCGTTTACCTAGCTGTTATTTGTAAAATCTATCCATTACAGTGATTCTTAATCCCTGAGTTTAGTATGGTGATCCTACCTTGTTTTGTCTTTGTTCCTTAACCAATCAAGGATCAGATAGTGTTTCTTTTTTTTTTTAAAAAAAAAAATTCGCACTTTAATGGTTTTATTGTACTTTTCAGTTATGAGCAATTTGCAATCTTTGTTCTTGACTCCTCAGAAAGAAACCTGGCAGTAGAAATTTCAATTAAAGGCTCTGTTCTGCATCAATTATCAGATGAAAGAAACAGATGAACACTGTGATGTTTGAAAACTGAAATTTTTTTTCTCTTTGCCTCATGATTGTAACATCAAATCTGTTATTGAGATGGTGACGTATGAAGACGATCTCGAGCTGCTGGTTTGTTTCATATGATATGAACCAATTACTCTAGTATTATACTGTTGAATAAGATCATCTTTGTTTCCAACTGCTTTATGTGGATTTATAGTTTCTACTTTGTCAATGGAACTGCCTTGCTCTATGTTTTTCTGCATATGTCCTCAGCTTGATCCTTGGAACCTGTTAAGTGAACCAAATTTTGTTAAGAATTTGTAATGTCTAAATGACAAAACTATTTGCCTAGAAATAACATGCATGTTTTCTTATTCCAGTGTAGGAAGAACACAAATAAAGGGGATGCTGTTGATATTGCTAGTGAATGTTGTGCAGCTCTTTGTTGCGTATGTGAAAGCAGGAGCCTCTTTTTGTACTGCTTCTATTACTTGTTTCTTGAAACAGCAGTAGTCTGAAGTGAAGACTAAGAATAGTCATTCATGACTAACGATCAGAAGAAGCTATGGTTTTATAAATGAAGAGTTCTCCCTAGTAATGTTACATGCACTAGCATAAAAAGCTTGCTTGGGACCTGTGGAACTTTAACAAAACACGCTTCTCTTTGAAAAAAAAGGTGCATTTTCAAACCAAGGAAATTAGGACCCAACTCTGCACCTTTCTGGATCTTGTGCACTTTATTTTTTTGTTTAATTATAAAACACTGTAATATTCTTACGAAATATAAACTTCCTCGGTTCCTACCTAGTACCTTCTGCCACCAACACCACTCTCCTTCTGGCAGTTGAAGTACAATGCAGCAAACTGGTGGTCCAAGATTGTAAATTGCTGAGAAGTCTCTGACATTGAAATTTTGCCGCCACCCTGGTGGATAAACTGCTTGCCGCGCTTGCTGTTTGAATAGCACAAAAACTATCCGATGAATCCCAGCTGGTGGCCTTGGGCTTTCATAGGGAACTACTTCAATGCCTGAAAAAGTGTGTATTCCTTATTAGAACCGCGTTGCTGCCATTTCACCATTTTAAGTTAAATGATTGCCATTTTGCATTACTGGCTATTCTTACTGTTTTTACAACCTGCTTTTCAATATTGTGATATATACATTTACCCCTGCAGTTTGTTGACAATCCTGTCCAGCCCACGTTATCTCCATTGCTATTCACTATAAATCACTCAATATGAACAGTAGCTTGTGGTACAATTTATATCAAAATTAAACTACTTAGAGCTATCTTTGCTGATCACTTTGTGTTACTTAACTAATAAAGAGTACTTATCGTGCTTCTCACTACAGATAGAGTTATTGCTATCTATAGGACATGTAGAGTGGTGGATAGACTGTCATATCATCTGGATTAAAGTAAATATAAAATTTAAACATCTGGAATGTTCCCATTATTGAGCATACAGGAAAGGGATTTATTTTGTACTGTAATAAACTTAGCTAACATGTGGGTTCTAGTATGATTACGATATGCTAGTTTCATTTCATTGGTTCAATGTCTCTTAAAATTCTGTCGACCAATTAAAATTTACCTATAGTCATGATTGATTAGCATACAAGTTTGACTATCTGCTGGCCTAAGCAAAATGGAACATGGTAAAGCAATCAGAGGACCGTGCTGCTACATCGGTCCATTCACTATTATATTTATTCATTCTCTACTAAAGACATGTTAAGTCTACTAACGATAGAAGTTCCTGATGCACTTTCCAACCAGTGTTCAATTCACAAGATTAATGGTTCGTGATAGTTAATAATCATAACTATGTGTTTTCCTCATGCTAACAGTGGTTGTGTTCTCTAGTTATCAGTTTCTTGAGAGGGACCGACCACTAAACCTGAAAGCAATATATGAACTAAATAGCCTGGTATTTCTCTAAACACTGTGCTTATGCCAATATTTCATTTTCATCTGGAAATATAAGTATTTATAAACTCTGAACAATATCTCACATATTTAATATCCTTTTTTTTCTGTGGGCCCACGCCGAAGATACTATCCAAGTATCCATTGAGCATTGTCTATTGTCAAGAAATGAAGAAGGTGAAAATGTCCATCTACTTGAAGCCTCTCCATACCGACTAATGTGACTAAGTGGGGCTCACATAAATTACACTATGTCAGTTACTCAATTTGAGGCGTTGTTGGGCAGATAACAACTTTTCAACTGCTTAAACTGCACCAAATAGGTGCATTCACGTATTAGAGTAGGGTCCTGTACCCTCTCTTTAAGTGTAATCATTATTGTCCTTTGAACAACAGAAAAAATATTTAAATGCCAAAAGAATCTGGAATTGCTTGCTTAATGTGTTACTTAACAATAATGTTCAGAGGTCTATTCCTATTTCTTTTGTTAACAATAATGTTCAAAGAACTGCATATGTCTTAAATGGTAATTCAGTAGGAAGAGGGTACATAAGGTGTTACCCACCAGATCTCACATCTGTTGACTCCGGTATATCTGTCACCAGCCTGTAGAAAATAGCCATGAAGGAACAAGGAACCATCTTTAGATCTTTGATTTAATATCAGAATTCGGCGCATAGTGCAAATAATTGAAGTAAATAACTTTTTTATGAAAATTAAGCACATAAGTATTTTAATTAAATACATAAATACAACCCTTTGTCTTTTACTTTTGTATGTGTTTCCTTTCACTTGCTTTCAGCTTATCTTCCTCACTTTTCCTTCCCTCTTATTGATTCTTGTGGGTTTCATTTCTAGCCACCACAGATTGCTTGGGGGCAAAGGGCTTTGTTGTTGTTTGAGTTGAGAAAATAGTGTTCTAAAGGTTGAGTGTTTCAGTTACAGGCACGCGAGCTGCACAGACAGTGTCACACTAATAAAATCCATTGTATGCATTAGAGATACAATTGGTGCTAGTAGCAAGTAGAAATATGAATGGTTATCATAAGAATGGCCATCATGTTTCATGGATCATCATATTAGAAGTTAATTTGGTTGACACAATCAGTAGCAGTGATACTTAACACCTGCTGCTGGTTTCTTCAACCTCTAGTTCTCCATAATCCTAGTTTTATAATTTTTCTGAATAATGCTAGTCATCTTGTCTCCTAAAATGGTAAATAAACTATTATAATTATCAATAAAACATTAAAGTAGAACTTGGTTATTTCGATGAGTTTCTTAGAGCTAAGAACTTTCAGCCTTTTCTTTTCGCACTATTAGTATAGATTTAACCATGCATCGTGTGTGACAATTTTTTATGTCAATGTTGTAATTAATGTCGTATTTGATTAAATACTTTTGTGACAGCTTACCTTGTTACTATGCTCAATGGTTGTAGCAACTGAGAGTTATGTCCTTAAAGTAGTCAGTTGAGAATGTAGGGTCCGTGGCTGTTTCCATCTTAGTTCATCCATGCCATAATTAATTGACAGATTTTACACATTTCTATTCAGAGTATCTTATCCATGATGTATGTTAATATCTTGAAGAATTCAGTAACTATGAACATGATAGAAAAAAAAATTAGATTGCAATTTGCTTATTTTATTTTCAAACGTCACATTACCAATGTAATTGGAAACCAATAAATGCTCACAGTTTGAAGAAAAGACTTAGGTTAAGCGAACTGTAGTGATGGAAAATAATTAGGTTACACAGAAACTTTGCTTTCTTACCCAATAGCATATAGAACAAGAGTTCTTCGGATGTTGATGGATGGAAAAGAATCACCCCCTCCTTTTTCGAGAGGGCTGCATTCCAATCCTGCAGATTATCTAAGTAAGGGGTTCTTGAACTATGAACATAACAACAATGTGGCAAGCAATATTCATTTTTCTTATGTGAAACGTGGCAGTATTGAGAGTTTAAGAAAGTTGCAATGCGACACTATACTTGAATAACAAATACAATAAGCTTACCAATGCAAATATTCCCTGTACTCTGGTTTGCTTGGACTTGGCGCATCAGGGTCCACCATGACCTTATTAGAGGTAACTTTGCATTTCAGAATTTTAATATAGATAGGACCAGTCTCATGTTTTTTAAAGGAGCTGAAACTTAATTCTACAGAGCAAATGAAAAGGACAGAGTACAGTTTTGGTTACTTAATGGTGTGACCTTTTTGACATAAGATGCCATAACAAGGTGTCGTAATAAAACCCAAGTTCGCATATGCCTTTAGTTTTGGTTATATATGGAATCATGGATGCTTGTGTGCGTATACCGTGTGCCTATGAGCAAGATAGGATGAAAGCGGTGTTTTTTTTAGTTTCAACCATGGTTCTGGGCTTGATTTCGTTTATGGGATCTTCCATGGTGATTACAGTTATTTTATATGTGGCTACGTATATAGGCATCAGCCAGCAAGTATGCAAACTTTAACATGAGAGCTCCAAGCAAGATATACGCAGGTAACACTCTATTCTATCCAATATCCTTGTACCAGAGAGTACAGATGAGATAGGCCGCAAAAGCATATTCTAAAGTAGCATGCAGGATGCATGCACTTGATCGTTAGCAAAAGGATTCTATGTGGTGTTCTTTGTGCAGCCAACTACTACCATCCAGTGGGATACTCTTTTTTGTTCTCACTATTCTATTCTGTGCAACCTAATCAAGAGTCCCTAGTATTTATATCATCAAAAGTTATGTGTACACCTTTATTTCTTCAATTTACATAGCTTGGTTTAGTGGAACAATAGTGTTGTGTTGTGCATATATTCTTTAGTTCAAAAAGAAACATATACGCTTTGAGCATGGAACTTGTCATGTAACTTAGTGTTCGATGTGCATGGATCACCCCAGGAACTATTTTATTTATTCTAATCATTGCCTTTTATCACAGAGTAAACTATTCGTTGAACCGTCACTTGGAACAAGTCAGGTTTTGATCTTTATATCTAAGCAATACAAAAAAACATCTAAAAAGAATAATGCAATGCCGAAAAATCCTGCACACTACTCAGATCATGATCCTAGAAGCTACTATGGTCACTTACAAGAGTGTACAGCTTTGTATGGTCACGACCTTCAATCTCAACATGTGGTGCATTGAGTACCGCGGATGATCGAAGCCCAGTGCCATTTGTGATCTCCTTCTCACCGTAGTTAATCCTCATTGCCGCTGACTTTACGAAAGGATCCAACACATCACCAATTACCTGGCTCAATGCCAAAGGATCCCTTCCTCGCGACATCGTGTATTGTTATTTAGCTTATGGCTACTTTGGTTATCCTTGCTTCGCAAAAGGTTGGAAAGTACAGTGTGGTGGAAGGGCTGTCTAATGATATTTTTCCCTGGGAAGAACAGAGCAGTGCTTTGTAAATTATATTAGTTGTGAAGCATCCACTTTATGTTCACAACATTCCATTGAGCACTATAAGAAGATAGAATCTTACTTTTCATACAATTTATTATTATTTTACCTTATAGTTGCTTCTTTTTTGCATGGCCATATAGAGCACCTATCGACCTCCAGATGGCCTTGTTGGAGTTGAAGCTGTATGATCTTTGTGGATGATATCAATGGTCAGTTTTTCATGCATATATTCTCCAAAGATTTGAGGTGTTTAAAGGTCCAAGAGTTAACCTCCCCTGCATGGCGCCTCGCCTGGGCTTGGACAAAGGTTCACGATGAGTCATTTCATGTTCATCGATACTTCTCTGAGTGGTGAGCACAAAGCTGGACAAAGAATCAAGATTCTTTGGATCAACATCACAATGCAAGAGTACGAAACCTGGGGAGGTAGAGGCAGGTCAGTAGCAATCTTTTTCCTTCTCTATTTTCTTTTCCTTGACGGCAATAGGAGTATCTAGTACTTCACTCTTCTTCCCTTGTGTGAATAAAAACTATTTCCTGTTCGACAAACCCTAATGCTTATGTCCCATAGTACCCGTACATGTGAGCTGAGTATTTAGAGGCATTTTCATTGTTTTTTTTCTAAGGAATTATTGAGGCTGCAACCTGCAGGGGTAAGGCTTGCCTAGTATAATCCTTCCTCATACCCCACCTTGTTTGCGTTTGGGAGCTTCCAGCACTGAGTCTGTCCTTTAAGGCTGCAGATATGTCATATTTCATCATATGAGACCCCCAAAAAAAAATGTTGATAGCCGAACCGAGAACACTGAACTACCCATTGGCCTCTTCTTTGTCTATTTTCATTTTAAACCATCATTTTATTTATGTGTAGTGTAGCTACTTATTTCCTTGTCCATTGAGTGCAGCTGTATGCCTGTACATGATTATATCAGAGAAAACAGGAACCAGAAAAGCATCTCTAGACTTGCATGCCAGTATCAGTGTCTTGATATCATCAGTCTAGATTCCTTAAGGCATTTAAAATCTCGTCACGAGAAGAAATTTCACTTTTGATAGTGTGAATGGGCATTTGGATTTTGCAAGAACCAGAGAGAGCCACATCATGCAATGGAATTTGCATTCACATTATTCCAGCGGTCCAGCCACAACACATTCTGCCTCTGCTCTCCACATACGCGTCAATATCTGCGACTGCCATAAACAATCCGATAAATTTGAATTTTTTTCCAGCAGGAAATAAAATGTGACGATAACTGCCTGCTACATTCTGTACCTTATACTCTACTCTGCCATAGGCTTCGGAATAAGTACTCCGTACTGTCCCACGCCTCTTTCGCCTTGTTTGGATAGTTTGTGAGACTGTATGCTGGTGTAAGCAACAATATCAGTTACATGGCAATTGGGTGCCCACTGCTTTCCAGTAATCATAACTGCATTTGCGCAAATGCACTTTGACTAGTAGATTACTACTTGGCACATGTACTTCAGCAAGTTGCTTGAATACATGCAAGTATAGCGAGCACGAAACACTTTTTACAAATCAAGGGAATATACTGAACTGACAATCTTCTTGGAATAAAGGTACAGCCTTGCAGATTAGATGGGCATCTTTTCCAGGACGTAGCAAGCAGAAAGGCAGAAGACGGCTTTGAATTTTTTGAAAGCTCCTGCATGACAACCGCAAGGGGAAAAAGGCGCCAGGGAATTTCCCCGCACTGCAAACAGCCTACCCCCAGCTTCTGTAGATGAACTCTCGCCGTGCCAACCTTTGGTGCTCCCTCTGCTCTCTCTAGAGTGTTCCGAGCCAGCTGGAAATTGAGCTAAAGTTTGGATCAATACTACTATAGCAGGTGAGAGTTGAATCTATTCCACTGGAGGGTAATCTTATCACCGGAAATTCTGCATCTAAAGATGCTAGATAGAGCTTACAGCACACACTTTTGATTCTTGTTTTAGCAGCTAACGGCAAATGCTGGAGCCCTAGGCCCCTATGCTAAATCCCTTGGATTCGGCATTGAATTGGATGGTTCGCTTCACCAATTTGTCATGTTAGTTCGTCCAGTTTGAACAACGTGCAATGGCTCTGGAGGTAACATCCTTGCCATTTATTTTACGTCGTACGAGTCGATTGGTTGATCCAGATTGCTTCTAATTTTCCTTCACTGCAGGGGCTTTTCAGATCAGTAACCTGCGGCCTGGAATGCGAGACAGAAACCTCACTGGTTAGCACAGTGAACAGGAGTTGAAAGCCGCCACAGCGAAGGAATCGGACGGGGTGCATGTACAGTAGAGACAACAATCTCGCCTGCATGCTGCATTCTGCTGATGGAGGCGCCTAAATGACAAGGTCAGTCTAAACACTACGGCAAACTGAACGCAATTGAATGAAGCACGGAAGGCGGGGTCCAGTTTATAATGTGGATGATCAAGATACGAACTGATTCTGGCCCAGTTTGGATGCAAAACTGTTACGCCAGAGTTGGTTTGGCCCAAGCAAAATCCAGCCTCAGAAGGGGCCATGAAAGGTACGCCAGCTCCTTTGAGCTGTGCAGGATTAGACTGTAGGTACAGCAGGTAGTCTTGTTCCCTTTTTTTTTTGGGGGGGGTGGGGGGGGGGGGGGGGGGGGGGGGGGGGGGCATGAAAGGTCTTGTTCCGTTTCATAAGCCTTAACTTTGCACTTGTGTCCTTAATAAAAATACAGTGGATGTTGTCAGAGGAGTTTTCAGGGGTTATACCCAAACAGTACATGATAGTTTCAAGCAGTTGTTTTGCTGCAATGCTGCTTGTTCTTAAATTCTTAAGTGGGTGAACTACTCCTATACAGCTAACTTTGTCTTTGTCTCAGGGTTCTGTCTGACCACTTCTGCGCCTGCCAGCGCCAGTTATTACTCTAGCACCGAAATGCTGAGCTCTTTCCCATCTTTTTCCCTACTTAAAGAAATCACACTGTTCATTTTAAAAATACTTTGTCATGCCAGCGTTTTACAACCACCTGAAACCCCTGGCCAGCGACGAGCAGAACACGGCAGATTTGCTTCCCGAAGACGTGCCTGGCCCCGGTGGAAAAGCCTCCGGGGCGAAACCAATGACGCCGCCGAAGCTGTAGCCTCGGCGGCAAGCAAGCCGAGGAGTGGCGGAATAGAAAAGGGAAGAAGAAACACATCAAGCGCGGCCGGTCGTTAAGTCTGGTAAACTGGGGTGGCACACGGCACGGCACACGCGTCCACACGCTGTCCCCGGACGGCTGTCACGTCGCCGCCTCATCCCCTCCCAAGCCCAGCGAAGCCAAGCCAAACCAAACCAAACCCCACCACCCAGCACGAGATCGTCTCGCCAGCTCATCTCTCACCGCCCCGGAAGACCCCTCCACCCGCGTCCTCCTCCACCTCCTCGTCTGGTCCCGCCTCGCCTCTCCTCTCCTCTCCTCTCCGCCGGGTGGATCGAGCGAGCACCGCCGCCGACCCGTCCCAGGTGACTCCTCCTGCCCTGCTTTTCCTTCTCTGGCCCTGTTTCGCGTTCTGGGGGTGTGGCTCTGCGCCGGTCGGTAGGTTCCTGGTTCGGCAAGGTGCTGGTCCCGGCGTGAGGCGGGGGCGCGACGGGCGACGCGACGCGGTCGCTTCGTCTTGGATGCGAGGTGGCGGGACTCGGAGCGCTCAATTGCGACCCTGTTCGCCCGGAATTCGGGTTTGGCTGCCGGGAAGTGCAGGGTTGGCAGTGCGCGCGCGGGTTTTGGTTGCCTCATGGTTGTTCGTCTGGTGCGGAAACTGTGCCTGCGGGGATTTGCATTTCCATGCCTCTTAGGTTGGCAGTGATAGACGGTGGAAAGGATCATCTAAGTAACTCTAACCAGTCTGATGATCATAAGTATTTGTTTTGTTTGTTCTGCGTATTTAAGCATCCTTGTACAATGAATCCACGCCAGAGAAGAAGAAGATGGATTCTTGAACATATAGAAATATGAAGATTGTAGTTGATCGCTCTGTGTGAACATCATAGATTCTTAAACAAGTTAACTGGAGAGCATGCTTTCAATATTTTACTTAACAAGGAGTGGCTGGCATAACTCGCTAGCCTGGAGCTCTTTAATTTCTTTCCAGTCAGTGGAACTAAAAGTCCCACATGATTTTTGGCCATATTGTTTTTGTTTTCTCTTGAGAGTTTTCATGTAATTGAGGTACTGACAGTGACGCTATTCACTGAAACTGTGTACTGATGACCAATTTGTTGTCTCTTGTTTGTAATTGAAGGCACGGAGGCAGAGCAAAGTCAGAAGAGGTCGAAATGCTGCGCCGGTGGTTTTGCTGCACTCAGTTTAATGCGTCATATCGTGAACATGAAAATGAGCGTCCTGTCAGTCCGGATGAGAAAGAAGGTACTCTTCATGTTTAGAGCCCCCTTTTCCTTCTCTTGTTAAATCATTGATGTCCATGGTTATCAGAAGATTAGAAATGCGTTTGAAACTCCTCTAGGGACTGATTTGCTGGATCTATATGTCTCTTTCTTGGCTTTTCAGAAGCATTTTGTGCATTTTCAGTACTTTGTGCCATTATTATTGATATTTCTGATATGTCATGTTTAGGTGTTCAGAATGATTGTAGGTGAATTACAGAATGTGTGGATTGTGGAACATCAGATATTAGTTTTCTCTGAAAAAATGAATCCTTGTAGTAAAATGTATAGCGGACATCTACTCTGAGCTTCTGATCTTCTCAAGGATAGAAAACGTGAATACCAAAATATAGACCAGTGATCTTGCTGTTTCATGTGAAAGAAAACACTGATAAGGAATTGACACCGTTCTCTTTGATGCAAGCCACCATATATTTTGTATGCAAGGCTGTTTTAATGTTAGGTAACAAGGCAGTGCATTTGTTGAGCATCACTTCATTTTATTATTTTTGCTGTTCAACTTTGTCAAATTTCGTTACTGATTAGGCATGATATATCATTTTCATGTACGCCAAAAAAAAAAAGTTGAAAAGGGGAATGTTTCATGCATCACTTATTGCTTGCTTTCTGGTCTCTGTTTGCCTTTTGTTCTTTGGCTGCGGATGCTTGAGGTTGTTTTTCATTACATGGCTTTCAGGAAATGGTTTTGCTCCCATAAGCGATGCCACAAAGGCACCTCCTCCTATCGAAGTTCCTGAATTATCATTCGAAGAACTGAAAGAAAAGACTGACAACTTTGGATCAAAGGCTTTGGTTGGTGAAGGATCATATGGAAGAGTGTATTATGCTGTTCTAGACAGTGGAAAACATGTTGCTGTTAAAAAGCTTGATGCTTCAACAGACCCTGAACTTGATAATGAGTTTCTGACACAGGTATGGCTTGGCCGCATCCTTTTTAGAGCTATGTGTGCATATCACCTACCATTGTATTCCATACTGTTTGTCTGAGCTATATTAAGATTTTATATTATAGTATTTGACCATATGTGTCCTCTCTTCTTTTACACAGGTATCTGTTGCCTCAAAATTAAAACATGAAAATTTTGTGGAAATGCTTGGATATTGTGTGGAAGGAAATCAGCGACTAGTGGCCTATGAATTTGCTACAATGGGTTCTCTACACGATATTTTACATGGTATGAGTGAGCTGTTACTGTATCACTGTAAATGCATACAGTCTCTCTTATATGAGACTCATATAATTACTTCGAGGTTCCAAGCTGTTTGGTATTCCTTTCATAGCACCTCATGATCGAAACAACTCATATGTCATTGTGTTCTGATCTGTTTCTTGTTTCTCCTTTCTGTCACACAAAGGAAGAAAGGGTGTTCCAGGGGCACAGCCTGGCCCAGCACTTGACTGGATGCAGCGGGTCAAGATCGCTATAGACGCGCGAAAGGGCTAGAGTATCTTCATGAGAAGGTCCAGCCTTCGATAGTCCATCGGGATATACGGTCTAGCAATGTTCTTCTGTTTGAGGACTACAAAGCGAAAATTGCAGATTTCAATCTTTCAAATCAGTCGCCAGATATGGCTGCTCGTTTGCATTCTACTCGTGTCCTTGGAACCTTCGGCTATCATGCTCCTGAGTAATTATTCAACTCAAATGCTTGAACATTTTATTTGATTTTATTTGTGTCTCGAAATCAAGATTGTTCCAAACAACTACTTAATAATGTTTGGTAATAATGCAGGTATGCCATGACTGGACAGCTGACCCAGAAAGTGATGTGTATAGCTTTGGAGTTGTTCTTTTAGAGCTTCTAACAGAAGAAGAAAACCAGTAGATCACACAATGCCTAGAGGTCAGCAGAGTCTGGTTACATGGGTAAGCATTTGTTTCCTAACAAGCTTAGTGGTGAAGCGTACAAGTGTTTTGTTGATAATTGCCCTTGAAACAAGGGAAACATGTGGCACAAAGAAACAAAATTTTGGGGCAGAAAATTCTTAATATCTGATGGCTAAAATTTGTGAAAGATTTTGGAAATTCATACTTGCACATGCCTATTAAAAATCTGTGTGTTTGTTGTCACTCTGTGTCCTATAATAATGTTTATGGTTTTAACATGTTGTGTTAAATGGCTTACTAGGCTACTTACTGCTCTTCATATTTCATGGTAGTTCATTTGGAGATATAGCAAACAAATCCATTTTAGGTAGTTATTTCTATAATCAAGTCAGTGATTTAGTAGGTTTGTAAGGACGGTTTGGTTCAGTTCATAGCACCATGTTTATAGCTGTTTGAAACTTTCAATACATAATTCACATGCAAATAGATTGTCAGGTAGGTCCAGTGTAATGACTATTTTCTGTTTATTTCATCATTTGATACAGGCGACACCTCGATTGACTGAGGATACGGTGAAACAATGTGTTGATCCAAGATTAAAGGGCGAGTATCCTCCGAAGGGAGTTGCCAAGGTATGCCTCCCTTTCTCCTCTGCGTGTGCAGTGGTCTTTACAAGTGTGAAAATAATATGAGTAACTGGGGCGACCACCACCTTTTAACTCATTGGCTTTCTTCTGTCTTGTAGCTTGCAGCAGTGGCGGCACTCTGTGTGCAGTATGAATCTGAGTTTAGACCCAGCATGAGCATTGTCGTCAAAGCACTATCTCCCCTTCTTCAACACAAACCACAACCACCAGCAGCCGCTGCTCCTGATACAACAGCGCCTTCAGATGCCTGACTGACTCAGTTCAACAAGAATGTAAAGCGATAACATTTCCTCATCGGTGCGTGCCATTTTACTGTAATATTGTGAGCTTGTCAAGTGTTTTTATTTTAAACGACTTGTGAAGTGATTAGTGCCACATCATTGTAGACTAACGCGTATCTTTATGTATAGGTTGCTAAACAGGAGGCTTTCCCTTGTCATCCGTACCATGCGCTAAGCTGAGTGTTGTGCTGCCATCGCTGTTGGCTGGGCGTGGTTTTCTTGGTTGGCCAGCGGTCGAGATCACCTAATATTCGTGTTCTGCGTCTATATTGTAACATGCGAAGGTTCTAATTTTCGGAGAGATGATTCTTTTTTGTTTGCGTCTGATTCTGAGCTGACCATCGTACAATCTGTTGATTATGAGGCTTCTTGTGTGCTCGCTTAAGCGTGAGTTTGTGCATATTATTTTCGTTGTCAGGAGAGCTACATATATTTCTTAAGACAAATAGAGAAGGTTGTGCATTTTGTTGTTCACTGGATCTGGATCATCTATTTTTCCGTCCAATTCAGGAACTGCTAAAGACCATCTGGAAGATGGGAATTAAACTTAAGAAATGTTGAATGAGCACTACAACAATTGCAATTGTAGTGTCTGTTGGGGTTCGTGAGAAAAAGGAATGGATCCATAGTCATCTCTGAAAGCGAAGTTTGGAGCTTCAGGGAGAGAGAGATGTTTGGAGCTGTTTTTTTTTTTGAGAGAGAGAGAGACAAAGTTTGGAGCTGTTATTTAGACATGACAAAATTGATCGGCTTAATTCGGACGGAAATACAAACAGTTCGGGCCCAACTACTTTTCCAGCCCAATTGTTCAACAAAATGAGGCAGGCCCATCAGAAGTCTCGCGGTCCGGGATGATCGACGCCGCGGGGCTGCTCCCCCGAGTTTCGACCACTCCGTGCTCCGGCCCCGCGGCCCGCCGTACTACGGCGCCTTGGTCGACGAGTTCACCCCGTTGGACGTACGGCCGCCACCTGGGGAACGTGCTGACGTCGCGGGAGATCTTCGTGGAGCGGCTCTACTACGTCGAGACGCGCGACATCGAGAGGCTCCGGGAGATGGCGAGCACGGATGGCCGGCGCGCGTCCCGGGTCCACGCCGTGTCCGCGTACCTGTGGAAGGCCCTGGCCGCCGCCGTCTTGGCTGGGCGCGTCGTCCAAGCGCGCCACCGGCGACGCGACCTGCCGCATGGGCTGGTACGTAGACGGGCGGTGGCGGGTCACGTCGCCCAAGTTCCGCGCCGCGCTGCGCGACTACGCGGCAACGTCACGCCGTACGAGCTGGCGGAAGCCATGGCGGAGGCGATCCGTTCGTGACCTACACAAGGACCTGGCCGATCGACGTCGCGGGCATGGTGCTGGAGGCCATGACGTCCATGGACTACAACGCGCGGGTCCAGGAGCTCGTGGACTGGTGGAAGAGGACAATAGGACGCAGAGCGACGTGGTGGAGGCGGCGACCGTGGGGCTCGGCAGCCCGACGGTGAGCCAGAGGGTGTGGGCCTGGCACGGACACGGACTTCCGCTTCGGGGGCACGCGGCGCTGGTCATGCCCACCTGTGGGAGAGCGAGGGGCTGTGCTCTGCTCGGGCAACGTGGTGGTGGTCACCGCGCACGCATCCGGTCGGCAACGGGTCGTGGCTTCTCAGAGCTGACTTGTGGCCACGGCTCACCCCGCGCTCGAGCCTGAGGAGCTGAGTATCTTCAAGCAAGCCTCTTACGGCGGGCGGAGTATCTTGGTGTCTAGTTATTAGACGAGCAGAGTTTGATGGGAGGGGGCAGCTTCAAGCTGATGAATCCATGGTGCATAAATGTAAACTTAAGAATTAGTCTGAACAAAACCCGTGGTTAGCTTTTTTCAGAAAAAAAGAAACATACCGATGATCATGACAGCGTGAGTACTCTTTCCTAATTTAATCTGCTGATTGCCCAAGATCATCATGTGAATGAAATACTTACACAAAACACTTC
Source organism: Eragrostis nindensis (assembly GCA_012490785.1). Classification (NCBI taxonomy): domain Eukaryota; kingdom Viridiplantae; phylum Streptophyta; class Magnoliopsida; order Poales; family Poaceae; genus Eragrostis; species Eragrostis nindensis. The sequence continues at coordinate 17,849 of JAAXCT010001086.1, forward strand.
ATACGTCACCTCTACAAGATGACGTAGCAGCATGCCTGTGAAAGTTGGAAGCATGGGTCACTCCGAAAAGATATGGCCCAGAGAACTGACAAAAACATATTCAAATCAAAATATTGCACACATAGAAAACAAGGTGTATAAAATTGAAGGGTACGTATTAGCATATGCTACATATAACATACGGCATTGCAGTCTCTCTGTACGCATTGATTTTCTTTTGACTTGGCACGGAGGCTAGTACCTGGAACGTAGAAGCTCCGATATGGGACAACGCTGCAGAAGTGACGACCCTCTCTCTCGCAGACTTTCCAAGTCCTGGTGGTCTTCAGGTCAACCGCGAAGATCCCAGCTTCCGCGCTCACAAAAACAGCATCACACCCTCTGCAAAACCAAGCACACGGAACTGATCGGTTATACCCAGCCCGATGAACATGTGCTCCTTCTTCCATCCCCCAAAGCCATCGTACCACCACAGGCTAAGTTTGCGGCCATCGGCGGCGGCGGCTACGGCTTCCAGCTCGCCGTTCTCCACCGTCACCAGGCACATGTTCGACGAGTTCATGAACGTCGAGGGGATCTTCGACAGGGCATGCCCAGCCACGTCGTACCTGAGGACTCTTCGGCCGGCGGTGAAGCAGAGCGCGTCTCCGACAAGTATGCCAGGCCCAACGACGTTGGGCCCAATGGCGTCACCGCACTCGACGTCAAGGTGAAGCGGCTCGCTCCATGCCGTAGCGCCCTGCGAGTAGGTGCATAAATATGCCGCGCCGCCGATGATGCACACGAAGACGACGAGGAAGGGTCCGCTGCTATGGCAGCCCGGAGCGGTCGATGGGCATAGCACCGCCGCGTTCCAGATTCGGCTTTGACGATACAGCTGTTGCAAGTCGGGCAGTACCTGCTGCTCGTCGGCGATCGGGTCCCAGATGACGAGGAACTCTTGCGGCGCGTGCTTGTTGTGGAGGAGGACGCGGCCATGGCGGGCGTCGAGCGTGCGGAACGCGCGCCTGTCGGGTAGTGACGGGCAGGAGGCTGCGGTGGGGACGAAGCCGGAGGCGTCGGCTCCGTCGCCGGCGACGAAGTTGACGAAGACACCAAACATGGTTGGCGTGGTGTGCAGCTCGCGGAACCTGCGGCTGAAGCGGGGGTCGGATACGATGCGGCGCCAGGTCCTGCAAACGAGGGCGGCGCGGACGAGGGACGCCGGGTCGTCCGATGGGAAGAGGAGGAGGATCTCCTCGATGAGCTCGTCCATCAGCTGCGGCTGCCGCGGCGGCGCCATGCCGAATTAATGTTGTTGCTATCCTGGCGACGGGCGTGCTGATTAAGATCGATGGAGGCGTCCAACGCACCGGCGTGTCGGCTTCGATCTACTTGCGGAACGTTCGACTACGCTACGCGGTACCTACCTACCTTGCATTGCTTTTGTAGTGCCTGCGATTGGCTCCGTCTGTCTGTCGGGTCGGTTAAAAGTTCAGAACCGGAATAGGAAACGCAATTGAGAAAGCAAATCGGAAGCGGTTGCCGAAACAGTTTTGCTATACGGATGTCAAGGCAATGAACAAGAACTGGAGACGTGCGAGGGAAAAAAAATAACCGGTGGCAGTACCATTTGGACGGCGGCGAAGGTGTTGGGAGATTTGGGTGTCGGCGGCTCCGATCTCCACGATCCAGTTTCTCGGCGGCCATATATAGGTTCAGTGTTCAGCTAGAATATCTGCTACTGCTTTACATGATCGTGGGCTAAACAAAACCTGAAAGCTGGTAAGCTCATTCGTCACTCAGCTAGAAGTTTACTTCTCCGAAGAGAGCACACCATTTGAATTTTGAAGCCAGGTCAAAAGTCTGTGACGTTAATACTATCTTCAGGTTGTCACATTGTCTATGTCGTCCGCTGCAACATCGAAGGAGAGAGCTTGAAAAGCGTCAGTTGCTTCTGTTTAAGTAGGGCTATGCAAAACCTAAAAACTTGATCAACTCCCAGCCACGGACAGTTTTTTTCTTCCTATGTAGCTATCTTTAGATCATATAGTCATCTTGAATGAATGATAAACAAATTGAGAAAAATTGTGCACGTGATCAGTTATTTACGTTAGGATTTAAGCTCCTAACAAAAGAAAAGAAAAAATAATAAGCTAGACAAGGGTAAGGTGAATTGATTTTGAATTGATTTCATCATAGTCTTCATTTTTTTTTGGTCAAGTTGTTATTGTTTGTGATAAACTAAAATGATCACATCATAGACTTTAGTGTCCGCCCATGGCCTAATCCTTGTTTTGATATCTCCACATATAACAAAACTTTACATGTATACCTGGAATAAATTCTTGAACTACCGACAAGGCAAGATGATATTGTAACCATCAATAATGAGAACATTCTTCGTAGAAAAAAAAAAAAGAGGAAAAGGATAGATGCAACCTATTGGTTCCAGCTTGGGCGCGCGAAGAAGTATGTATATATGAAATCAATTGACGTTCTGGAATGTCTGAGATAAACAAAAATGTAAAATGTAAGCATTGGTCGGAGCCAAATTTCATGATTAATTCAGAAATATACCAATTAATCGAGACAATGGACTCTCCTAGTTTAACCTACTCACCCGATTGAGAACAATAACATAATTTGAATGAAATACAGTTCATACACTAATTCTGCAAGATGACCATATACCAATATGCATGTGACAATTGGAAGGATCGACTAGATCAATATCTGCAATATAGCATGATGTTTACAAGCCGAATTTGAAGCAGATAGATGGTAGAAAATACCCACAAGGGAGAGAACTGGGTAATTGATGTGTAAGTCGTAGAAGCTGGGCAATTTGACAAAAATCCTTAAGACGTACACATGCATAAAAAGAAGAAGAAGGATTTCTTAGCATCATGCTGCGTATGGGATTTGAAGCTTTCAACTCAATGTGTTGATTTTCTCGACCGTGTACGAGGCTAGTACCTGGAACGTAGAAAGCCCAAGTGTGGAACAACACTGTAGATGCGACCATCTCTCTCGCAGACTTTCCTCGTCTTGGTGGTCATTAGCTCAACCACGAAGATCCCAGCATCTGCACTTACCAAAACAGCATCGGAACTCTCTGCAAAACCAAGCACACGTAACTCAGTTATATCCAGCAGCTTGATGACCTTGAGTTTCCAGCATCCCCCAAGGTCATCGTACGACCACACGCTAAGGTTATTGCCACGGGCGGTGGTGACTCCCAGGCCGCAGCTGCCGTTCTCGTCCACAGTCACGAGGCACAGGTTTGCCGAGTTCGTGAACGGCGAGATGATCCCTGACAGGACATGCCCACGCACGTAGTTGTACCTGAGGATTTCCGGGCCGAAGGTGAAGTGGAGCACGTCTCCGACGAGCATCGCAGGCCGAACGACGTCACGGCCGGGACCGATATCGATGAGGGTCCCCGAGTAGAGTCGGCTTGCTCCACGCCATGGAATCCGAGGAATAGGTGCACAGACGCGCCACGCGATCGGTGACGCCCACGAAGACGACGAGGAAGGGTCCGGTACCACGGCAGCCCGGAGTGGCCGGCGGACACAGCACCGCCGCGTTCCAGGCTCGGGTTTGACGGTACAGAGGCAGCGGAGCAGGCAGCGCCTGCTGCTCGTCCGTGACGGGGTCCCAGACGACGAGGAACTCCCGGGGCGATACGTGCGCGCTGTGGCGGAGGAGGACGCGGCCGTGGCGGGAGTCGAGCACGCGGAACATGCACCGGTCGGGTAGTGGCGGCGGGCACGAGGAGCATGTGGGGACGAAGCGGGCGATGCCGTCGTTGCTACTGCCGCCGTCTCCTGATGATCCTCCCAGGTTGACGAAGACGCCCAGCATGGCTCCGTGCCGCAGCTCACGGAACCTGCGGCTGAATCGTGGTGCGGATACGATGCGGAGCCAGCTCTTGCAAACGAGCGCGGCGCGGACGAGGGACGCCGGGTCGTCCGCAGGGAAGAAGAGGAGGATCTCCTCGATGAGCTCGTCCATCAGCCGCGGCGGCGGCGGCGCCACGCTTTGTTGGTTTCCGGGCGACGGACGTGCGCTGTGCGGATCAATAAGATCGAGACGGACGATCGACGTACGCACCGTCGTGTCGGCAGCCGGCTTCGATCTACCTTGCTTTTGTAGTGCCTGCGAATCGATGGGCTCCAAACTGTTAATAGTTCAGAGTCGGAATAGGAAACATGACACGACACGCGAGAGGGAAATAACCTGCGGCAGTACCATTTCAACGGCGGCGAAGGTGTGTTGGGGGATTTGCGCCCCGTTGCCGGCTCCGATCTCCACTCACCATTTCCTTGGACAAGAGATTAGAGATTTTCCAGTTATGCCGCTGCTGTCAGAAGCATTGGTTTTCTTTTAGAGGCCGTAAGTTCAGTGTTTCAGCTAGAATGCTTTCCTATAATCTAAAGTTTGTCTTCTCCTTTGACTTTTACTTATGACGCTAGGCCCCATTTGGCACAACAAAGCTTCAACTCGAAAAAATGTGGATTTTTTTAAAAGTTGATCATATCTAGCATAGAAATATATGGACCTATAATATGCAATGAATGGATTAAAAGTATCTGATTAAATAATAAGAATAAAACAAACTATTTTAACAATTAAGGATATGGAACGTAGAGTTTTGCTATCTAAATAACCCCGTAATCCCATCCAACACTTTTGTTTCATTTCAGCAGGGCTATGCAAAGCCTTGATCAACTCCTCACTATAAGTAACATCAAGGTGTTCTTTTTTTTTCTGGGTGTCCTATGTAGAAATCTTCTATCGCAGATCATATAATCAAATTGAATGGATAATAAACAAACTAGTTTGAGATAAAATGTGAGCATGACCAGTTAATGTAAGGATTTAAGATCCTAACAAAATGAATAAAATTTCATAACATAGACCAGATTATATAAAGTGATATCTTAATGCTTATTATGACACAATTGATTTCATCATAGTTTTCTTTTCATTTCCGACTATTGTTATTTATTAAGTTGTTGTTATTAAAAACTATAAGTTTTGATATCATAAACGATTCTAGTGTCCGCCTAGAGCCGATCCTAGTTTTTCTCTGTCCACATATAAACACACCTTGATGTGTTATGTCTGAAATGAAAATTTTCTTGAACTACCGACTAGGAAAATCTTATTCTAGAGATGATATTGGGACTGACAACAATAAGAATTATCTATTCTAGTTGGGCGAGCCAAGAATGAAATGGATCAACATAGTGAACAAGTCTGAAAGAAACAAAATGTAAACTTGAAGCCAGTCCGAGCCATAATTCAAGGATAATTCAGAATTATACGAATTGATCAGGATAATTTAATCTCCTTATTAATTGCTTGCCCTACCAAGAACAATAGTTTTATTTTGAATGAAATGCTTGAACACAACACTTCATACATCAATTCAATCATCATTGATGTCTGCAATCTGGCATGATGTAAAAAGATATGACACAAAAAACTGACAAACACAATATGTTTATAGCTCAATTAATATTGCACACATATAATAACACATATAAAATTGATGGTAACAAGGTTGAATTTGGAGCAGATAGATGATAAAGAGCGACAAAGGAGAGAACGGGGTGATGAATAAGGTTGGGGAGTTTGAGAAAAGATCTCAAGACACATGCATTGAAACATGATTGAGCATTATATATGCTGAGATTTCAGGCTTTCAATTCAACGCGTTGATGTTCCTTTCAACGGGGTAGGAGGCTAGTGCCTGGAATGTAGAAAGCCCAAATGCGGTACAACACTACAGATGCAATCCTCCTCTCTGTCGCAGACTTTTCTCGTCCTGCTGGTCATTAGCTCAACCATGAAGATCCCATTATCTGTGCTTACCAAAACAGCATCAGCACTCTCTGCAAAACCAAGTAAACGGAACTCGGTTATATCCAGCTTGATGTCCCTGCGTCTCGACCATGAACACATGCCAAGCCGCCACCACAGGCTAAGGTTATTGCCATTGGCAATGGCGGCTCCCATGCCCCAACGGCCCAGCTGCCTTCCGCTCTTCAACGTCACGAGACACATGTTTGAGCTCGCGAACGACCAGTAGATCGCCGACAGGGCACGCCGGCCCACGTCGTACCTGAGGATTCCATCTACCCGGCCTACGGTGAAGTGGAGCACGTCTCCGATGAGCAGGCTAGGCCCAACGACGTCGCCGGAGCCGATGTTGAAGCACCGGATGTGATGTGAAGTCGGCTCGCTCCACGACGTGGAATCCGACGAGTAGATGCAATGATGTGCCACGTGACCATTGGCGATGCCCACGAAGACGACGAGGAAGGGCCCGCTGCCACGGCGGCCCGGAGTGGCCGATGGACACAGCACCGCCGCGTTCCAGGCCCGGCTTTCGTGGCACAGTTGCAGTTCAGGCAGTACGTGCTGCTCGTCCGTGACCGGATCCCAGACGACGAGGAACTCCCGCGGCGATACGTGCTTGTTGTGGAGGAGGACACGGCCATGGCGGGAGTCGAGCACGCGGGACATGGACCGGTCGGCTAGTGGCGGGCACGAGAAGGAAGTGGGGACGAAGCGGGCGATGTCGTCGTTGTTGCCGCCGCCTCCCAAGTTGACGAAGACGCCCAGCATGGCTCCGTGTCGCAGCTCACGGAACCTGCGGCTGAATCCGGGGGCGGATACGATGCGGAGCCAGGTCTTGCAAACGAGCGCGGCGCGGACGAGGGACGCCGGGTCGTCCGCAGGGAAGAAGAGGAGGATCGCCTCGATGAGCTCGTCCATCAGCTGCGGCGGCGGCGGTGCCATGCTCTTTGGGGTTGTTTGTTTCCGGGCGAATGACGTGCGTTGTGCGGATTAATAAGATCGAGACGGCCGACGCACCGGCGTGTCGGCTTCGATCTCCTCGGCAATGCAACTATGCTGATCCGACGGCGACAATTTTAGTAGGTCCCCCAAAGAGTACACCATTTGAAGCCAGGCCAAAAGTCGATGACTTTCTATGGTGCGTCAGTCTCCAGCTCAATAGTACGAAACATTCCACAGCGGCTGCAACCAGACTTGAAAAGCTACAATTAATTGCTTCTGCCTGAAGCTGCACACTGCACTGATCATTCCGGCCAGCTCATGAGTCCACTACAGAATCATATTCGTCTCGACAAACAATTGATCTCAGTGCACAGAATTATATTCGTCTCGACTAGTAACAATTTGAAAGTGGATGGCCGCTCCTTTGGTATTCTTCCTCTCGCATTCTGTCGCTTCCTCCCCTCCCCAGACCAAGCCATAGATCCGCCGCTCACCGTGCGCTCCAACCAAGAAACCATCCATCATGCGGCTGCCGACGCTGGTTGACGACCTCGTCGAGGAGTTCCTCATCCGGATCCCGCCGGACGACCCCGCGCGCCTCATCCACGCCGCTCGTCTGCAAGCGCTGGTGCCGCCTCGTCTCCGGCGCCGGCTTCCGCCGCAGATTCCGCGAGTTCCACGGCATCCCCCCCATGCTTGGCTTCCTCACCGGCATCCATGTGAGTTACTCCAACTATGTTCGAGCCTCCTCCACCTGCCCGCCCCTGTCCATCGGCCGCAGCTTGACGGCAGTCGACGCTCGCCACGGCCGCGTCCTCCTCCTCCAGAGCTGGCCTCGGCATGCCTTCGTCGTCCTGGATCCAATCACCCGCGAGCGGAGGAAGCTGCCCATGCCGATTACTAGTTTTACGTCTGTGCGGGGCTGAAACGCCGCGGTGCTCTGTGCTGCCACGCCACCAACTGGCTCCTGCGACCACCTCGACTGCCACCGCGAACCGTTCTTTGTTGTTTTCTTGGGCTGTCATCGCCGGGAGACGTTTGCCTACATCTACTCGTCGGAGGCTGGGGCTTGGAGCAAGCTGATCTCTGCGCAGCACACCTGTGATGGTTTCGCTCGGCTGCCTGGTACCCTTGTGGGGAATGCATTACACTTTGCGTTGGAGGACAGAAAAAGCATCATGTAGTGTGATTTGGGCGCGCGGGAAATATCTGTTATTGATCTACCACCTTATCGCATCTTCAGACACTTTGCTCTCATGACTACAGAGGACGGTAGTAGACTGGGATTTGCCCAGGTGGAGTATCTCACACTTCACCTGTGGTCCATGGAGGCTGGTTCTGATGGAGGTGTGGGATGGAAGAAAAGCAAGGCCATTGAGCTCAAGACATTGCTTCCCAAATGTGTCTACTCAAAGTTTCCTTATGTGGTCGGTTGTGCGGACGACATTGATGTCATTTTTCTGTGGACGAGTGAGGGGATCTTCACTATGGATCTAAAGTCTGTTCGAGCCATGAAGGTATGCGAGGAAAAAAACATTGAGGCCATTTTTCCTTACATGAGCTTCTACACTCCAGGTGCTAACCCTTCTTTATCCGTATATCTTCAACTCAGTACATCATTGCTTAGTTGTGATCAAGAACAATCTGCTTATCAAACTGGAATGTTACAAATTTTGAAAGACAGTTACTCCCACCTACGGGGCATATATGAATGGATCCTCAAATTAGTAGATATGCTGAGTAGTACTATGTTCATCTATTATGGGTAGATGTGGGGTTTTGGAAATTATCCAAATCATTCTGATCCCCTGCAGTACTGTCAGGAGAGAAATAAAATCGAAGCCATGAGCCTCTGTACTTCATATATAAGCCACCTTTTTTCTTATCTTAATCCATTTAGATTATTTAGGGTAGCTATGTTGCTTTTACCTAACAACTTCGGAATATTGATGATTATATCTGAGCTAAACAAAGAGAGTTATTTTTAGATTATGAGTCCATCTTATCTTAATGATCAAGTGTTATTGTTAACTGGTGGAGCTGTTGATGATAATAAGGTTTTGGTGTTTGCCTGTTTGTTTAACCATTAGCATTAACTTGGTCTTTTTAGCTGCTAAGAAACTGGGGCAGCTGAAATGGGTTGGGCTCAGGCTGAGACAGATTTACGGGCTTGATCCTTTGTTATTTTACATTTCTACAAAAGCTGGGTTCCAGATTTGCGGGATGAAACCTGTCTTTTCTAATTCAAAACAAATGTTCAATAAGGGCAAATCATTTTCATAACCAGCTGATAATATTGTTTCCAAAACCTGTGTATTTCTGCAGCATTTGAAGTTTGATTTACAGCTGAAGGACCAAGACCACGGCTTCAAGCACTTGACAAACTTTAAACGGCCATGGCCCATGTGAGGGCTTCTTCGTCACGGAAGAATTCATTGGTTGTGGTAATGGTGGATAGTATTCGAAGCTAGCTTACTAAGCTAAGCGTGAAGGAATTGTCTATCTAAGCGTGAAGGAATTGGTAATGGTGGTAATGGTGGATAGTATTCTAGTCCTTGGCATGCTTATCCCCGGCTAAATAATCACTGTACTTTTGTATGGGCAATGTTACTCTGTAATTTTTTGTCGACTAAATACATTTTTACCAATGAAATAGATGTTACTGTTGTTACGTTTGGTTTTGCTCTACCTGATAACCAATGAAATAGATGTTATGTTTGTGAACCAATGAATTAGCTGTTATGTTTGTCTTCTGCAGCGATTTGCTGGTCACAATGGAAGGCACACGATACAACTGTGGTTGTTTTGATCATGCTTCTACCTATCATATTCAGGTTTTTGCTGTTTTGCCAATGGACATTGGTACTTTGTTATTCTGGGGGTTTTTTTTTTTGACGGTCAACGGGGGGGGGGGGGGGGGGGGGGGGGGGGGGGGGGGAGAACTCCCCACCTGATTTTTCCATTGATAGAAAATGGAGGCCCCTTACTGGCCATTACAAATTACAAAGTTTTTCACCGGAGAAAAGATACATCGATTATGCTACATGGGAGAAAACAAACGACACCATGCACTGGAGACCTCATCGTCATCGCGCGCCATGCGGCAGCGCCATAGCTTTGCTTCTTCTCGGCAAGTAGAGAGGAGGGGGGGGGAGCGACGGAGATTCCTGTCGAAAGACGACTTCGTTGCGATGCTTCCACAGTTGCCAGTAGCAGAGGAGGGCTAAACAGTCCCTGTGCTTGCTCGGCGTCGCCGGCGGCCAAGTGAGATTCCAAGCTCGGGCCGTGGTTGGCTGTACCGGCAGGCCGACACCAATGGTGTTCCAGAATGTCTGTGCAAAGGTGCAGCCAAACATGATATGATCTGTGTCCTCCTGGCCATGTGTGCACACCTCGCAGGTTTCATTGTCCACAATGTTCTTCTTCAGGAGATTGGCTTTGCATTGGATCCTCCCCTGCACCATGAGCCATCAAAAAACTGGACGCGCGGCGGCGCTCGATTATGCCAGACGAATTTGCATAGTCACATCCAGGGTCGGTTGCAGACATAACCAGCTTGTAGAGCGACGAGGAGCGTAGGGTGCCGTCCGGCGCGAAGGAGGTCGCTGCACCGGACGTCCCTCTCAGTGGTGAGCGTGATGCCAGAGAGCATGGCGCGCACTTCTGCCAGTTCGCCGTCCGCCACCCGGGACAGTTGCGGCACGAACTGCTGTCGTAGGCCTTCTTCAAACACCTGATGCACCGAGGCACGGGGGCGTATGGAGTGACTAGCCAACGCCGGGAACAAGTCAGCCAGCCGCCCTGCCTCCAGCCACCAATCATCCCAGAACGACGTCGCCTTGCCATCACCCACTCGCATTGTCGTTATTGCTTGATAAATCGGCAGCAGCTCGCGCAGGTTTGCCCAGTGTGTTCCTTCCATGTCGCCGGTCAAGCTCGCAAGGTCTGCGTGTGACCGCACCCAGCGAGCCCACGACGAGTCGGTGGCGGTGAACATCCGGTGGATAAGCTTCAGCAGCAAGCAATTATTCTGGACCCCCAGATCACGAACGCCGAGGCCCCCCTGATCGCGCGGGCGAGTGCAGGTGTCCCAGGCGACGAGGCATTGCGCGCCACTTACTTTGTCCTCACCAGACCACAGGAATGCTCTCCTCTTCCGATCATACTTGTCCACCCCTCCCAATGGCAAGTGCAGCGCACACATAGCATATATTGGCAGAGCATCCACCACTGAATTGATTAGAACGGCTCGAGCTTTGTAGTTCAGCAGGCCAGCTTGCCATCCTGCCAAATACCTGTCCGCACGACAGAACATTGGCGCGAGTGTGGTCATGTTGAGCTTCTCGTTGGAAAGCGGCAGGCCCAGATAAGTTTGTGGAAATCCCTCTTGACGGCAACCAAACGCCGAGATGCACAAAGGCAGAGTGGCGTCATCGACATGCATGGGCACAACCGTGCTCTTCCCAAAATTGATGTGCAGCCCGGTCGCCGCGGAGAACTAGTCCAGCAGTTGCTTGAGGCGCGAGACTTGCGCGAGGTCAGCGGGGAGGAGGATCAACGTGTCATCCGCGTACTGCAACACGGGGCACGTGAGGTGAGGGGCCAGCGGGTGCCGAACGCCGCCGTCGTCCTGGATAAGCTTCTGCAGGACGTCCGCGACCAGGAGGAACAGGTACGGCGAGAGCGAGTCGCTGAAAGGATCAAGGGCACCGAGAGGGGGGGGGGGGGTGGGGGGGGGGGGGGGGGGGTGAATCGGTGTGTCAACAATTTCTCCCAAACGTACTTTAGGCGTGAAGCTAGCAAGACTAGATATGGTGATAACAAAAGCAAGCGATGCGCGCACACAATCTAGTCTATGCAACAAGCAACACCCTAGCAAGCAATTCTACCAAGTAGTAAAGCCTAACAAGCAATTCTACCAAGAAGTAAAGAGACAACCTATCATGCAATTCTACTAGCACATAAAAGTAAATGCGGAAGCGTAAATGCTAGTATGTAAAGGAGATAGAAGATAGGAATGCTCATGATTTTTCCCGTGGTCTCGGAAGGATGGCGCCTTCCCCTACTCCACGTTGGGTCACTCCCGCCGGAGTCTCGACCCCGTCCCTCCGCTCGAAGGCGATCCCTCTAGAGCACACTTCATCCTCCGAGTGAAGTCGCGGGCACGTCCCGCGGGCTCGATCCCGGGTACTCTTCCGGAGGTAAGGCTCCGCACGTGATGCGTGCCAAAGGGCGCTCCACTAGTGATGCTTCTTTCGCACGGGAAGCTCCAAGACCGTGTACAAACTTGTGTTAGCTTCCACAATCTCCTTGGACAGCTCAACACCGACGCCTAACCGGTCTAGGCCTTGCCATAGACCAAGAGTAACAAACCGAAGTGACTCTCTCAAGCTCACACTAGCCTAGAGATCAAGTGGATGCAATTGCTACTCTCTCAAGCACTAGGATCACTCCAAATCCTTCACAAGTGCTTCTCTCTCTTGCTCTTGGCTCCCTCTGAGTTTCCTGCACTCCAACAATGGCCAAGAGAGTCCTCAAGGGGCGGGCAACCAACTATTTATAGGCTACCAACCCAAAACTAGCCGTTGCCCAAAAGTGCCCTGCGAAACTAGAGACCGTACAAAGGACCGTACTGTCCGGTCTCTTCCAGACCGTATTGTCCGGTCTCTATTCCAGGCGCATCTCCATCTTCTTCTTCATCTCCAATGAAGACCGTACTGTCCGGTCCCTAGGACCGTACCGTCCGGTCGATTGTCCGGTCTTCATTTCTTCCACTTCCAGAAACTCCATCTTCTCTGTCTGGAAATCCTCTGATGACCGTACTGTCCGGTCTCCTTGACCGTACCATACGGTCCATTGTCCGGTCTTCATTTTCTCAGCATCCCGAGACTTCACTTCTCTGTCTGGATCTTCAATGAAGACCGTACCATACGGTCCCTAGGACCGTACTGTCCGATCTCTTCGGCATAAGCTGAAAACTTGATCCACTTCTTGATCCTTGCTTCCAACTTCTCCAAACTTGGTTCCTCTTCTTCTCTTCAGCCACCCTAGCTCTCAAGAGACTCACAATGCATCCATTTGATCTCTAACCTAGTGTGCTCTAAGAGAACCAATTCGATCCCTCTTGATAGTCCGGTTTTTTTCCTATGGACTCAAGCTAACATCTAACCAAGCAACACTCGCTTGGATCTAGCATGTCCTTAGCCTTGATCCACATCTTCTCCGTGACTCCATCAAGTTCTCGATCCGAATTGTCGAGGCAACCAATCACCAAGTCGTCGATAGATAGAGTATGTGAGACGACGCTTCATTGACATGACCATCCTACAAGGAAATGTTAGTCACATCAATATGGTCACCCAATCACCAAAACATTCATACCTTTGAGGTTTCCAAACTCCAATGGTCATGAAGCTTACAATCTCCCCCTTTTTGGTGATTGGTGACAACACATATCATAAGATAAAGAATGTAAAGCACAAGAGTGATTGATAAGATAGGATATGAAATGAAGAACAAGTAAGACGGAGAACAAGGTAGTCATAGCTCAAAAGGTATCACCTGCAAAAAAAGAGTTAGAGCACATGGGTGATATATATGGAATAAAAACATGAGCTATGACCACAACTCTGTGATGATGAGATTATAAGATATTCCTGCAAAAGCAAGTGAGTGCACATATCATCACAGAAAGAGGAAACCTGGCAAGATAGATATAAATAGGCGCATCCAGGTGAACATACACAAACTCAGAGCAACATATCAGAGCAAAATATTAGAGACAGAGCAATATGCAAGATATATAGATAACGAGCAAGTGTATGTAAAAGAAACCAAGTGCATTCTTGATGAGGTAAACACAAGCAAAAAGCAAATCAAGCTCAACAAGAACCACGAAGAACCAAAAGAATATACAATGAAGTACCAAAAGATCTCTCCCTGGACAAAAGCTGTCTCACACTCCCCCTGAACACAAGATCACTCCACTACTCCCCTAGACCTATACAAGATCTCTCTATCTCTCTCCCCCTTTGGCACCAATGACCAAAAAGAGAAAGAAAGGAAAGAGAAAAACTGCTGTCCTACGCGTCGGAGGCTGGAGGAGGTGCAGTGGTGGTAGTCACTGAAAGCTCTGGAGCTGAAGAGGTGCCCTGCTGCGGCTGCTGCTGCTCAGAAGAAGTGCCAGTGTACTCAAACTCTGGAGGTGGTGAAGTGAAAGAGTCCTAGGGAGTGCTGTCTGCTGCTCTGGAGAGGGTGACTGTGGCAAGAGCCTCACGTAACTCCTCACGAGTATAGCCAAAGTCAGTGAGATCTGCTGAGGGCTCAACAACTCGAGGCGGAGTAGGTGTCCTGGGAGACTCTGTCTGTGCCACTGCTGCTGTCTCAGCTGTAGTAGTCACGACCTCTGCCTGTGAAGCTGTAAGAAGTGAATCTGTCTGCACTGAGGCGGTCTGTGCTACTGTGTCGAAGTCGAGTGTACGAGCTGGCAGTGGTGACACAAAGAAAGGACTCGTCAGCTGAAGCGGTGAGAAGCTCGGAGCTGTAGTAGCAAGAAGAGCTGACGGAGTCATGGAGAGGCCTGGTGAAGAAAAGTACTGCTGAGAAGGTCCTGCCTCTCCTGTCAAACCAGCAAACGTGGACGTCGACGGCCCACCGTAGGTGCACCAGCAGGTGAGATGGGAGCCGTGAGTAAGGTGCTGAAGTACTGTCCCTGGCTGAAAGACTGTCCTCCCTGTGTCTGAGCAAACTGCTGCTGCTGTAGCTGCTGAAAGCGAACTGTGTCTGGTGGCAGCACACCTGGAAAGGTGATAGGAGGGAAAGACGGGAGACCTGGCAGTGCCTGTCCAAAGAGACGAAGAGTCTGAGCGATCGCCTCAAAGCCAGTGAACAACGAAGACATGCCAGTAGCCAACTCCCTCTGAGTGTGTATGACGCTGTCCATCATCTGTCTGTCCCTCTCTCTGTCCTCTCTCTGACTCCGGATCTCTCTACGGAGCTCTGCTAGCTCTGCACGTAGAAGTGCATCTGTCTGTGCTGGAGCTGTAGCAGAGGCTGAAGGTCCTGCTCTAGAGTCCGGAGTAACGTCCTCAGGAATGGACTCCATATGACTACCAGTCTGAATATGCTGCTCGGTCTCGGTAGCCGTGTCACCTAAGCCCTGTGAAGAACTCCCCTGCGAAGCTGACTCCGGGTAGCAACCCGTCTGTCGGAGGCAGGTAAGGGAGTGTACGCTGTGGTCACCTTGGGCAGCTCATCGTAGTCCTCCTGAGACAACAACTGTAGCCTCCTCAGTATATAGCAGATCAGCGGTGCAAAGGCTAAGTGTCTGGCAGCAATCCCCTCAGCAATAACGTCCTCCATCTGGCACAGTATCAGATCTACCAAGTCAAAGCCTCTGTGCCTCAGCATCAACATCACAACCCACTGTGCTAGGATAGAGAACTGATCCCTGTAGCCACTCCTAGGCACAATGGTCCTGCTAAGAATGCTCCTGAGAACTCTGTCCTCATGTGTGAGTCTGGTGTGAGCTCGGCTGAAGTTCTCCGGGTATGGTGGAGGAAAGGCAATACTCATATCCTCGTCTGAAGGTAAGTGTCCTCCAAGAGGTCTACGGGGAGGCTCCATCCCTGAGTGAGCAAGAGGAAACACCCTAGTCTCGTGCTGAACAGTCTCTAGGGCCTCTACTAGGTTCTCCCTCGTCACTCTGTGGGGCTGCCTCTGAGCATGAACCATATAGAAGATCGATCTGGGGCAATCCACAGAGAAGCGTAGAAATCTATCACTATATCATAATCCCAACGCATCAGTGTAGTGATGATCTCCTGGAGGCCCGGGATATAAGACAAGTGCTGAGTGAAGTCTGTCCCGGCACCTCTGCTGGCAGCCTCTATGCTGCAGTGCTGGTGAGTAACAAAGAGCTTACTAGCTCCGTCTGTCCGCAGTCTGCTCCTCAACCCAGCTGCTATCCTCTGCTGTAGTAAGGTCCAGAAGCGACCTCCTGCCTGTGGGTCCCTCCTGGCAGGTACCCAAGTCTCCTCACTGACTCTCCTGAACTTCTTGAGGACGGGGCCTGGCAGCCTGAGTGCGTCCTCAGCAAGCACGTCCCTGAGAGTAGCAGTCCTGTCAAGAGCACAAAACTTTAAGCCATCCTCTGCCTGTCACCCTCGGTGACCTCAGGGGGTCCGTCACCGGAGTGGGAAACTCTCTCTGCCTCTGACTCTGGCTGCTCCTGCGCGGTCCTCGACGTACCAACCTCACGGATGGACGGAGTCCGCTGCACTGTGACTCTGGCCCTGGAAGACCTCCTCGGAGTCTCCCCCTGTCCTCCTGCAGGTGGGTCCCTGATCCGGAACCCTGTGTCTCTGCCAGCTGGTAAGTCAACCTCTGCTGCCCTGAGGGCACGATCCCACTCTGGATCACCAGTCTTCTGCTTCTTCTTCTTGGGCTGCTCAACCATCTTGGCCTTGCCCCTGTCACGATCTCCTCTGCCCCTGCCTCTGCCTCTGCCAGAACCTCCTGCCATAACTGCTGACTAGGCTGCAGACAAGATAGGGCGAGTGAGCTTGGCCCACCAACCCGTCCACTGACGGCTGACTGCCAAAGATAGGACTAAGGGCTTGGCCCTCAATCCGTCCACTGTCTGTGCTCTGCTGTCAACTGCCCACTGTCCGCTGACCACTGCCACTGCACGATAGGAATAAGACTGGGTATATGAGTATAGAATAACCTACTATAATCTACAAGCAAGAATCGTAGGTAAGCGCATGAATCTATATGAAGTCCTAGCGCAGAGGTGAAGGACACAATGCCGGCAAATATGCAAGGGGGAACTACGGCATTGTCGATTATCGGTGGAGATCAACTAGTGTACATAGATCATATGCAATAGACACAATGTACCACTAATCGAGGAAATGCTAGTGTCGAGCTAGGTGTATATGGTATGGAATGGAAATCGACACAAAGTGATTAACAACCAAAATGTCATAGATAAATGAAGTGCGACACTCGAACACTATGACACATGGCAGGCAAATGACCTCAATTGCATTGAAGTTAATCGGATTTTACGACAAATGCAATAAAGGTTCGATTTTTCTAGGGATTTTCATCGAAGAAGGAGACGATCGGCTCAAACCCAAGATACGGAATCCGAACGAGGCTACTGTGCGATGTGAAACCAGGAGCTCACCGGAGCAGTCAATTCGACGAAGATTGCCGGAAGTGGTGGTGCTCAGGTCCGGTGAGGCCGGGAACAGAAGCTCGTCGCGCGAGGAGGAAGGAGCAACAGCTCGAGGTTCGCGCGGATGGAGGAGCTCCTCTGCAAGGTGCTCGTCGACGGCGAGGTGGCGTCCTCGTCTTCGGCGACGGCGGCGCGCGGGCAGGCGAAGCGGCGGCCGGCTCGGCGTGGAGTGCGGCGACGCGGCGCAGTGCGGCGCTAGGGTTTTGCGGGTGTGCAGGCGCGCGGAGGAGCAGGCGGCGCGCGGCGCGGTGGAGGTGCTCGTCGGCGGGTTGGGCGCGACGGCGGCTGGTCGGCGAACGGCGGAGCGCGCGCGCGGGAAGGGTGGTGGCGGGAGCACGAACGGCGAGCGGCGGCGTAATGGGGAAGGGGATGCACAGTAATCGCCGGAAATCCGTTAGGAAATGCTTTAGTTTGAATCGACGGCTGAGATTGATCCAAAACGAAATCAACGGATGAGATTGAATACATCTCGCGATGAAATTAACCAGACCGTATGGTACGGTCATAGAGATCGTATTGTACGGTCCCCTTTTCCACCCTGACAGATAGCTATAGAGATCCTATTGTACGGTCTAGAGGACCGCATTGTCCGGTCTCCTTTCTGCCTCAGGTTTCAAAGGATCTCGTGCAAAAGCACACTGTATTATCTCGTGCAAAAGCACACTGTATTGTACGGTCCCTTTGACCGTATTGTACGGTCCAGTCCAGAAATGCTGATTTTCAAGGAATTTCCTTCTAAGTCCAAGTTTCTCACACAAAAACCAAATAAACGCCAAACATGGACTAGAAGGGGATCTCTCAAACACTCATTTGAAAATAAACCAATATAGGTTGCGCATAGGCTTATAGTAATTTTTCAATCGGCAAATAAGATGCAACCAATAAGAACCAAATGCGATAAAAACAAAAGAGGGTATGTATGAGTCCTTTGCCTATGATCCGTGCAAGTAGATTTAACCTTGAGGATCATTTAGCAAGACTCAATGGGCATGAAGCGCAATTCTTTTCTTTAGTCACACTTCTATGAGATGTGAGATCATATTGCGAATGAAGCACTTCCTCATAGTGTGACAACTCCTTTGTGATTTCCTATATGCAATGCATGAGACAAGCATATCATACAAATGCAAGAGAAAGTAAACATGCCATGTGATATGCAAGCAAAGTTAAGACAACGCATAAAGGAAACCTACTCAAGGCCAAGTTTGAACCTCTCTCAAGCTTACTCACTATGAGCCAAACCTTGCCTTGAGTCCATCGGTCCACCAACTCAAGCATCCCCATGCTCATAGCTATCTTGAGAAAGTTAGACCTTGAACTAATTTTTATGTTCTTTTCTTTTTAGTTATTAACAAATGCATGAATGCAAACATACTAGTTCACAAAGGAGCACCTAGCTACCATGCAAGCAAATGCAAGAAAGGAAACTACTATGATACAAGTTACCTCCTTGAAGAGTAGATTTGTCGATGAAGCACTCGAAGCTTGTGGTGGACGTTCATGAGTTGTCGTTGCGGCGCACGGTCCACCACCATCACCTTTCTAGGTCTTGTTCTTGGGAGCCCACTCGCACTTGGTTGGCCTCTCAAGGTCAACTATGCATTTAGGCACCCAAATCTTCCTCATCATCCTCCTCTTGTCGGGTGATCCAAGAGCCTTTGCCTTCACCTTGCCTTTCTTGTCCCTAAAGAGCTTGTAGTGTGTATTTCCATGGAACAAGTTAGCGTTAGGCAAAACCTTGGAACTTCTCACCTTGGGACAATTCTTGCTAGTGTGGCCGTCTCGGCAACACTTCTCACAATAGTAGTCGTCCGCCATGAGGGGAACTACCCAAGGTGGAATGTCCTCGTCCTTGCCGATGAGGTTGATGGCGGCGGGGTAGGAGCCGAGTCCCTTGTGCCCGGGGTTGTTCACAAGGTTCCGACCAAGTATCTCCTTATGAATGGTCCTTCCCCTTGTGAGCCTCTCAAAACCGTCCATCACCGAAGCTCTCTCCTCCTTGAGTTGATGATATTCCTTCAAAATGTTCTCATCAAGAGAGATGCTCTCAAGAGAGGGAGTTAGTCCATCACAAGTAATATATGAAGAATCGGAAATGGATGAACTAGAGGAAGAAGTGTTACACTTTTCGAGGAGGGATTGATGTTCTTCCTCAAGAACCTTGAACTTGCCGTTGAGCCTCATGTGTTCAACCTTGAGCTTGTCATAGCTTTCATCCAAGGTCATGAGCGAAGTGGAAAGGTGCTTGATCTCATCCTCTAGTAACTTGGACTTCTCCTTGAGCTTCATGTGATCTTCCTCAAGCTTGTCATAGTCCTCATCAAGAGCCTTGTGAGAGACGGATAAGTTTCTAAGTTCACCCTCAAGTTGACGAACTCGGAAGGCGGCCACTTCATGTTCCTTCTCTAACCGAGCAATGGTCTTGTCCTTCTTCATGATCATCTTGCCGGTTAGGAGAATGCTATCCAAGAGTTCCTCATATGTGGGCTTATCCTCCTCACCAAACTCTTCATCGGACTCGCTCTTCTCATCTTCACTACTATCATCATCTTTGGCCATCAAGCAAGTCGGTGGTGGAGGTAGAGTCTCGGAGATGTTGGTGAGAGCTATGCCGGCCATCTTCTTTCCCTTGGAGGATGAGTCACCACTTTCTTCTTCATCACTATCATCATCCGAAACCCACTCTCCAACATAAAGTCCCTTGCGAGATGATCTTCTCTTGTCTTTGCCTCTAGAGCTTTCCTTCTTGACAAACCTCTTCCTTGCCTTGTACTTGCTTCTAGGGTCTTCTTCTTCATCATCGCTTGACTCTTGAGTCTTCTTCTTGCTCTTCTTGATTGGCTTCGGACATTCCTTGGCAAAGTGACCCTTCTCTCCACAATTGTAGCACTCGGCATCTTTCTTGTTGATGAATCTTCTCTTGAAGAAGTTGCTTCTCTTCATGAGGAGTGCTAGATCATTGGGATGAAGTTGCAACAAGTCTTCAACGTCTTCTTCAAGCTCTTCATCACTTGAATCTTGAGTCACCACCTTCTTCATCTTCTTGCTTGACCCCTCGGATGCAAAAGCAAGATTCTTGGAGGGCTTCTCATCAAGCTTCTTGTCGAGGTTGTAGCTCTCGAAGGCGGTGATCTTCCCAAGTAGCTTGTGGGTTGTGAGGGCTTGAATGTCGGTGTTGAAGAGACATGTGATGAGTGCTCCATATTTCTCCCTTGGGAGAATCCTCAAGATCTTCCGCACAAGGTCACCATCATCAATCTTGTCCTTCACACCAAGAGAGTTGATATCCTCTACAAGCACATTCAAGCGAGAGTAAGTGTCATTGATTAGCTCATTTGAAGACATGGCAAAGTCATCATACTTGTTCTTTAGCACATAGTATCTTTCCTCTTTCACGTCCTTGGAACCCTCATGAATTTGTTGAATTTGAGTCCATACTTCATGAGCGGTACCCGCGGACTTGACTCGAGCAAAGACCTCTTTAGTGATAGCTTCAAACAAGGCATTTTTAGCTTTAGCATTTGCCTTTGCGAGATTCACATCAAGAGTACCAATGGGAGTCCTTAGAGAGACACCGGAACTTGTCACCTCCCATGCGATGGGGTCGAGAGCCTCGAGGTAAGCTTGCATGCGAGCTTTCCAATAGGCATAGTCGGTCCCATCGAACGGGGGCGGCCCATGATCTCTCGGCATCCTTACTCAAGACGGTTAAGCCCTATTTGAGCAACGAGGCTCTGATACCACTTGAAAGGATCAAGGGCACCGAGAGGGGGGGGGTGAATCGGTGTGTGTCAACAATTTCTCCCAAACGTACTTTAGGCGTGAAGCTAGCAAGACTAGATATGGTGATAACAAAAGCAAGCGATGCGCGCACACAATCTAGTCTATGCAACAAGCAACACCCTAGCAAGCAATTCTACCAAGTAGTAAAGCCTAACAAGCAATTCTACCAAGAAGTAAAGAGACAACCTATCATGCAATTCTACTAGCACATAAAAGTAAATACGGAAGCGTAAATGCTAGTATGTAAAGGAGATAGAGATAGGAATGCTCATGATTTTTCCCGTGGTCTCGGAAGGATGACGCCTTCCCATACTCCACGTTGGGTCACTCCCGCCGGAGTCTCGACCCCGTCCCTCCGCTCGAAGGCGATCCCTCCTAGAGCACACTTCACCCTCCGAGTGAAGTCGCGGGCACGTCCCGCCGGGCTCGATCCCGGGTACTCTTCCGGAGGTAAGGCTCCGCACGTGATGCGTGCCAAAGGGCGCTCCACTAGTGATGCTTCTTTCGCACGGGAAGCTCCAAGACCGTGTACAAACTTGTGTTAGCTTCCACAATCTCCTTGGACAGCTCAACACCGACGCCTAACGGTCTAGGCCTTGCCATAGACCAAGAGTAACAAACCGAAGTGACTCTCTCAAGCTCACACTAGCCTAGAGATCAAGTGGATGCAATTGCTACTCTCTCAAGCACTAGGATCACTCCAAATCCTTCACAAGTGCTTCTCTCTCTTGCTCTTGGCTCCCTCTGAGTTTCCTGCACTCCAACAATGGCCAAGAGAGTCCTCAAGGGGCGGGCAACTAACTATTTATAGGCTACCAACCCAAAACTAGCCGTTGCCCAAAAGTGCCCTGCGAAACTAGAGACCGTACAAAGGACCGTACTGTCCGGTCTCTTCCAGACCGTATTGTCCGGTCTCTATTTCCAGGCGCATCTCCATCTTCTTCTTCATCTCCAATGAAGACCGTACTGTCCGGTCCCTAGGACCGTACCGTCCGGTCGATTGTCCGGTCTTCATTTCTTCCACTTCCAGAAACTCCATCTTCTCTGTCTGGAAATCCTCTGATGACCGTACTGTCCGGTCTCCTTGACCGTACCATACGGTCCATTGTCCGGTCTTCATTTTCTCAGCATCCCGAGACTTCACTTCTCTGTCTGGATCTTCAATGAAGACCGTACCATACGGTCCCTATGACCGTACTGTCCGATCTCTTCGGCATAAGCTGAAAACTTGATCCACTTCTTGATCCTTGCTTCCAACTTCTCCAAACTTGGTTCCTCTTCTTCTCTTCAGCCACCCTAGCTCTCAAGAGACTCACAATGCATCCATTTGATCTCTAACCTAGTGTGCTCTAAGAGAACCAATTCGATCCCTCTTGATAGTCCGGTTTTTCCTATGGACTCAAGCTAACATCTAACCAAGCAACACTCGCTTGGATCTAGCATGTCCTTAGCCTTGATCCACATCTTCTCCGTGACTCCATCAAGTTCTCGATCCGAATTGTCGAGGCAACCAATCACCAAGTCGTCGATAGATAGAGTATGTGAGACGACGCTTCATTGACATGACCATTTGAATATCCTACAAGGAAATGTTAGTCACATCAATATGGTCACCCAATCACCAAAACATTCATACCTTTGAGGTTTCCAAACTCCAATGGTCATGAAGCTTACAGTCGCCTTGGCGTAGTCCGCGCTTGCACGCGAACCACGGTGCGGGGCACCCGTTCACCAACACCGCGTTGCGCGATGTGTTGAGCAGCGCAGCGATCCACCGTCTCCACTTGTCCGAGAAGCCTCTAGCATCCAGAATCCTCAAAAGGCTCTCCCAATCCACCGAATCAAACGCCTTGGTGAAATCAAGTTTCAGCACAAGTGTGGGAGCTTTCCTCTTGTAGCAGCACTGCACGAGTTCCACAGCCATCACAAAATTCTCCGTGATCGATCGCCCCCGGATGAATCCTGTTTGATCCAAATCAATGAGTGAGGATATCTGTTGTTGCAGCCTGGTTGTTAGAATCTTCGTGGCAATCTTCACGCTGCAGTTCTGAAGGCATATCGGCCGGTGAGCATCTGCAGTGGTGGCGCCAGGACGTTTGGGGATCAGAACCACATAAGCTCGGTTGACACGCTCCAGATCGACCCGCTCTGAATGGAAAGCCTCAAGAAATTGCATGACCCTTGGAGCTATCTCTGGCCAAGCAGCTTGGTAGAAACCGGGGCCAAAACCATCTGGACCGGGCGCACTGCATCTGTTCATGGCGCGGACGGCGGCGAGGGCTTCCGAGGCTGTGAACGGCGCTGTGTGTGGGGATCGTTGTCCACACGATGCCGTCCGTTGTACATCTGATTCAGGTCAAAGTGCCACTGCGTCGGCACCGTGACGCCCAGGATGCCAGCAAGGTGCTCAGTGAGGGCTTGTGTCTTCCCGGCGTGCGAGGTGACCATCGCACCACCGACCTCAATGGCTCTGATTTGGTTGCTCCGGAGCCGGTGCGTGGCTTTTGCTTGGAAGTACTTCGTGTTCGCGTCCCCCTCGCGGAGTTCGCGCACCTTGCCGCGCTGCTTCCAGTAGGCCGCCAGCTCGCGCAGGGCAAGCTGGAGCGCGTCCTGGCAGAGCGCGCGGACGCATCTTTCACCTACTGACAGAAACCGGTACTCCTCCAAGGTATCAAAAAGGCTAATAATGAATTTGCAGTTAGAATGGAGAGTGGGACGAGTGCGCAACTTACTGAAAGTGCATCTAGGCCCCTAATTATTGTTTTGTGTGATTGACGTCAAAACGATCCAAAAGGACTAATGTCGCAATTGAAGATGTGTTCAGCTAGGTCTCAAGAAGGAGAATGAGACATGTCAAAAGGAGTGCTACATTGAAAATATTCAAAGAAAATTGGCAACATACACTCAATGGACGTTATTGGCACCGTTTTAATTTTAATTGAGTGTAGGAAGGCCGTACTATCAAGAGGGGTGCAAATCATTGATCCACAGATGCCATAGGACCTTTGGGTGATACGAAATTTCTTAGAAATCAGTTTGAGTGAGTGGTGGTTTTTGGCCAAACCGTGCAGGCTCACCGGACTATCCGGCACCCTACCGGACTGTCCGGTAGAGCAAGTCTTCGCCAAGACCAAGTCCCAGGCCGGACTATCCGGCAACCTGCCGGAGTGTCCGGCAAGCCCTAACTTCGTCAGAACCAAGTACCTACCGGAGTGTCCGGCAGTTTACCGGATACTCCGGCCAGTTCATTTCCTGAGCATAACGGTTCGTTTTTGGGGACTCCATATATATACCCCCTCACCTTCAACGGTCACTCTCGCTTGCCCACTTGCTAGAACACGACCCAAGCTTCAAACTCTCCCTCTCCACTCTCTCCCAAGGCAAAGATTTGTGAGATCCATCCTAGAGATTGTGTGAGAGCCAAGATTCGAGTTCCTAGCATCCATTCCACTCTAGAGCATCTTGTGGCATCCTCATCTTGGTGATTTGCACTCGTTACTCTTGGAGCTTGGCTCCTAGACGGCTAGAGGTTGCCCGGAAGCTCCCAATTCGTGTGGTGAAGCTCCGGGAAGTTTGTATTGCCCTCCTCGCAAGAGGAATTGATAGTGAGCAACTCGAGCTTGATCTTTGTGATCGCTTGGGTGAGGAAAAGAGTTGAAAGAGACTCGGTCCTTTGTGGACTCCTCAACGGAGACGTAGGGCACTTTGTGGGCCTGAACTTCGGGAACAAATCGTGTGTCTCTTGTGATTGATTCAGTTGTTCTTGTTGTTCTTACTTGTTCTTGTTGTTTTTTCTATATATATCACTAAATTGCTTCGATCTACTTGTGTACTTATTTACTTCCGCATATATTGTGTAGATTCACTTCAGAGCATCTATACAAGTCTTTTGATTCAAGTAGAATTGCTAGAAACTCTGTAGATTTCAAATTCCGCAGATTTATCTTCTGGACCGGACTGTCCGGTAGTATACCGGATACTCCGGTTGTTCCAGGTCCGGAGTATCCGGTGGTTTACCGGACTATCCGGCAGGACTGACAGTTTGATTAAGTCTTAATTGCAGAAGTTTTTAGCATTGCCTATTCACCCCCCCCCTCTAGGCAACTTTCAATTGGTATCAGAGCCAAGTACTCCGCATTGAAGCTTAACCGCTTGGAGAAATGATGGAAGCAACTCTTGGTGATCCAAGTAGCATAAGGAAGAAGAAGAGCAAGTCGAAGGAGCCCAAGCTCATCGACTACAGCGAAGAAGAAGAAGAAGTCATCCATACAAGCACTAGCTCAAGTGACTACTCCTACGACTTCGAGTATGAGAGCTCAAGTGGAGGCTCAAGCTCCGAAGATGAAGGATCGTACACCTCTTCAAGTCGAAGGAAGAAGAAGAGCAAGAAGAGCAAGCGATCCAAGAAACCTAATGAGTATCACACCACCAATTTCAATTATGAAAGCTTACACACTAACACTCACTTCATGCCGGTCCCATTGGGTAAAGCGCCGCACTTTGATGGTACGCACTATACCAAGTGGAGGCACAACATGAGGTTGCATCTAATCTCGCTCAATCCGAGCATTTGGAGAGTTGTGTGTGTAGGTGTGAAGCTACCCAAGAAGAATAGAGACCTCACACCGGAGCAAGAGCAAGCCATGCATCGCAATGCACAAGCGGCTAGTGTGATACTCACATCCTTGAGCAATGATGAGTTTGATAGAGTTGATGGCTTGGAGAGTGCCAAGAAAATATGGGACACTCTTCAAAGAGCTCATGAGGGTGTTGACACCGTGAAGCAAGCCAAGATTGAGATATTGGAAGGAGAACTTGGAAGGTTTGTGATGGATGATGACGAAACCCCTCAACAAATGTATGGTAGACTCAAGGTCATGATCAACAAGCTTAGAGCATATGGATCTACCAAGTATGGAAGGCACGAGGTTGTCAAGTTGATGACTAGAGCCTTCTCACCAAGGAACATCACATTGATTACAATGATCCGTCAAATGAGAAACTACAAGAAGATGTCCCCCGATGAAGTGCTTGGTTTGATCATCAATCATGAGATCATGGAGAAGGAAGCCCAATATGTCAAGTCCATAGCAAAAGCGGTCTCCAACGCCAAGAACAAGGAAGTAGCACTCAAAGCTAGCAAGAAAGGCAAGAGCAAGCAAGAAGTTGAAGTGAGCTCAAGTGATGGTGGTGATGAAAGCTCCGATGTTGATGATGAAGAGATGGCTCTATTCATTAGGAAGTTCAAGAAGTTCATGAAGAAGGACCGAGGCACAAAAAGCAAGAGGACAAACTCCAAGCAAATTTGCTACATATGTAAGAAGCCCGGACACTTCATGGCAAATTGTCCACACAAGAAGGAAGATCAAGAAAATGAGAAGAGTCATCAAAGTGACAAGAAGCTCTTCAAGAAAAAGAAGTTCACCGGTCAAGCTCATGTGGCGGAAGAAGATTCAAATGAAGAAGCTCCCACAAAAGAGGGCATGGCCACCATTGCTTTCAAAGGGTCATCATCAAGCAAGAAATTGTTTCCAAGCCTCACCGATGATGATGATGATGACAACAACAAGCCACGCCACGTATGCCTCATGGCCAAAGGGCGCAAGGTAACTAAGAAAGTCATCACTCCCTCCACTCTTGAAGATAGTGATGATAATGATCATGATGATGATAATGATGATAGTGATGCAAGTGATTGTGAAGCCTTGCTCAAAGGTTTGAATAAAAATGCCATCACTAAAATAAAGAAACTTATGGAGCAATTGGTTGATAGGGATGAGTTGCTTGAGAAACAAGAGGACTTGCTCATCCTTGAAAAGGAGAGAAACCTTGAACTCAAGGAACTCTTGGCATGTGAGAAGGAAAAATGTGAGAAGTTGGACCAAAAACTTGCGAAAAGCAAGGAGACTCTCACAAGTCTCAAGAGCTCAAGTGTTGCTCTTCAAGAAAAATATGATGGGTTAATCAAGGCCCACAAAAATCTTGAAGTGCAATTTGATGCTCTTAAGTCTAGCTCCTCCAAACCTTCAAAAGATGCCCCTAAATCAACCAAAGGCTCCACAAGTAAAGATTGTGCAAAATGCCATAATGTTGATCTTGATGCTTTTGCTAACAATGAGAAAGAGTTGAAGCTTTTGAAGGGACAAGTTACTAGGTTGAACACCATTATCAAAAGAGGTATGATTGGTGATGGTGAGGATGAGAAAGAAGCAAGATTCAAAATGGCAAGGGATGGCTTTGTTAGGCTTGAGGCCATTCCCCTTCCCATTGATGATCTTGACAACAAGAAGGATTCAATGTTCACCGTCAAGGATACCTTTGGTCCACCATTTGTGATAGGTGAAAAAGTGAAGTACAAGAAAAAGTACACCAAGGTGATGGAGGTAAACAAGAAGGTGAACAAGGTTGAACAAGTCAAGGTCTCAAATGCCAAGAAAGTCAAGAATGAAGCTCCAAAGGAGAAGAAGAAAGAATATGCATCTCAAGACCTTTTCTATGCCGATTATGTGTTGACTAGAAATTCTCTTGGCAATGTTATTGCTAAATATGTTGGACCCCGCACACATAACACTCAAATCAAGAGATGTGTGTGGGTACCTAAAACAAAAACTTGATTTGTTTTTGTAGGCCTACTCCTCCGGTGGAACAAGTTGGGTGCTTGATAGTGGATGCACAAGTCATATGACCGGAGCGAGAAAGATGTTCACATCACTAGAAGAGAACACATCCGATTGTGATTCTATTACCTTTGGTGATGATGGAAAGGGAGGAGTACTTGGTATGGGTAAAATTGCTCTTACTCCCGAGTATTCAATTTCTAGTGCTCTCTTGGTTGATTCTTTGGAGTACAACTTGATGTCGGTCTCACAACTTTGTGAGAAAGGCTTTGATTGTCTTTTCACTAACGAAGGTGTGACCGTCTTTAGAAGAAATGATTACTCAATTGCCTTTAAGGGTGTGTTGAAAGGAGGACTTTATCTTGTGGATTTTTCATCGGATAAAGCCCAACTTAATACATGCTTGATGGCAAAGTCTAGCATGGGTTGGCTATGGCACCGAAGGCTAGCCCATGTTGGCATGAGAAATCTCCATAAACTTCAAAAGGGCGGCCACATCCATGGACTAATGAATGTTACTTTTGAGAAAGATAGACTTTGTAGTGCATGCCAAGCCGGAAAGCAAGTTGGAGCTCCTCATCCCGCCAAGAATGTGATGACTACCACAAGGCCCTTGGAAATGCTTCATATGGATCTATTTGGTCCAATCGCCTACATAAGCATTGGTGGTAACAAATATGGTTTAGTAATTGTTGATGACTATTCTCGTTTCACTTGGGTATTCTTTTTGCATGATAAGAGTGAAACACAAGGAGTGCTCAAGAAGTTTTTGAGAAGAGCACAAAATGAATTTGAAGTGAAGGTCAAGAAGATAAGGAGTGATAATGGAAGTGAATTCAAGAACACTCAAGTTGAAGACTATCTTGATGAAGAAGGCATCAAGCATGAGTTCTCGGCACCCTACTCCCCTCAACAAAATGGGGTGGCCGAGAGGAAGAACCGCACACTCATTGAGATGGCAAGAACAATGCTTGATGAGTACAAGACTTCGGATAGGTTTTGGGCCGAAGCCGTGAATACCGCTTGCCATGCATCAAATCGGTTATTCCTTCACCAAATCTTAAAGAAGACACCCTATGAGCTTCTCATTGGTAATGTCCCTAATGTCTCTTACTTTCGTGTCTTTGGGAGCAAGTGCTTTATTCTCAACAAGAAACCCAAGTCCTCAAAGTTTGCACCAAAAGTTGATGAGGGTTTCTTGCTTGGATATGGATCGAATGTCTTGGCATACCGTGTCTTCAACAAAACCACCGGTTGTGTTGAGGTCACGCGTGATGTGACGTTTGATGAAACTAATGGCTCTCAAGTGGAGCAAGTTGATCCAAATGTGATAGGCAATGAAGAAACTCCACATGAGGCAATTGGAAGGATGGCCATAGGTGATGTAAGACCACAAGAACCACAAGTTGAACAAGTTCAACCTTCTCCTTCTCCTTTTCAACAAAATACACCACCATCAACACAAGAGCAAGATCAAAGGAGTGCTCAAGATCATGGTGACGACCAAGATCAAGATCACATCCAAGATCAAGCTCCAAATGGTGATGGTGATGATCAAGAACAAGATGATCAAGAAGAAGAAGAAGAAGAAGAAGAAGAAGTGATTAACACAAGACAAGTGCTACACCCAAGAGTACGCCAAAGTGTACAAAGAGATCACCCCGTCGACAACATCATTGGTGATATTGAGAAAGGGGTAACCACTAGAACCCGAGTTGCAAATTTTTGTCAACATTACTCTTTTGTGTCTTCTTTGGAGCCACTTAGAGTAGAAGATGCACTCGCGGATCCGGATTGGGTGATGGCCATGCAAGAAGAGTTGAACAACTTCGAAAGAAATCAAGTGTGGCAATTGGTGGAGAGACCCAAGCAAAATGTTGTGGGCACCAAATGGGTGTTCCGCAATAAACAAGATGAGCATGGTGTCGTGACAAGAAACAAGGCAAGACTTGTTGCAAAAGGGTACTCACAAGTGGAAGGTTTGGATTTTGGTGAAACCTTTGCTCCCGTAGCTAGGCTTGAATCAATTCGTATATTACTTGCCTATGCTACTCACCATGGTTTTAAGCTTCACCAAATGGACGTGAAAAGTGCATTCTTGAATGGGCCAATACAAGAAGAGGTGTATGTGGAGCAACCACCGGGCTTTGAAGACTCAAAGTATCCTAACCATGTTTTTAAGCTCCACAAGGCGCTCTATGGGCTTAAACAAGCACCTAGAGCATGGTATGAATGCCTTAAGGGTTTTCTTATTGCAAATCAATTCAAGATTGGTGAAGTTGATCCTACTCTCTTCACAAGACATGTTGATGATGATATCTTTGT
This sequence comes from Eragrostis nindensis, assembly GCA_012490785.1. NCBI lineage: Eukaryota > Viridiplantae > Streptophyta > Magnoliopsida > Poales > Poaceae > Eragrostis > Eragrostis nindensis. Next base: position 47,612 of record JAAXCT010001086.1, read on the forward strand.
GTGCCAAGTATATGTCGATGACATTATATTTGGTTCTACTAATCAAACATTTTGTGAAGAGTTCAGCAAAATGATGGTCAAGAAGTTTGAGATGTCCATGATGGGGGAGTTGAAGTTCTTTCTAGGATTCCAAGTCAAACAACTCAAGGAAGGCACGTTCATATGTCAAGCTAAGTACACTCAAGATATGCTCAAGAAGTTTGACATGGACAAAGCCAAGCCCATCAAAACTCCAATGAAGACCAATGGACATCTTGATCTTGATCACAATGGCAAGGCCGTGGATCAAAAGGTATATCGCTCCATGATTGGTTCTTTGCTTTATCTTTGTGCATCTAGGCCCGATATAATGCTTAGTGTGTGCATGTGTGCAAGATTTCAATCCGCTCCTAAGGAGTGCCACATGGTGGCCGTTAAAAGAATCTTGCGATATTTGGTTCATACTCCTAACCTAGGGCTGTGGTATCCAAAGGGCTCCAAGTTCAAGTTAGTTGGCTATTCCGATGCCGACTACGCCGGATGTAAGGTGGATAGGAAGAGCACATCCGGGACTTGCCAATTCTTGGGTAGGTCCCTAGTGTCATGGTCATCCAAGAAACAAAATTCCGTTGCCCTTTCCACCGCCGAAGCGGAGTATGTTGCAGCCGGTAGTTGTTGTGCACAATTACTTTGGATGCGACAAACTCTAAAGGACTTTGGTTACACTATGAACAAAGTTCCACTCCTATGTGACAATGAGAGTGCCATAGCTATTGCACATAACCCCGTTGATCACAATAGAACAAAGCACATAGATATCCGGCACCACTTCTTGAGAGATCATGCTATCAAGGGGGATATAGTAATTAGCTATGTGAGAACCGATGCCCAACTTGCCGATATATTCACCAAGCCTCTAGATGAGAAGCGCTTTTGCGAGCTTAGAAGTGAATTGAATATCCTTGATTCTTCTAATGTGGAGTAGAATGTTGCACATCTGATTGTTGTCTCTATTTGTTTGGATTTGCGAACCAAAATAAATTTTGAAAGCTTTTTGAGTGATTTTTTCAAAACTATTTGATTGATTCTTGATCTTTTGATCATATCTTGTTATATGGGGTCATAGTTATGATTTGTTGAATGCTTACTGACCACATGCAACAAGAATTTCCTATAAGTTCATCCATCGAATCAACCTCCTTGAAAATCTCGTTGAAAACTCTTTTCTTCTCCTGGCTAAGTTCAGGACCGGATTATCCGGTAGGAAGCCGGACTGTCCGGCGAAATTCGCCATTCCAACAGAGAACCCCCAGCGGAGACTCCGGTCTATTACCGGACAATCCGGACCTGGGAGTACCGGAGACTCCGGTGTACTATCGGATACTCCGGGCCTGGAGCTATCGGATGCTCCGGCCCCGGATACTCCGGCTCTTTGCCGGATACTCCGGTAGTTTTCACCGCGGTATATAAGGGATTGACCCCGACTCCAACCGGTCACTTATCCTTTTCACCATCTCCCTCTCCAACCCGGCGCCCTCTCTTCCCCCTCCACTCCAACCTTTGATCCAAGGACGTTTTGGAGTGGGATTCATCTTCCAAGAGGACTTCCAAGCTTCTCAATCGTCGGAGACTCCGGTGCCCCCAAGTTTTTCCTCCGGGAAGGCTTGAAGGTACCTCTCCCTCCTTTTCTTCGATCTCTTCGTTTGAGAAGTTCTAGTGGATTTCCTTCGGTCAATATCTTGCATTTGAGGTTGTTTAGCAATGCTAGAAGTTTGGTTGGAATCCCGTGGCTAGTTTTGGAGATTCGACGAATTCTTGAAATACTAGGGTCTGCCGGAGTGTCCGACAGTGTGCCGGAGTGTCCGGCCGCCGGACTATCCGACACAGTGCCGGATACTCCGACAGAACCTAATACTTCAAGGCTTCTCTTATCTCTTGCACTTTGATTCCATCCTTCGCTTCTATTCTTCTAAACCTCTTTCACTGCTTTCTCTTAAAGATGGAGGAGCGCGGAGGTCGCACCAAGAGGGGTGATGACGGTTCAAGGAAGAACACAAAGCAACCCATCAAGAGAACCGGTGAAGGGAGTAGCCGTGGAGCTCCTGCAAAAAGAGGAAAAGGAAAGGGCAAGGCACCAGCTAATGTGAATAATGAGCCGCCGCTCTTGGTTCAGAACATGTTCCCTCGGATGTCCACACCTATCCAAATTGATACGGATGCCCCAAGGAGAGGTACGGACTACTCTAAGGGAAGGCACAATTTGCCCACCTTGCGCAGAGCGGATCCTTTTGAGTATGAGAAGGATCCGAGGAATGGTGATTACCGTTTCCACTCCAATTTTCAATGGGATTGGTATTTGTATGTGATCAAGCCCAAGACTAATCCTATCCTCCCTATGAAGAGCATTGATTGGAGGCACATGGCAAAGCAAAATGACCCTATCTTTAATCAAGTCATTACTAAGTGCCGGAACATGGGGATGACACATATCATGGGCCTTTCCTATCCTTGGAATGTGGAGGTGATTGCTCAGTTTTATGCCACATATCACATTGATGATGTGAATCAAGAAGAGCCTGTCATTTCGTGGATGACTGAGGGCCACCCTTTCCAAGTGACATATACTCAATTTGCTGAAATTCTTGGTTTTGGTGATGAGGATACTGGGAAGGTGAGCATTACAAGTGAGAGGAACCTTAGTGATGGAGAAATTGCTTTCATGTATCACAGACGCTATGGGGTGATTGAGTATGGGACTACACATGGCATGAGGCCCTTTTACAAGTATCTCAACTCCCTCTTTAGGTTCACTCTTCTCCCCAAGTTTGGTGACTCCTCAAATGTGATGGGAATGGCTAGAAATCTTCTCTGGTGGATGTCTGACAAGCCAGAGGCAGCAGATGGGTTTAGTGTCTTTGACTTCATCTTCTGGCAGATTTATGCTACTGCTGTTGACCCTAGCCGCAGTTGTGGTTATGCTCCCTACATCATGAAGATGATTGAGACGGTCACGGGGATCAAGTTTCACAAGGACTCCCCTCACCCTTCCTACAAGATGAGGAAATTGACCACCAAGAAAACTCCCTCTACTTCAGCAGGTGGCTCCTCTTCTCGTGCTGCAGCTCCCTCTCAGCCAGGTGGTAGGAAGAGATCTTCATCTTCCTCTTTCATCACTCGTGCACTCAAGTCCATCTTCAACAAGTGTACCAAGAATGCTATCCATATCAGAGAGCATAGAGAGGAGTCAAGGGCTCAGTGGGCTGCTTTTGCAGCAAATCAGCAGCGACTTTGCTCTCGCTCCAATGTTGAGTACACTCCACCTCCACCACTTCCTGATCTTCCTTCTTCCTCAGACAGTGATGATCCCTTTGCACCCTATCGTGGAGCTCGAGCAGCTGCTGAGGGGCATGTGGACAGCGATGATGAGGACACCGAGGTTGATGATGTCCAAGGTGAAGAAGAAGGCGAAGACGATGAGGAGGAGGACGACGAGGAGGAGGAGGATGGCGACTCCGAGTGATCTCGCCTGTTTTTCTCTCTTTTTTGGTGATGTGATGCCAAAAAGGGGGAGAAATTTGTATCGCTATCGTTATCATTATCTAGTGATGGACTTGTAGGTTTATCTATTTGTAATGAACTAAGTGTGTGATTGTAAGACTAAGTTTTATTTATGTTCAATGCATGAGACTATGTGGATGTAATGATGATTTGTGTCTTTTTAAATTCTAGGTTGTGTGATTCCCTAAATTGCTCTCTCATGTGTGTTGCATTTGATACTTATGTCGATATGATAATCATGCAAGGTTTTAGGGGGAGCTCTCATGTTTTTTCTCTTTGATATGTGCATTTGGCATGTTGAGGCCAATCTCATGAAATTCAATTCATGCACATATTTAGGGGGAGCTCTCTCTATCTATCTCGTTTTCATTGAATATTATATGATCCTTGTATGTTTTGGTTGTTTTGACATCAATCACCAAAAAGGGGGAGATTGAAAGTGCATCTAGGCCCCTAATTATTGTTTTGTGTGATTGACGTCAAAACGATCCAAAAGGACTAATGTCGCAATTGAAGATGTGTTCAGCTAGGTCTCAAGAAGGAGAATGAGACATGTCAAAAGGAGTGCTACATTGAAAATATTCAAAGAAAATTGGCAACATACACTCAATGGACGTTATTGGCACCGTTTTAATTTTAATTGAGTGTAGGAAGGCCGTACTATCAAGAGGGGTGCAAATCATTGATCCACAGATGCCATAGGACCTTTTGGGTGATACGAAATTTCTTAGAAATCAGTTTGAGTGAGTGGTGGTTTTTGGCCAAACCGTGCAGGCTCACCGGACTATCCGGCACCCTACCGGACTGTCCGGTAGAGCAAGTCTTCGCCAAGACCAAGTCCCAGGCCGGACTATCCGGCAACCTGCCGGAGTGTCCGGCAAGCCCTAACTTCGTCAGAACCAAGTACCTACCGGAGTGTCCGGCAGTTTACCGGATACTCCGGCCAGTTCATTTCCTGAGCATAACGGTTCGTTTTTGGGGACTCCATATATATACCCCCTCACCTTCAACGGTCACTCTCGCTTGCCCACTTGCTAGAACACGACCCAAGCTTCAAACTCTCCCTCTCCACTCTCTCCCAAGGCAAAGATTTGTGAGATCCATCCTAGAGATTGTGTGAGAGCCAAGATTCGAGTTCCTAGCATCCATTCCACTCTAGAGCATCTTGTGGCATCCTCATCTTGGTGATTTGCACTCGTTACTCTTGGAGCTTGGCTCCTAGACGGCTAGAGGTTGCCCGGAAGCTCCCAATTCGTGTGGTGAAGCTCCGGGAAGTTTGTATTGCCCTCCTCGCAAGAGGAATTGATAGTGAGCAACTCGAGCTTGATCTTTGTGATCGCTTGGGTGAGGAAAAGAGTTGAAAGAGACTCGGTCCTTTGTGGACTCCTCAACGGAGACGTAGGGCACTTTGTGGGCCTGAACTTCGGGAACAAATCGTGTGTCTCTTGTGATTGATTCAGTTGTTCTTGTTGTTCTTACTTGTTCTTGTTGTTTTTCTATATATATCACTAAATTGCTTCGATCTACTTGTGTACTTATTTACTTCCGCATATATTGTGTAGATTCACTTCAGAGCATCTATACAAGTCTTTTGATTCAAGTAGAATTGCTAGAAACTCTGTAGATTTCAAATTCCGCAGATTTATCTTCTGGACCGGACTGTCCGGTAGTATACCGGATACTCCGGTTGTTCCAGGTCCGGAGTATCCGGTGGTTTACCGGACTATCCGGCAGGACTGACAGTTTGATTAAGTCTTAATTGCAGAAGTTTTTAGCATTGCCTATTCACCCCCCCCCCTCTAGGCAACTTTCACTTACGAGCCCAAACCTTTGCTTCGCAGCGCGCCGCCTTGAGGCTGCCGGCAAGCACGCCGGCGGCGTCGCCATTGACGGGGGCAGCCGTCCAGGCCTGAAGGACCGTGGGAAGGAACTCGGCATGGTGTAGCCAAGCATTTTCAAAGCGGAACGTGGACGGTTTGGGGATGGTGGAGGATAGCGAGAGGGCGAGGGGTGTGTGGTCAGACGTGGCGGCGACGAGGGCTGTGAGGGAGGAATTGGGGAAGAGCTCACTCATGGCTGTATTGAAGAGCACCCGATCGAGACGCGCAAGCACCGGTTCACTGCGTTTGTTAGTCCACGTGAAACGCCTATTTAGTAGAGGTAAGTTATTCTGGGGGTTCACAAACACTATCGAAGAGGACTGAAATTTCTGTGAGGCTTCGAATCGATGACTGAAATAATTGCCTGTTTCAAGATGTTAAATGAATGATTATCAGCCCCTGGAATGGCCTAGTTTGTTGGCTGCTTTTATTTTATTTTGTTTGGGTAATGTATAGGTTATTAAGATATTGATTGTTTTTGTTGACTTCCTTTGACAATCCACTCTCGCTGCCTCACCGACCCCACCTGCCAGGGTCGTTGCTCAGTCAACAATACCTGGTGGATCAGATCGCGACCGTTTTGCTGACCCCACTCTCGCCTTCTTGCTTCGTTTCCCCAAACCAGACCCCGCCCCGCCGAATCGCAGCACGGCGCCTCCGCGATGCGCAAATGAATTGAACTCAGTGACTCGATCACAGGTGTTCAGTGTTCAGCACCGATCGTCTCTGTCTTGTGTAACCTCCCCTTTGAATTAACCTAGAATTGAGATTGCACTTGCGTACAACTTATTTGTCACGTATCACTCCCTCTGTCTCCCATGCGTACCCACAAGCCCACAACAAACTATCGTTATCCATGCGGACGCATGCAGTCTGTTACCGTCTAATCCTCCGGAAGCCAAACAGTGTTTCAAATTTTGAAACTCTGTTGCGGCGCCCCGCCCATTCCCCTCTCCCGATCGATCACCTCCGTTGGGGCTCGCTATTTATACCCCCTCTTCGGATGCACGGCAACTCATCCATCGCCAAGGGCAGGCAACACAGTAGCTAGGCAGCCTAGATTGTTTCGCGTTCCAATTAGCAATGGCGGCGTCCCCGTCGTCCCATCGTCTCCTCGTCCTCCTCGCCACGCTGCTCTGCGCCGCCACCACCGCCTCCTCGAAGCGAATAACCCTCCCGGGCTTCTACGGCGCCGTGAACACCACCGGGTTCGGGCGGACGTACACCAAGGTGTGCGACGCGGACCGGTTCGCGGAGCTGGGGCTGGACATGCCGGCGTTCCGCTACTGCAACGCGTCGCTGCCGTACGGCGAGCGGGTGCGCGACCTCGTCGGGTGGATGACGCTGGAGGAGAAGGTGGGCAACCTCGGCGACTGGTCCCGCGGCGCGCCCCGCGTGGGCCTCCCGCCCTACAAGTGGTGGTCCGAGGCGCTGCACGGGCTGTCGAGCACCGGGCCCACCACCCTGTTCGACGCGCTCACCAGCAAGCCCAGCAACCACTCCGGCCGCGCCGCCGTCTACAACGGCACCGTCTTCGCCAACGTCATCAACAGCGCCGCCGCCTTCAACGAGACGCTCTGGAACGCCATCGGCCAGGTACGGCATGCGTGTTCATTATTCGATCTCTTCACATTGTCATTGATGGATGCACGAACGATTACCTGTTAATTAACGAATAAATGGATCCATGGCTTGACTTACCCATCAATCAGGCGGTGTCGACGGAGGCGCGCGCCATGTTCAACCTGGGCAAGGGCGGGCTGACGTACTGGAGCCCCAACATCAACGTGGTGCGCGACCCGCGGTGGGGCCGCGCGCTCGAGACCCCCGGCGAGGACCCCTACGTCGTCGGCCGCTATGCCGTCAACTTCGTCCGCGGCATGCAGGACATCCCCGGCCAATACTCCGGCGACCCCTTCACCCGGCCCATCAAGACCTCCGCCTGCTGCAAGCACTACGCCGCCTACGACCTCGACTCCTGGCACAACCACACGCGCTTCACCTTCGACGCGCGCGTGGCCGAGCGCGACATGGCCGAGACCTTCCTCCGCCCCTTCGAGATGTGCGTCCGCGACGGCGACGCCAGCGCCGTCATGTGCTCCTACAACCGCGTCAACGGCGTGCCCGCCTGCGCCGACGCGCGCCTCCTGTCGGGCACCGTCCGCGGCGACTGGCAGCTCCACGGCTACATCGTCTCCGACTGCGACGCCGTGCTCGTCATGGCGGACAACGCGACGTGGCTCAACTTCACCGGCGCCGAGGCCGGCGCGGCGGCGCTCCGGGCCGGGCTCGACCTCGACTGCGGCGAGAGCTGGATCGAGAAGAAGAAGGGCCAGCCGCTCATGGACTACCTCAGCACCTACGGCATGGCCGCCGTGGCCCAGGGCAAGATGCGCGAGGCCGACATCGACGGCGCGCTCACGAACCAGTTCATGACGCTCATGAGGCTGGGCTACTTCGACGGCATCCCGCGGTACGCGTCGCTCAACGAGACGGACATCTGCACCGACGAGCACAAGGGCCTCGCCGCCGACGGCGCCAGGCAGGGGATCGTGCTGCTCAAGAACCACGATAACATGCTGCCGCTCGACCCCAAGAAGATCCGCGCCGTCGCCGTGCACGGGCCGCACGCCCATGCACCCGGAAAGGTCATGGACGGAGACTACACAGGTCAGTCGTCATCATCACTAGATTCAGCACCTTTTTGTTTACACCGACCACAAGTTGTGAATTAATGGATGGTTTGATTCGTGAAAAATGTTTCGTACTAACTACTGTGATCATTGTTGGTACACAGGACCGCCGTGCCGATACGTGACGCCGCGCGAAGGAATAAGCAAGGACGTGAAGATCTCGCACAAGGCCAAGTGGACCATCTACTTCGGCGGCATCAACCTGCACATCGAGAAGGAGGGCAACGACAGGGAGGATCTTCTCCTGCCCAAGAACCAAACCGAACAGATCTTGCACTTCGCCGCAGCCTCGCCGAACCCCATCGTCCTGGTGCTCCTGTCCGGCGGCGGCATCGACATCTCCTCCTTGCATAACCACCCCAAGATCGGCGCCATCCTATGGGCCGGGTACCCCGGCGGTGAAGGCGGCCACGCCATTGCAGACGTCATCTTCGGAAGATACAATCCAGGTCAGTTAAATTCAAAACGTACCTTATGTTCCCTCAAAAAACTGTTATTGTGGACACTTGGCCTCTGATTATTATCTGGACTAAATGACTGAATGTCCCGTTACATTTTTTGAATAAAAACTAGGTGGAAGGCTGCCGTTGACATGGTTCAAGAACAAGTACATCTCCCAGCTCCCCATGACCTCCATGTCCTTCCGGCCGGTGCCGAAGCTGGGGTACCCCGGCCGGACGTACAAGTTCTACGACGGCCCGGACGTGCTCTACCCGTTCGGCTACGGCCTCAGCTACACCAAGTTCCTCTACGAGACCAGCACCAAGGGCACCGTCGTCACGGTCCCCGCCGCCGGCCGCCACTGCAAGCCGCTCTCCTACAAGCCCAGCACGGCGGCCGCAGCCGCCGCCCCGTCCTGCCCGGCCGTCGACGTCGCCGGCCACGTCTGCGCCGAGACCGTCAGCTTCAACGTCAGCGTGACCAACGGCGGCGCCAAGGACGGCGCCCACGTCGTGCTAGTGTACACGGTGCCGCCGCCGGAGGTGGACGAGGCGCCCATCAAGCAGGTGGCGGCGTTCCGGAGGGTGTACGTGCCGGCGGGGAGCACCGCCGCCGTGCCCTTCACGCTCAACGTGTGCAAGGCGTTCGGCATCGTCGAGCGCACGGCGTACACCGTCGTGCCGTCGGGAGTCAGCAGGGTGCTCGTCGAGAACGGCGACTCGTCCGTGTCGTTCCCCGTCAAAATCGAGTTCGCCAATTAGTTTATCTGGTTTTTGGTTTTGAATTTGTGATGTCTTAGGTTCGTGTCCATCGTCTGAGTGTTCAGCATCCCGCTGAACATAGTAGTAGTGTTCGTGTCGTTTGCTCGGGAACAGTTTGTTCCTTAATATCGTTGGGATTGCTCTGTTTGCAGTATCGAGTTGAACGAGAATAATTTAATGCGTTCAAATTTCTGAAGTTTACACAGTGCTTATACCTGCTCTGAACTTTTTTTCGAGATACCTGTTCTGAACTTTACACAGTGCTTATAGCTGTTCTGAACTTTGCACGGTGCTCATACGCGTTGATAATGTATGGACCGGTATTAGGAAGGTCCTGTTGGAGACTGACAACCAACTATTGCTGTACATAACGGGTTGTATAGTACAACATTAAAGAGTTCGACAAGGTGTACAACGATGGATACATTTTCGGAAGAAAAAAAAAATGCAGACATGGAGTCCATCGGGGTCTCAGCCATTCCTGGCGCAGGGTCACGTGAACAAATTCCTGCACCTGTCGCTAGCCGCGCGCGGCCTACTCGTGCCCGATGCGGAGCACGTCTGCCAGGCCCGCGAACGCGTGCACAGCTGGGCATCCAAGAAGTGTCACCTGAATACAGTTCAGAACAGGTATCTCGAAAATTTTGTGTTACAGTTCGTTGCAGCTTTGAATTTCTACTGCAGATACTTGAAGAGTGAACTGTAGCACTCTCCAAAGTAATTTACTGGGGTTAGTTATGTACTCCACAGCACCGAAGTGTTTGAGAACGAGCAATCTGTCTTTGTTGATCTAGCTTGAGTGGCGATGCCGTTCTGTTTGCTGAGCAATCTGCCAGCCAGCTTTGCTCTGTTCCTCATGGCAAGCACCTTCGCTGCCGCGCGGCTTCCAAAGGGCGAGGAGGTTCGCGTTCCATTGCACCGCCGCGTCGTTCACTGTCAAGCTGCCGGCATCCGTGTCCTCTCTGCACTGCGAGCAGATCACCGCGGCGAAGAAATCGATTACTTCCCTTGCAATAACCTCCAAAGCAATTTTTGCTAGCACGATGCTGTTTACCTCAATAAATTTGAAATTATATAATTTATTTCTGATTAACGAAAATGGCAACCGATATCCTAAACCAGTATTTTTTTTCTGAGATGCGAACCTTACAATTAATTTCAAAACTTCCTAGGAAAGGTAAGTTAATAACTCATTTAATCGTTGGAATTCACAAGTTAATTCTTTTAGGTCCATGTTAACTAGTGTTGATCAGTTCGGTACGTACAAGTGTCACTTAACTCCGGTTTTCACAAAACCCTATGAACTCTGGCTAGTGCCTTTTAACTCAGTTATTCACATTCTGTACAAAGCTGCGTCTCATCTAACTTGCACAAAAAAAAAAGTGTGCACTACACTACACTACACATCCAATCAAAGCAGCTCGTATATAATCCATCCTTGATGACCCCCTTCAGCTCAAATTTGAGCTAACGGGCGTCATCAAAATAAACGGTGGGAGTACGAGTGTCTTATTAACGATCAATATCGTGTTAATATAACTTCTGGTCATTCATACTGTTCAGTCGAGAACAGGGAAAAAACACAACAAACCGCATCAGTGCCTAGTAAACATCGACATCAAAACTGGACAATGGATACAATTAAGGGAACACAAGCCACGGAACAGTTCAACTATGATAATGTGATAAAACCCCAAAATGGTGCCGTGTACAGAGGCTGGTAAACTCAGAAGCCAGTCACCCCGTTTATCCAGGCTTATGCAACACTGCATAGCACTTGAGAGTAGGAGCACACTCATATTTGTGAAGCGTGATCTTTATGTTGCAGAACAAAAGAATGATAGCAATAAGATGAAAGCTCGCACTTCTGCAAGCGTGATATCAAATTCTGTATACTAAAGCATCCATCAGTGGTGTCAGATGATTCTCCAAACCTAGCTTAGATATTACTTTGATCGCAGACCTGGAATGTTGTTCAGTCCCATCTTCCTGAGGACAAGCTTAGGCACTGCAGGAGGGTTATTGAGACCCATGCTTCTACTGAACTCATTGGCAAGTGATACAAGCTGATACTTGTCACGTCCAATGTGCTTATTTGAATTATAGTAACCAAGCCATGCCTGATAAGCACATTCCTTGTCCTTCACCTCAACATGTGCAAGTGCCTTTTCAACCTGAACATAATGCAAAATTTAGCCAGCATGCATTTCAGCAACTATGATTTTATCCAATGACAAAGGATGTTCTATGTATGACATACAGTTCTAAACAAAGCGGTCAACCAGATGTGTCACAGATTACTCACATAAAACATTTGGAAAATGATGATTGGTAGCTTGCAAAATGTGATAGATACACATCGTTTAACAGATACACCATCGGCGCTCCATTTGGTATCAAAATGTCATTTCAGAAAACTTTTTATGTGTTGCTTTAGGGTGCAATGATATTTCAAAATAACTTTTGTTTGCTGTTTTAGGGTACTAATCAGCAATCTCTATTTTAAAGTAAAAACAGAAACTTTTTTTCCAAAATCATTGAATATCCAACTAGCCCTAAATTAATCCACTATTGTGATTCAACAGCTTCTCATGTCAACGAAAATGTAGAACAGTCATATCTTCAGGAAGTAAAACTTTTTAAGGAAACATTGGCTTCTATTAGTAAATGATCACATGAACAAATATCCTTACAACTGAAACACTCGTGCATCTCTTAGACCAGTTCTTAGATTTAGGCCGTAATAGTGACAATATACAGTTCATTATTCTGAAATAGTTATAGCACTGGAAGGCCAGCGCATTGTCAAAATATGGCAAGAAAATAAGAATGCATAGTTCAAACCAAACAGTATATTGTAGTGATAGTAATGGCATACAGCTCTCTATTAAACATGGAGAGACACCAATGTAAGTCGATGAATACAGTTTTAAGTACCTTTTTTACAGTGTCCAGATCAAGTAATGGTTGTGTTGCCTCCGTGATAGGCAAGTCCTTGATGCTTCTCAAGAAGTACTCTTCCCATGGGGCTAATAATAGGATTCCAGCCCCCTCATTACCTCTGCGACCAGTTCTACCAAGTCGATGAATATATTGCTCTCTGTCAGTTGGCACCCCCAACTGCGATGATGACGATGAAGTTTGTAGTTAGAAAAATGTGTACTGGAAAAAGGATAAACATGGTCGGAATTCAACTAACTAGTTATAAGTTGCATGGGGGAAGATCCTCTGAATTTATTTATTATAAGCAGATTAATGAAGGAATTTAAGGATTTCTGATTTGTGATTTGTACCATAAAGAGCAAGTATAATAGATGATTATTTCATATTTGCAAATATCTGCAAATAAACGGAACCACTAACTAGCCAATGATAGGTTAATTACCTGCACAACTAATGTGACATTTGGATAATCAACGCCACGTGCAGATACATCAGAGCTAACAAGAATGAGACCCTTCGACTCCTTGAATTCCTTTGATATCCTGGTTCTATAGCTTTGAGGCTTTCTGGAGTGAATCTCACGTACATTCAACTTCAACTCAGATAAAAGCTCAGCAACAAGGCTTGTTACTTTCGCTGTTGTACAAAACACAATAACCTACATTTATTTCATCAAACGTCATAAATATGCACTCATATATTCGCGACTGCCTGCAGATCTGACTATCAATTAGCACTTACCTTGTAGTCAACATTTTCTGAAATATGATCCTTTAGAAGACCATACAAGATAGAGAACTGTTTGTCTAGCGGTGCGATTAAATGTGTTTGCTTCACCTGAATAGGGTAATCATAAGCACCGTTAGTTTAGAAACCAAGGAGCAGCCAATACACATTTAGTTCAACAAGTACCTGAGAGTGTGTTTCCTCACTTCCTTCTTGAACAGTGTTAACAAATTCAAGGTCTCTTTTCATGGCAATGTAACATACTTGGCGAACCTAGCATGAAGAATAGAAATTAATCGCATACAAAACAAGCAAAGCAAGGAGTTAGCAGCTTGCAGGTATAGTACAGTGATACCTCATCTGGAACTGTTGCGGAAAATAGGAGTGTTTGGCGCTGCTTTGGGAGTGCGGCCACTATTTTCTCAATATCAGTTCGGAATCCCATATCTAATAAGCGATCAGCTTCATCAAGAATTAGGACTTTGACACCCATCAACCTTGTAGCAAACCCTGGAGTGTTCTCCATATGATCCCTAAGCCTTCCTGGAGTAGCTACTAGAATCTGTAGCCGAGTCATTGTTCATTGCTTTCAGATCAGATCAAATGACAATAGAATTAGCAGGTTTATTAAATAACTTAGAATCACCTGGGACGGGTTAGTATGCATGCGTTTCTGCTCAAGAGCCATTCTAGTGCCACCTATCACAAGCTGCACTCCAATTGATGGATGGAATTTAAGAAGCTTGTTAGCTTCAGCAGCAGCCTGATCAGCGAGTTCACGTGTAGGGCACACAACAACAACACTGATAGGTGGCCTCTTGTGATCACGGTCAACTGGTGGCAGTTTTGAAACGACTTCAATGGCTGGTAGCTGAGGTAAAACAATTGTACATTACATTTCCATGTTAGAAAAATAATAGAGAAGATTGGAACACTACTCAACAAGCTACTCACCAAGAAAGCTACAGTTTTTCCAGTTCCTGTCTTTGCTTTGGCAAGAACATCCTTCCCTGTAGAAAGAAGACAAGTTAGCTGGACAGCATTAACAAGAAAAGATGTAACTGAGGTAGAAATAAGCCGTATCCCATTTGTATACTAGACTGATATTTCATATGAAAACAGTTATTATCTCTCTCAGAAGACTACTAGTTTCAAATTACATCAACTCAGTGTTGACATTGCTTTTCTTGTACCACTGGACAATAAATGCAACTTGTAAAGCTAGTTTCCTCTTCTAATATCAACACGCCCAGATAATTTGATGACTAGAGAACTTTGCTTGGATAACAAAACTTGTGCTTCCACTGGATTATTTGTCACCTAGATTATTAGTCATGAAGCCCAGAGCTGTTTTTAAGTTTTTTATGCATCTCTAAGCCTGATTATTTTCACCTAGATTATTAGTGAGCTCTAGTGACCAAAATGGGCTATGAATTGGCCAAACATGACTTTTGAAGTTTAGTTCTTCAGTTTCTTCACTACCTCACACCATGTTATGAATTGGCCAAACATGATTTTAACTATTTACATGGCACCAGGATCCAAGCATATTCACATCAACTGTTACATATTGGCTCAAGTTTCAAGGGACCACAGGGATGGTGAGAATTGGTGGTTTTGTGAAACTACACCCCAAACTTATGGTGGGTCTGTGAAACAAGTTCTAGAATTGGTGGGTTTGTGACTATAAGGCCAAACTTTTGGTGGGTTTGTAAAATTAACTCAAAAAAATTTCATATAAGAAAGTATAGCAAAAAATTGCCAAACATACAACAAAGGACATGGAAATTAACCTTGGAGTATGATAGGAAGTGTAGCCTCCTGGACTGCAGTCATCCGCTCATACCCAGCAGCCTTAACACCTTTTAGTGTCAAGGGAGATAGAGGGCATTCGTCAAATCTGCCAAAAATTTTGTAGTAACTAGCGTCAACAAAATGCACACCGAGGGAGTATATCTGAACTATTCAGGAAAAGAAGTTAGTCGATAGAATAGCAAGTTACAGATCAAAGACGTATAATATGCCACTATAACGACCAAAAGCGTGGCACAAATATCTAAACAGATTAAATGAGCAATATTATTACCATCCACAAAAAAATTACAAGCTGCAGCGAAATTCAACAAAGAATGTACAAATTTTGAGTCAAAATAAAGCAGCAGAAATATCAACCACAAGTCAACAACGACCAATAAGACAAACCTAGTGATAAACAGATTGTTTCACTATTCAATGCATGCTGCATCGGTCACTCATCACAAATCAGAAAAGATCGGTGAACAACCCATAAAGAAACATGCCATCTCAAAGAATTAATGTGTCATTCAGCATTACAAATCAGCAGAGTAGGAGATACCTCTTCTGGCTCAAATAAGAATCACCAGAACCAGTACCTCTTGCGCCTTCTACCTTCTCCTGTTTAGTTGACTCTCCTTCAATCGATTCAAAAGAGAAGGGTTTACTTCCTGGAATTTTTTTGACATCCTCGTCAACCTCACCACCAGAGAGATCGTCCTCAAACCCTGATGGCTCATCATCCTCATCGAATTCCCCCACCTCATCATCATCATCATCCTCTGACACACCAAAATCAAACTTTTTGTCACCCCTACCACCTCTATGGGGTCCAAGACTCTCCGTCTTTCCACCTCTCCTACCACGAAGTTGTCTTCTGCCAGAGTCCCCAAACCCAACTGCATCTTCATCGTCGTCCTCATCATCTAAATCACTTCCCCTCCCTTTTCTCCGTGACATACCAGACATCCTTCCACCGCGGCCTCGCCTTCCCCTCGGAGACCCAAATCCAATTGCATCATCATCGTCGTCGTCCTCGTCATCATCTAAATCACTTCCCCTTCCTCTTCTCTGTGGCATACCAGACATCCTTCCACCGCGGCCTCGCCTTCCCCTCCGAGACCCAAATCCGGCCACATCATCGTCCTCATCATCATCCAAATCACTTTCCCTTCCTCTCCTCTGTGAGAAACCAGACATCCTTCCACCACGACCCCGTCCTCCCCTCGAAGACCTGAACCCAACATCATCGTCCAAATCACTGAACCTTCCTCCCCTCCGGGGCACACCCGATGCCCTGCCACCCCGGCCTCGCTGCCCCCTCGGAGACCTAAACCCGGCATCATCATCAAAGCCATTTCCCCTATCTCCTCTGAGGGAAAACCCTGACGACCTCTCACCCCGGCCGCGCCTTCCCCTCCCGGAGCCAAACCCAGAATCACCCTCATCATCATCCAGGTCACTACTCATCACCCTCCCTCTTCGCTCAAAGCCGCGCCGATCGGCGCGGAAATCGTCGCCGCCAAACCTCGACTTCTGAAAGGACCCCCTCGAGTCCCGCCCACCTCGGCCTCCCCTGGAGGCGGCAGCGGGCCTGCGGGAGGACGCCGCCTCGCCTTCATCGCCGCTGCTGAGGCCAAGGTGGAAATTGTCAGTCTTGAGGTCGCTTACCCAGTCACTGAGATCGGCCTCGTCCTCAATAAGGCTCTTGGCGGCGCCCGCAGCGGAGCGCGCGCGGGAGGAGAAGAAGTGCAAGGAGAGGGGCGCCGCAGCGCCATTTCGCTGAGGGGGTGGGTGAAGCGGGTCCGGGCTGTGGGAGGCGGCGGAGGTGGAGGAGGTGGCGCGGCGGAGAAGGGCGAGGAGGTGGTGGCGCCGCATCGCTGATGAGGGCGGTTAGGGTTTAATGGGAGAAGACGAGAAAATGAAAGGGTTTTAGGGTGCTTCATCCGTGTCTGATCGGGTGGCTACATTTCGAATCTGTACTCAAAATTTGGGTCTCCGCACAAACAGGAAAACAGAAACAAGGATTATCTTTGGATGATGAAAAATATCCTAGCGAACCAGAATATATCCCCTGGTGACTTTATGAGGCATCATTCGCACAAGATAAATAAGACAACCTCCTATAAACATGCATCATTGATTTGTTCGATCTTTTAAATCAAATTGAATAGATTTGCAGCCCATAACTAGCTCGGAATACCAATGAAAGGCAGGAACCTGCTGTGTGTGTGATCAGCGCCATGAGAAGCACCACAAACGTACAAAACATATAGCACAGAACACATTGTGTAGTTTGTGAAAGTAATTCTGACGAAATACTATTTATGCTCCCTTTAATGCTTCCTACTGAACAAAAGAATGGAACGACAAATTTCTATCAGGGTTGCTCTAGTTTTATAGCAGCCACAGATCAGGGTAACCAACTACAGTTGAGAACTTGTTACAAAATTCACTGCCACCGGGCGTCAACAGCTCAGTCTACTATACGACTATTTGTCATGGTGAAATTGGACAACAATGCATGTGATGTTATCCGTGCTTTTCCGAGAGTAGGCAACTTCCGTCAGCTTCACTGCCGCAGCCTTAGGTTCATCTTCCGCTTTCAATATGGAAATAGCATCCTTGTTGACAAATGGTTTTAGACGCACATTAGCAATGGACCAGATAAGAGAACATTTCTATCGAAAAGAAACTTGTTTACAGAATCCAGTCAATGGTGATTCATTAATCTAGTGTTCGTGTGTCCTCATGCCAGAGCATGTGTGTGGCTGGGCGGGTGGGTGGGGTTGAGACGAGTATATTGGATAGCATGTCAGTGTTTCCTTCAGGATCTTATACAGTGTTTCCTTCGGGGTATATAGTGTAAGCATTTATTCATATATGGAACTAGAGACAAGCAGTTTACTGAGAACATAACAACCTAAAATCGTACTGGTAGCTAAGGTAGTATCTTAAAGTCATGAGTCCAGATTACATAAGCAACGACAGTTTGCCTCATCATGGCTGTTAACGCCAAAATTCAAGGTCATACCTGATTGCGCACGGCATCCCAAAGCCCATCGGTAGCAAGAACCAGATACTTCAGGTCACTGTTTACCTCTAGTTCCTGCATATTTACAATAGAGGTTACCAACGATTATTTTTCCATCAGAGTTGTGTAGCACGGAAAATAATTTTCTGAATTGAGAACTTTTCAGAAGACTAGACTATAGTCGTAAGCAAGTCGGGAAAATTACATATTCTGTCATGAGCCTGAAATATTTTTGAAAATCTAAACTCCAAAATACATCACTTGCACATGTACAGACTCTGGTAGAGCTCTGTTGATTGCTTCAGAGTTTTCTGCTATTATTAGAAAATAAACCTTTAATGGAGGCAAACTTACGGTTCGAACTTCATTGCAAAATTATAAGCAGAAACCTAATTAGTTATCCTGATTCCCAAATATTCTGTATCTACAATGTATGATGCCTCTCAAGAAAATAACTACAGTAACAATAAACTTATGCTTATCTCAAGTGGCCAAATCTAAAAACTTATAGCTTGACCCTTCGCACCTCCCAAATGGAACCGTTAGAAGACCAAGAAAATTAGCCATGAATAAACTTAATCTCAAGATTGACACTCTTACATGTCATCTTACTGCTGCATCGGCTCTTGTTGGTTAGTCGCAAGATCAACCAAACCATTCTCCCACAAGAAGGAACCAAAATGTCCCTCTTAGTTTTATCATTCACCAAAAGAGTTTAGTTATATCATAGTCTAATAAAACAAGACCAGCCATCTTCCATAGCCCCTCTTAGTTTCATCAGTCACCAAGTAAGTTTAGTTATACCATAGTCTAATAAAACAAGATCAGCACAAGAAAAGGTCGCACAGAAGTACTATTGCTAAATTTTTAACTACGATTTCAAAATATACCTGAATATCAGGTTCTGGTTTCACATACTTCTTCAACAAACGATTACCAAATGCACGGGACATTGCCAGAATTCCACCAACTCTCCATGTATCTGCAGAAGTACAAACATCAAATGAAGAATAACAAATAGCCAACCTTCAACCATTTGACAAACAGACCAAAAAAATGTCTTAGAAGCATATGCTGCCCCATGAAACTAGCCTAAACTTATCACATGATGAGGTATGCTTAAAACTGGAGGTATGATGCTAAAAAGAAAGCCTAAATTATTTTCTAGCTGATTTCTGAGGATTAAAAACGCTTACCATCCTGAACAACAAAACCTCCAGCGTCCTCAATACGCTTTCTCTCATCTTTACTGTCTGGCTTGTGATCTTTTGAGAGTGAAACAGCTATAGAGAAAAAAAAACATGTTTAAGAGTTCCCAAATAAACTAGAAAATACTTAATGCTGGATCTTGTGGGTTACATCACTAGCTCTTTTTGGATCTTGTGGGTTACATCTCCAGTCTACCCTAAATTGCTTAGGACTAAAAGGCTTTTTTTATTGTTGATATAGTCAGATTCAACCTATCACCTGAGTTCATAAGCAATTAAATCAGATGATAATAGCATGACTAGTAATTGATTACAGGCCAAAGCCAAGGTATGTAACAAAATTAATTAGAACACAAGGCATGAGTATGCCCGTCTAACCTTCATGCAAACAACCACCACATTTTAATCGGAGTTCTATGGTATATTGAGAATGGGTCATTTTTAATGGGACATTTGACTTTTGAAGGATGCTCATCACAAATAAAGAACAGAGAAGAGAACACCACCTTTGCCAGCTTTTATAGCAATAGCACGTGAATCACCAACATTTGCTACATATAGACGCTGGCCCATCAGAACAGCAGTCAAAGCTGTTGAACCATCATCTCTATAAGAATCCGATAGTATTTCTAAGATCTCTTTATTTGTTTCAAGATATGTTTTTCCTGTAGTTCAAAAAAGTAACTGAAAACAGTGAGATGAGAGTTTGCAGCATTATAAAGAATTGGACAGACAAAAAACACACTGCTAATAGAAGGTAAAATGCATTACTTATAGCAAGTTTTGTGTTTGTTAGGAACTCAGGATGCTTCATAAGGTTTTTGAATAGATTCTCCTTGAGAAATTCAGCAGCAAAGTTTCCTCCATGACCTAAGGTACCAAAGCATCAAATATGATGGGCACAGAGTCAAGAAGTGATTAAGGCAAGAGTGGAAGTGATACCATCAAATACACCAAACAGGTTAACTCTCTGCCCATCAATCTCAGTTAATTTAATGTCATAGCAGTCCTCCATATTAGGTCGCATCCCGATATAGCTTGAATATCCACAGGCCAGCTTACCATCCTCGCTGCCAACAAAGTCATTTGACATTATGACAATTCAAGTGGTGGCTTAAAATAGCGGAGAAAGGGAGCAGCTAAGCACACAAAATTCAAGCTACTGCACATAAAAGACCACAAGCCACTCTAGTCATACCAAGTTTGTATGCTTCCTCATTTCTTATTCTCCATAAGTACCCACATTAAGCGCCAGTGAAGTTATTCAACCATATACTATCACCCAGTACTGTACCACCCTAAACCATTATATGAACATATAAACACCCGAACCCCATCACTACTAGCATACAACAGCTCACTGACACAACATTGACGCCACTGATAGGCATCAACCCACCAATTAGTGCGATCATTAAAGCCATAATTATTACCTCTCGAACCCGCCGCTGACCCAGCCTGCTCTGTTGCCCGCCGCCGCCGAAGCGCCACGCAGCACCTGCCCCTGCCGCGGCGCCGAGGCGGAGGTGGACGAGGAGCCGGGCGCCGCCTTGCCCCTTCCCTTAGAACCGGAGGCCCCCGCGCGGAACCCGCGCCAGCCGGCCTCCCACCGCTGGCCGCACGCGCGCACGCGGTGCCCGCCCACCGCCGCAATGCCAACCAGCCCACGCAGCGTCGCGGCGCGCGACATGCCTCCACCGGGGTTGTCGGGGTTCGGGAGGCGGTGGCGAGGGCTGGCTGGAGCTGGAACCCCCCTCCTACGGCCGGCGAAAGAGCCACCGGTTGATGAAATCGATTGACGTCTCGAAAGGTGTTTCGTGTTTGGGCGATGGCGAGCTTATCCGGTGGGTGACATTGCTTTGGGACGGGGATTTCGGCCCATTTTCCTGGTGCTGGGCTCATCCATTCTGAGCTTGGATAGTGGACGCCCATGGGCCAAAAGCGCACACGTGGCCCTTGCACGACCCGAGAACACGAACATTCCCGTTGACGAGGTCAGTCCGCGCTATCCACCCGTCGTGCTTGGACCGTTGCCGTGCTCCTGTCATCCTGTGGAGTCCACGGCATGAGTCAGACACCAAACGCCGCCACTCCCTTTCCGTTCCTGTCCTTCTCCCCGCCACCACCACCATCATGCGGCGAAACTTCCCCCGCGCGCCCCACACTCCCCTTCCTCGTCCCCCCCTCCCTCCCCCCGCCCCGCTCCGCGAAGTCCAAGGGGGAAGCAGGCAACCGCCCCCGAAACACGAACCCTAGGTAACCTCCTCCTCTTCCTTCCGCTTCCCCAGCGCTCGCGCGGAGGCCAATTCTGTGGTCCGGGTTGGCGCGCGCGTGTTTGGTTTGCAGCGATTTAGCGGCGGTTGTAGTGGCGTCCTCAAGGTGGTTGGTGGGTTGCTTCGCTGCGAGGCAAATGATAGTGCCGGACTCTGTTCTCCCTGCTTTGTTGGTGATTTTCGTGGATTATCCCTCGAGGAGTTCCATTCCTTGCCTAGGCCGGGGCCCTCTGCAGGCTGGCTGTGATAGGGGTTAACGGTTTATTAGTGTGCAGTTGCTGGGATTGAGATGAGGTCAGTGGCTTTAAAAAACAGACAAGACGTCAGGTTGCCGTTGCGAAATGACGTGCAGGCTTAATTTAGACTGTCAGGGATCGTTTTGTTGCTTTTGTGCATATATTGGTGGGCGCAATTAGATCACCAATGGGTCAGTCTAGTTTTCAATTGGATTGTATCCCTTTCTATTCTGTGAAATATGTGCTTTCTATCTATTTTTGTTCGTTTACGTAATGGTGTCTCTAACTGTCCGGTAGTATTTAAGCACGTGGTATATTGGTTGAAATTCCTTTTCAGACACAATAACTGATTGCCAGTCCCATTTTATTGTTGTAACATGGATGATGGATCTTATTCTAATTCATCTGATTATGACAATATTTTGGAGAAAAGCTCTCATTATTATTGTTTCTTGGCCGCAAATATCTATGTTACGGGCTTTGCTAATGTCAGGGATCTTGATGTACGCAGATACCACACCCTGGAGAATCAGTTTAGTCCTGCTAGGCACCTAGCAGCTAGCTAGAAAAAGAATGATGGGACGAGGTGACAGATATGTGAGGTCAGTTTCTTCCGTCCCTGGTTTCATATGGATTCTACTTTTCTAAACAACAATGGTTTGCCAAGGTGTTTTACGCCATAGCATGTTAGCAGAAAAAAATGTGAAGAGTATGATGGTATTTTGAGTAGAGAAATATGCTTAGTTCAAATGATCATTTGAGCAAGATCATGAAAATGCCAACTAGGCTGTCGGATGCGGATCAAAGTGTTGAAAAGGACGTGACTAAACCTAGACACTTTACATGAACTGACAGAAATCGTTTGGCTGGTAATCTACCCCCTCTTCGTCAAATTGTTATGTTCCATCTCTCAGATTCAGTTGCTGTGACAGTTAGCCCAAATTATGTTACAGGAGGTTCCATTCGAATTTGAAAAACTAGAACGCAAGACTGAAGAACAGTTGCAGATCTGCATACAATATATTTAAATAGAAGGTACAAAGTACATGAGACCACTCTAACATCAAACATGCTATACGATGGGGCCCATGTCATGTGACGAGAAGCCAGCAGGTGATGGCTCGATGTCGAGCAACAATGATGTGCTGTGATGAGGAGAACCAGCGGCCGCAACAGCAACCTGAAGGATGGTAGCAACGGAATCTGGCCGCGGCAACCCTACAATGGAGAGCGGCCGCGACTAGCAGATCCTTCCAGCGACAGCGGGTCCAATCCCAAGGGCTTGGATGGCGCGATGAAGACAAGGATGCAATGGCAGCCTGAATATATTGGACGAGAAGCTGATCTTGACGACGAACTTGAAATTAATCCGCTGGATGAACGACGAGGCAACCCCCGGGAGTCCGGTTCACTCGTCCCTGGGGCGTGTGCAGCAGAGAAAATAAAATCTAAACTATTCGGTGGCTTTGTATACCATATTATGAATGACTTGTATTGAATAATAGCCACATAGGGCCAATATATATGGGTTACATGACTCAATACTAGACTAGGATAAGGACTCTACAATTAGAGTATACTACTACTATACCCTTAACACCTTCCACTTGGATCTAGCAACATTAAATGGTCTCTTGCCGCCTTTGATGTAGTCCCAGGCAATGACCTTCATGTTACGCAGTAGTATGCAACTTTATGAATCACATCATTCTACACAAAAACCTCATGAGATAAGGCATGAGAGGAACAGGTACACTGCCACTGTGGTGAATGTGGCTGTGCTTGACCGTGTGGATCACGCTGATGATTGCACTTCTTTATTGAATCTCATGCCCTTGGTATCCATCCTGCAGGGCTGGACTGGTATGAGCAGTCACAGCCCAGTTGATGTGATATGATGTTCCGTGGAACCCCTTATGGTATTTTACAGACAGGCCCAACTAAAGTGAAAATAAAATCTTAGGCCTTTGGGAGCATATATTAATGAACATTAAAAAGTTTTGTCCAATTTAGTTTCTGAAACCTTCATATGCAATAGTTATTCTCTGAGACTTGTTGGTTTATGTACTTGCAGATTTCAGGACTGGAGATCTGAGCAGTCTGTCAGTTCAGAAAACATAGTTGTGCCACGCCGAAATGATGTCTCAGTCTTCAGGTCACTTAAAGAAAGAATTGCCAGATTTTTTGCACTCCTTGGAAACCTTTGGTGCTCTGAAACCTCAAACAGACCAATGCTGGATGAAAGGAAGTCTACAGCAAGAATTCTTCATCCTCAAGGACCGTTTTTGCAAAAATGGAACAAGATTTTTGTTATATCATGCATATGTGCAATTTCAGTGGACCCACTGTTTTTGTATATCCCAGTTATCAGCGATGAGAAACCTTGCTGGTATTTGGATAAAAAGTTGGAAATCACAGCAACTGTCCTACGCTCTTTCACAGATATTTTCTACATTATCCATATCATATTTCAGTTCCGGACAGGCTTCATCTCATCTTCTCCTACAACTTTTGGGCGCGGTGTCTTGGTCGAGAACAGATATGAAATAACAAAGCGGTATTTTTCAACGTATTTTCTTATCGATATATTCGCCGTTATACCCCTCCCTCAGGTACTTTGTGTTACACACACATGGCCTCGGGATTTTTGATTTACTGGTTTTGACTGCATCATTGAAGTATTCTCTAGAACTAGGTTATGATATATGCTGTTGTACAGGAAACAAATCACACATCTCGATGCACTTGTAGTAATCTCAGTGTAAAAAGTGCATAGAAGTATCTATGGTTTGTTAAAAGTCACACTGTTAGGTTGTATTGTCATACAGGAAATAATAGAGATCAAGATCATGAACAATACTGTAATATATGAGAAACAAGACTATGTTTCAATTTGATTATTCTGCTGCTTTGTCTTGAATACAAGTGTATTGATTACTCTTCTGTGCTTTTGCTGTTCCAGTAATGCATCAAACTAAGGTTTATGTATCTTTTTATTTACTCCATGGTAAAGACTGTAATCATGAGAGTTTTGTCCCAGGTGGTTATTTTGGCTGTGCTACCTAATCTTAAAGGATCAGACGTTATGAAGGCCAAAAGTATCTTGATGCTTATCGTTATATGCCAATATGTACCTCGTCTAATCCGAATAAGGCCAATATATCTCCAGATCACAAGATCTGCTGGTGTAATTACAGAGACAGCAGGAGCTGGTGCTGCTTTCAATCTTGTACTTTACATGCTTGCCAGTCATGTAAGTATTCTATTGTATTGTATTAAATTTGAATGGAGATTGAGTTATTACTTTCTGCAGTACTTAGGTTGCATTAGTGAAAATGGGAGCAGTTGAGTACTGTAGAAATCAAAGAGATTGTAAAAGAATTTTACCCTAGTAATCATGTAAAATTTCTCAACTATTCCTTGTACATTGATTTGATAAAATCAGCTAACCTGATTAGTTCTTTAAAATACACTTGTTGGTGAAGATATAGTAGTGCTACAACTACTAATTCTTAGTTAAATACTTGTAATCCTCTATCCTTTTCTTGAGGGTGAATGGATACTCGTCTGATGTAAATAAATTCCTCGCATTTTCAGGCGTGAAATGTAACGTCGCGGTATATTTGAAACTAATCTTTCTACTTTTGCAGGTCCTTGGAGCTCTTTGGTACTTGCTTTCCATTCAACGCAACGATTCCTGCTGGAGGCAGATGTGTCTAAAGCACAATGGATGTGATCTTACAAACTTTTACTGTGGAGTTAATGGCCAGGAAGAGCAAAATGTTTACTTGATGCAAGCTTGCATTCCACTTGACCAGCCAAATAATCTTCCAGACCCACTCTTCGGAATTTATGCACCAGCTATAAAAAACATAACACAATCGAAAAGTTTCTTTGCGAAATTATTCTTCTGTGTTTGGTGGGGTCTGCAAAATCTTAGGTCTATACAAGATTAAACTTTTATATATTTGTGTTTTCGACTAAATTATGGAGACTGGCGCTTATATTTATGCCTTGTTATGTTTGATGCAGTTCTCTTGGCCAAAACCTGAAAACAAGCACTTATGCATGGGAAAATTTGTTTGCAGTTTTTGTCTCAGTATCAGGCTTAGTCCTGTTCGCTCTGCTGATTGGTAATGTTCAGGTAACATTTAAAACTGATAACTTGGGACTTCAGTTATCTTGATATTAGTTGAAGAACCATATATATGTCTGGGAATGAGATAATAAAATTCTAATAGACTTTTAGAGGGTAAAACTATGTGTTTAAATTTTGGGAGACCTCCACATCTGATTACTCCCTTCGATACCTATAGTTAAGGAAGATGGCAAGTCTAGTGAATTGATTAGCGTGGCTTTTTTAAGACATTGAAGAATAAAAAAAAAAGTGTTTTCGAATTGTCGATGGTAGGTTTGACATACAAAGTTTGTATGTCAAACCTACCATCGACAACTCGAACACACTTCTGAAAGATTTTGTATGTCAAACCTACCATCGACAACTCGAACACACCTTTTTTTTTGCCTAACACCAGCAAAATGTTTTCCTTGCTGCTGTTGGGTCACTGTCGTAAAGAAAACGTGTGCGAGGCTGTGGTGTATTCTGTGTTAAGTGTTATCTTTTTTGGGGAACGTATTCTGTGTTGAGTATGTGGGTGTGTTTAGGGGCAAGTTCTTTTCCCTGCCTTTGTACTATACTACTATGCTTTCTTCTTCTTAATGAAATGACACAAAACTCTCCTGCACTGTAAATGGGGGAAAAAATCACCAGCAAAAATGGTTCATTTTTTTTAATTGATCTGTCGAGAGGCTGATTTCTTGGATCATGCAGGAAAGATTTTGAAAGAAGGAATCCTACTGCAGAACCATAAATTTGCAAATGCTAAGTTTTTTCTGACAGATGACAGTGTTCTAACTATTTCTCTCTTTTTTTCGCAGACCTATGTGCAGTCAGCATCTCTGAGAGTAGAAGAAATGAGAGTGAAAAGCCGTGACACAGATCAGTGGATGTCATATCGACTGCTTCCTGAGAACCTCAAGGAAAGAATACGGCGTTATGAACAGTACAGGTGGCAAGAAACGAGGGGGGTTGATGAAGAGCACCTCCTTATGAACCTACCAAAAGATCTTAGGAGGGATATAAAACGACATCTTTGTTTGTCACTTCTCATGAGGGTATGTTCTTATATGCTTTTGGTCCTGGAGTAACTTACTCTTGCTGGCTATCATTTAATCATTTATCTGGGGGTGGAGCCAGTTTCAGAAATATCAGCTGATCAGTTGATAAGCTATTTGCATCAAGTAATCAAAGTTATTAGACTATAGCCTCTCTCGAGGTCAAAGCCAGGACCCAGGATGCTTTTTCCCGTTATCTAAAAAGGAATCAAATTTGTAATGACACATGTTGGATTTTTGAGTCTTTTCTTTTTCAAACCAACAAGCGACACATCATTTGCAAATGTATTTCGAAATAAATTTTGGTAAGAACTGATAAAATAGTTTGCATGTGGATAGCTAAGGGAAGTGGTAACATGGCATGTTTGGTTGCAAGTGTTTACTACCTGATAGATAGCTGTATATCTGTAGGCTAGGCGCCTTTTTATTATTTAAACTTTTTAAACTAATATTTTAATAATAAACCGTGCCAAACTGTATTTTCAAGATCTAGACCATTTGGTCACGCTGATCCGATTGGCGTGACCAAGACTAGGCTCACTCCACACTGACAGGCGTGACCACTTGCCACGTCAGTGTGGATCGCCACTTCGGATTTTGGTCACGCCGATCGGATTGGCGTTACACAACAGCCTGCCACACCAAATGCGTGACTGAAGATGTGCATGCCAATGTGGTTGGCGTGACTGAAGATTGAGTTGGTTAAAGTTAAAAAGTTTAACGAAACCTCGAAATCACACCTCTGAACTTGTATATGGCAACATCATGAATATCATTTTTTAGTTTTCAAGCATTTTTAGAAATGCAACCGTAAACACACTTAAGATGTCTTCCAACTCCCAATGATCTTCTTGCAATTTCATCACCTGCTCCTGAAGGAGTAGTACGTAGTAGGAGAAAATGTTCATAAACATCTCCTGCCATGTGATAAAGTTGAAAGAGAGAGGAAAGCTGCTGGTAGACACACTTCTGCACCCCATGCCCCCCATGTGCCTCTCTCTCTCTCGTCAGCTTCACAAGATGGGATTGTTTTCATGTTGACAAATTATGAGGAAAGCCGTGCCAAAGAGAGAGAGACAGAGATAGGAGAAAGAGTGTGTCAGGAGAGCCGCGCCGAATATTTTGTGTGTGAGAGGTAGCTGAGATGTGTAAAACACGGAGTCATGCAGCGCATTGGAGCAAGTAGTTTGTCGCACCAACCTATTTGGCGGGACTGCAACTTCACCAAAATCCAACATGGCGGTCCGTACTGACATGGCAAGTGGTCACGCTGGTCAGTTTGGCGTGACCAAACAGTCTATATCTTGAAAATACAGTTTAACACGGTTCATTATTAAAATATTAATTAAAAAGGTTTAAATAATAAAAAATGTTCTGTAGGCTGCTGGAAGTGGCCTGATAATGTACTGATTTTTGGAAATCCCGCTCACACCTTGTGCTGAAGTCTTATCAATTATTATCCTCCTTTTTTTTTGGCTTTATTCGATGGTGGCAAACTTTCCAAACTCGTATCGCTGTAACATGCATATAGATATACCTTTCATGTTCCACAAAATTTGCTCGTGATAAATTTTTTTTTTCTATCCCCACGGAGTCATCCTGTTAACTGTATCCATTTCACACATTAATGGAGCAATTTTCTCTAGCAAACAAATGAAAGCTCCACATGCTCTCTGTTGTTTCTAATTGATTAGATGTGCATGCATTGAGCATGTTAGGTGCATATCTATAGCTTATTTAGCGTCTCCATACCTTCCCCATCGAATGAGGGGCTTCCTGCATATACACCTATAAATTTTCTATATTTTTGCCTAGAGGCTCATAATGAATACAATTGTGTGGATCATAACCGAGAAAGCAATGATGGGTGTCTCTATGTCTCAAAAAAAAAAAGAGAGAAATTAGTGTCTCGTATAGTCTGGTCATTGACTTGGATTTGAAATAACAGAAGGCTGGATCTCATCAAACTCTTAATCTAAATAAACGATGTACCAAATACGGAAGTCATTAGACCCTAATCTTCTTAAACTTGGTTCCAATATCAGCCGTATATGATGCATGTCTTGCTTTAAGGTTTGCGAACTTCTTTTAGTCAGAAGAATACAGAAGCAGACTCTTAGGGCAGCAGAAACTTTTGTTTGTATCCTGAAGTTTGCCTTTCTGCATTCATTGTTTCCAGGTCCCATTGTTTGAAAACATGGACGATCAGCTCTTGGATGCCATGTGTGACCGCCTAAAGCCTGTTCTGTACACAGAAGGGAGCTGCGTCATTCGTGAAGGTGATCCGGTAAATGAAATGCTATTCATCATGAGAGGAAATCTTATGAGTATGACAACAAATGGTGGGAGGACAGGCTTCTTCAACTCCGATGTTCTGGGAGGCGGAGATTTCTGCGGAGAAGAGCTCCTCACCTGGGCTATTGACCCCACATCGACATCCAGCCTGCCTAGCTCAACTAGAACAGTGAAGACAATGTCAGAGGTGGAAGCATTTGCTTTGAGGGCTGAAGACTTGAAGTTTGTGGCCACTCAGTTCCGGCGACTCCACAGCAAGCAGCTCCAGCACACTTTCAGGTTCTACTCACAGCAATGGAGAACCTGGGCAGCTTGTTTTATACAGGCAGCCTGGCACAGGTACTGCAGAAAGAAGATTGAAGATTCGTTACGTGAGAAGGAGAAGAGGCTGCAATTTGCGATCGTGAATGACGGCTCCACGTCTCTCAGCTTCTTGGCAGCAATATATGCTTCGCGTTTTGCCGGAAATATGATACGGATATTGAGGAGAAATGCCACGCGCAAGGCTCGGCTGCAGGAAAGAGTACCTGCAAGGCTGCTGCAGAAGCCAGCAGAGCCCAACTTTTCCTCGGAAGAGCAGTAGTTTTGTACTTCTGCTATCTCCTTTGCAGCCACAGAGAATATCGTGATAGTGCGACTGTTGAATGATGTAGATGACTGCTTGGATTGGAGCTATCAAAGAACGCTGTATATGTTTTAGGAGTAAAAAAACTTAGAAAAGAGGCAGTGTGTACATGTTGTACAATGTATAGGCCTGTTCAACATTGTAGTGATATAAGCTCTCCTCATCCTGTTCCCGCATTGTAAAGCCTGTGTCAGTCCCTATATTGACAAATGGATTGCCTCAAGTTCGGGAGCTGCATATTTCTGTCGATCATGTTATGTTGTGCTCGATTCGGCATGTTGAGACTTCATGTCTGATATCCAACGTTCGGTTTTTGGTTTCCTTCTGTAATGTTTGGCTTTCCCATGCGTCAATGTAGATGTCTCTTTCCCCCACTCTATCATAATCAATGGAACTCTTCAGTAGAAAAAATTCTGTATAACACATGTTTTCGCATTTGTCGTTATTTTCAACAGGATATCTTTCTTTTTCTTTGATGATATTGCACGATCGGGACTGATTTCCGTCTGCGGTCGTTGTGCGCAAGGCACTGTGTAAGCGATAGCTCCGCTCTGATGCTGCTCTCCATCAACGCCAAAAGCTCTCGCTGTCTTGGGCCACGGTTCTCACATGAGTCGTACTCTAACAACAGCGCAGCTGAGCCGCTCTATCCCGACACCGTCCGACGGGCTGCTGCCGCTAGATCTGAGAACGATGGATTCCCTTTTTTTTTCTGGAGGCAACTCCACTACTCGTGGTCATGGCAGAGTTTTGTGAATCGGGCACGCGAGGCTGTCGCTGCTCACCAAACGTGCGGTGACAGGCATGCCAACCATCACAATTCACATTATTAGGATGGCCAAGGTTGTGGCTGTATTTTGTCAGACAAAAAAGCGTTATGCATGCCCGAACTCCTCGAAAATTTGAACAAAAATTATGGCGCGGTGGACCACTTTGCGATGTACCCCTACCTGCTTTAGGTATTTTTTGGGCTAATTTTATGAACTTATTTCGATTTTCATTGAAACTTAATTGTTTAAATTGGGTCAAAAGGGTTGTCTAAATATTCAATTTTATCTTAGGACCGGGTAGGGTGAACCAGTCTGATGTCCACAAGTTTACTATGCTGTCCATAACAAGCACGCAAAGAACATATGCAAAGATCAAAATGTCAATACAACATATGTAGAGTCTATAACAAGCACGCAAAGAACATAGTGCAACATGGTTCTCCCAAACCTAACCTTATTTAATATAATAATACAATGATTTGTTCAATTTCTTAATAATCGCATGCCTAGTTTTAACAGGTTCGCATATGCTAGCCCCATAATAATTATGTTATTTTTAATTGGTGACGTATGCTTATGCTTAACTCAAAAATAAATTAAGAACCCAATAAGTAATTTCTAACATGATTTGGAAAGAAAACACATGGACAGAAGTGTAAGAACATTTGCATGCTCAATAAATAGTTTTTTTTGGCGAAAAATGCTCAATAAATAGTTGTGGATATAGGATACTGGAATCTAGATATATATTATTCACCTCAGCCTCATACGCTGGCCCACATTTTGATCATGGAATATAGAGTGTGGCTAGCAACCACTGAATTCCTACAAGTGAAATATTCTTTTTTTCCCGAATCTTTTCGTTTTTATGATTTTCTGATGGGTTTGGTCCAAAGAAGGGCTATTAATAAAATTCCTCACATCGTCAAGTATAGTTTTGGGACACAAGGATTATACATATTTGCTCAGTATATTATCATGGAGCGTAATTTGATTCAGCCTCGCGTGGAAATGACATGTTAAACGGAAATGATACATAAACCATAGGAAATAAATAGTTGGGAATTCATATATTTAGTCTAATCAGGTGATAAATAGAATAGTAGATTCACTGCCTAACCCATGTTTTTTTTTTTTTTTGAGGGAACACTGCCTAACCCATGTTGCGTGTGAATAAGTTTTCCTTTTGAGAGAAGCGTGGTGTGCTTGAGTATCATTCCTTAATGAAGCGTGGTGCTTGTGGGTTATGACAAATTTTTCTTTGCTAGTATCCGCTTGTTGCTCGTGGGTGAACAAGGAGCGAGCATCGGCTGTGAAAAGCATGATTAGGGGAAAATAGTGCATGGAATATTGGCTGGGGCCCCTAGTGATCGTCGTTTCTTAAATTTATCTATAGCCAGGAGTGTCACATGAGGAAATTAATAATCAATAAACATATGTTAAAGATTAATTTGACCATCGATTCTGAAACCACTGAAACATGCTTTCCGTCCAGTTTGGAAATTTGAGGGGTGTGGATTGAAGGGTCTGAGAGTTTCCGCAAATAAACATTAGATTCATGCAGCTGTGTTCTGAGTTAGTATAATTTTACATATTTCTTTTTTGCGGGGATATATATTTATTTTATTTTAATATAAGGAATGTATTCTTTGATAGTCTGGACGACCTTTGCACATCTGCACTCATCCGGCATATTATTAACATAAATCGAAGGATAAATAGAAGAATCCAATTCAACATTAGAGAGAAACGATGAAGATTAATTGGCGATCGAGTCACATCACAAAGAAGTGCGTCTAATCTCTGAGCTGGACCGGCGACTGCAACGTGTACGGTATGAGATTAAAAGTATTATCTAAAAACAGCATCGTATGCCTTTTCTTTGTTTAAGGACCCAATTATGTCACCATCAGCATGAGTTCCTCGTTCCTTTGATTTGTGGCTCTAGTTCAAGAAAGGGAAAAGAAAGGTACGTTCAATGATTCCGTTAGCCTATCCATGGTGCATTTGTTGTCGGTGGTATTTTATGAGATTCCCATGGAAGCCGCGTTTTACGCGAGAGATATATGGAGCGCGTGCCTTAGAAAAATGATTTATGATCCTAGTGAAGTTCTGCCCCGATTTATCTTTTTTTATATATAAAAAATACATTGCTGAACTTCTCTAACTGCAGCTATGCCATTATGAGGCTAGGCCCGGTCTTATCTCAACTTTTCTCTGAAATTCTTTTTGTTCTACAATGTATAACGGCTGTGTCAACGACTTTTCGATATCCCTACTCTGCTAAACCTGCCAGCACACCGTTGTTCGATCTGAATTCTGAAACAAACCTGCTATCTCTCTCTCGCACCGGTCATCAAGAAATGCTCATGTCTACTTCCTTCAATTATTTCATCACCATGCCAAAGGATGTAAGTATACCAACAGAAGGTAAATTCGTTAAAAAAAAATGAAGAAAGGTACGTAATACAGCCAAGACTGCCAAGTGGCAGCACAGACCAGGGAGTAGAGCTTGCCCGTCTCCTCTTTTTAATGCCACCCTCCGTCCCCTTCCTCCTTCGCACCATTTCTGCTTCGTGACACCACAACACCCGCAGCTCATCGTCCTCCTCGACGCCCTCGCTCAGGTGAGAGGCGATGCCCCATATTCGACAGGCTTCGAGAGCTCTTTAATCTCTTGCATGTTTGTCCTCCGAGCGCCTTGCACTGTTTCACTGTATTTTGTCCTGTTTCCGTTGAAAGTCTCAGATGCAGCTCCGATCCTGTTGTAATTTTGCCGGGAGTTTTTGCAATTCATTGTTTGGGAGGAGAAGGTGATGACGCGAGCTCGCGACTTCACCGTTGTAACTTTCCTGTGAGGCGCTAACGCTTATTTAAAATGATTTTGTTGCCGTTCAGATCCTGGAAATTAACAGTACGAGGATTTTTTTTTTTTTTGACGGTCCGAGTCCTGATTCATTGATATAATCTGGTTACAGAAGTTTGTATTTTAGTTTACTGCATTGGCTCATTCGCACTTTAGCCTAGTCTTGAACGCTTCACTAATCATCGACGTGCTTGCCTGATTATTGCCGCCATCTCGTTGCTGCTCTGTTGTCATTCATTGTCCTTGAAGGATGAGAATGATGAGCACTGCGAGCAACGCCGATTTGCTGACGGAGTCGTTTGACATCTCCACGTTTTGTCCGCGCAGCTGATTGATTTGATGACACTGTCAAGAGTCACGAGCACAGGCGAAAGCCATGGAGAAGAGAACGATTTGATCAGACGAGGATTGAGCATGTGTATTTGTTTCACTGCTGTCTTATTTATCTGCGAAGGTTTTTATTATATAACTTTATTTCTTGTCCTTTGTTGTCCTCCTGTCCCGCCGGTGTTCTTCTGGAAGGGACCTTGGCTCCGATCATGGTGCACTTGCCTGTATTTCTCAGTGATTTTTGGCAGAATAGAGGAGATCATGATGCAGATCCTTGGACCGTTTGGTCGTTCGTTTCTCTGCTCCAGCCTTGCTTTGCTTCGTGTACAACTAAAAGCAGGATTATCAGAGAGTTCTTCCAGCCATGGCGTGTTCTCTTTGATTGAGTTTGAATTTGTGAGGTGGTTGATGGCGATTTGTGATTTCCTTGAGTTGTTGATTTTGAGATTTCTTTGGTCGAAATATGTCGTACCTTTTCATCGAAAAATATGTCGTACTTGAGACGGA
Organism: Eragrostis nindensis; assembly: GCA_012490785.1. Classification (NCBI taxonomy): domain Eukaryota; kingdom Viridiplantae; phylum Streptophyta; class Magnoliopsida; order Poales; family Poaceae; genus Eragrostis; species Eragrostis nindensis. The sequence continues at coordinate 81,706 of JAAXCT010001086.1, forward strand.
GAGGGAGAGGTTATCCGTCATGCTTTTATTGCTTACGTGTTTGGCCGAGGACAAATGCACACGTGGACATGACAGCGTGATGACCATTTTGCTTGCTATCTGAAATATTGTTGGTGCATTGGCTGACGCGACGTATGGTTATGTTTGAGCCAGACGCTGGGAACTTCACAGAGCAGCAGGATTCATGGAGGCTGGAGACGCAAGAAACGATTCTGCAGCTGCAGCACACATAAAGGGAAGTGGGGATGACTGCTCTAGCAAACCGCTGCCTGCTTGCTGCGTCAAGGCGAAGGCAGGCGTGCCTGAATCCGAGGCCAAGTGCCATGATACCGTGGTCTCTGGGTGGTTCACGGAGCCCCGGTCGCGCTTCGGTATGTTCGGAATTCAGATCGGTGACATTTTTGAGGAGTTCTGATCACCATTGCTTGTCTCTGGGATTTGTATATGGTACTAAGAAAGTGGGTGAATGTGCAGGTAAAACAAGTAAAGTACAGTACTTCAACAACCCAATGTGGCCTGGTAATAAGCTTCTGATCCCCCTGTCCAAGCAATATTACCTGTCAAATCCAATACTATACAGCATAACTGTTCAAACTATCTTAGATGATTATTATGATGCACTGATATAAAATTTGTTGATATTAATATGATAAACTTATAATATGCCTTAAAATATTCCTGTAAAACCCCTACCGGCCGAGTTTAAAATATCCCTGTAAAAAAACTTTCTTTATATAGACTATCTAGCCTAGTTCAGACTTTGAATGCTGATATAGATCTTGTATTTGAGAAATGTAAGACATATTTACAGCACTTTTAAAATGAATGAAACAAACATTTTGTAAAACGTGGCTAAGATCATTATTTTTATTTTCATTGAAGTTAGCGTTTGGCGGTGTTATCCTCAAGTTTTCGAATCTTTGACAAAAATAGCAAATTGGAGATAGGATTTTTTTGGGGGTCTTTTATAGTTTTCATTTTTTAGGACGAGCTCCTATGACCCCTGTATGTTAGAGCCTGGCTCTGTGTTTATATTAGTTTTAAATAGCTTTCTTCTATTAGCATATCCAATTTCAGTTAAGATGTCGAATTATCCATGTGTTAATCGATACATGTTTTAATCTGGTCAGAATTTCGAGGACTATTTTTTCCTAGTTGTAAAATTCCTCCCCTTTTTTTCTTTACAGGAGAGGCTCATTCGTTGAAAGTGGAGAAGATTTTGTACCAAGGAAAATCACCTTACCAGGAAATTTTAGTTTTTGAGGTTATTCTTCATCTGCTAAATTTGTATATAAATAGTTGAGCTTGTTGATCACTGTCCTGAGCAAAGTGTGAACTTTCTTATGCAGTCTGCAACCTACGGAAATGTTCTTGTGCTTGATGGTATTGTTCAGTTGACTGACAAAGACGAATGCGCGTACCAGGAAATGGTTACTCACCTTCCACTATGCTCAATTCCATGCCCTAAAAGTGTATGTTTCTTGAACTTTATCTTTTTATGTGAAAACACTGAGCTTACTGGATAGTGATTAAATGAATTGAGGATGCTCCCCCGTAGTATGCACTCTTTTATGGGTGGTTTAATGCCTTACAAAACTACACTTCACTAATTGATGTAGGTTTTGGTTGTTGGAGGTGGTGATGGTGGTGTACTACGGGAAATAGCCAGACATGACTCAGTGGAGACTATTGATATATGTGAGATTGATCAGCTCGTTATTGATGTAAGCATTAGTGTTTGACCTATGCTTGAAGTAGAAAGTAAAAAAGTTTCAATGTACCTTTTTTTCTGATTGATCTCCTATGAACTATGCAGGTTTGTAAAGATTTTTTTCCACAGTTATATGTTGGATTTAAGGATCCTCGTGTCCGACTTCATGTTGGCGATGGTATGTTAAAACTGATACCTGCATAGTTCATATCTTCTGTGATCATAATGAGAAATATGATATATCGATATACCATTATAGCCTCTCAAACATTGCATCATTTCTTTTGGTTTAGTCGTTTAGAGCTCTTAAAGCTCATAGTAGATTTGGTTTTGTTCTGCAGCTGTTGATTTCTTGAGAGAGGCTCCTGAAGGGAATTATGATGCTATTATCGTTGATTCATCCGATCCAATTGGTAGGTTTTTGCATGTAAATCATATTTCAATAACATAACTCCTTTGGAGTATGGTTGTTTATCATTGTCGTTAATGCTGTGCTCTATATAGTTGTTTTTTGTTGTTCCATTAGAGTCCTTATGGATACTTTCCGGTTTAGTTTTTATAAGCCCATTCAAAACATAGAAATTTCAAAGAAAATATATAGTTCTAAATTCCTGTAGGAATCTAGGAAATTTGTTTGAAACATAGCCTAGATACACTTTGAACCTGAGGAGTTATTTTTTCCCATAGAGGCTAATATGATCTGTCAAGGTTCACCTTCTTGGTTACTTGGCATATTATTTGTATACTTACCATTTGAAATTACCTTTTCACATTAATTATTTCAATTTACAGGGCCAGCTCAGGCACTTGTGGAGAAACCATTCATTCAGACAATCGCAAGAGCTTTAAGGCCTGGCGGTGTTCTTTGTAATCTTGCTGAGAGCATGTGGCTACACACACATCTAATCCAGGATATGCTATCTATCTGTCGGCAAACATTCAAGGGAGCTGTACATTATGCTTGGACAAGCGTTCCAACATATCCCAGGTACCCTGCACTAGTGCACTATCACTTTTCTGAGTCTTGGCACGCACACCTTTAACATATTGATCAATATATTCCCTTGCTGCCGATTAGAGAGGCAGTTGGTTTAATACACAGAGGTAACATCCTAGACTATGGAACAAATTGGCCAAATAGAGGAGTTTGTTAACAAGTACGGTGGATGAATAAGCTGAACCAAAAATGACGTATTACCCAAAGCATTAAATAAAACTACAGCGTGCTTTTCTAAAACATACACGCGTTCAAATTATGAATTTGTGATACAGAGTTACTGAGTACTGTATCTTTTCTATGCTTTGAGAGTTTGTTTTAGCATCATTTTTCTTTCGTGTCTTTAGCATCTAAGCATTCATTCAGCTACTTTGGATTTGCAGTGGCACCATCGGATTTCTGTTATGCGCCAAAGAAGGTCCATCAGTGAACTTCTTAACTCCTGTGAATCCAATTGAGAAATTGGAAGGAGCGAAAGGTGGAAGGGAGCTTAGATTTTACAATTCAGAGGTGTGTGCAATGCATTCATTGAGATTATCATCTTTTACTGTCCTTGGGTTTGGTACATGTACAATTTTTCCACTTAGGTAATAATTGATGGTACCACTTAGTACAACCGTTAGAAAAGCACCATTGAGATAGTTGCACATGTTTTGACAGCAGATTAGCCGTGGAAATTGACCCAGAGCACAATATTTAAAACTCATTCTTGATGCATCGCATCCAACATAACTTATTTCCTAGTTTTCGATCCATTTTTGTCGCAGATTTTTCAGATTAACATGCGATTTCTAATATGATTTTTTTCCTTTACAAAGTTCATCAGTGAATTTGCTTGTCTAACAGATGCATAGGGCTGCTTTTGTTCTCCCAACATTTGGACGACGAGAACTGGAATCGCATAGAACTTATACTGAAAAGGTAACTTTCCCCCTGTTACTTCTATCATGATGCACATTATTTTGTATTTGGCGCATTTGGGATTTCAAATAGCATTTTTGCAGTTAAATGGCTGGATAGAAGCACTCTATCTAGGATCATCAAAGATACTGTCTTGCAGATGAAGTAGTAACAGAACGTCCATTGATTTTTCAAATTAAGATTGACATGAGAATGAGTTCGGAGTATATTATTGACCTGATCAATGCCATTATTGTGTGCCGCATACACTGCGCATCTTGAGAAAACTGTTCAACAATCTTGTAAAACTAATGGTTTCTTCTGTTTTCATATCATGACAGGAGAAACCAAAAGAGTCAGTAGCGGAACCGCAAAAGATGAAGATAGAGTCTAACAACGCCATCCTTATGGCTTCCTAAGCCTGGGGCACATGTCTCGCCCAACTGTATGATGACGTTACATCGCTGAAAATGAAAGTTAAAGTGACACCAGGCCATGAGTTCAAGTATATATGCTGTGTGTTTATCTGAAAGAATACTGAATAAAGGGAGAGTCAAAACTGAAGAGGTGTGTCTTCCTTATATCTAGTGTTGCTTTTGTTGTGCACATTGTTGCCAGTTGTAAGACCCTGGTAGTTTGATATGAGAGAAACAAAAATCCTCTAGCTTTGGCGTTGTGCCCGCCATGGTCTCCTTCGAACTTGAGTTTGTAATTGTTGAATGTAATTGCTTTTAATCAACTCTGAAGTTATGGCTATCATTCCATCAACATTTAATTTCCGATTGCGGAACATTTTGATCAACCCCAAAGCGAAAGAAAGATATAATTTACAACTACCTACCTGGTTTACTGGTTATGGTGGATTGCAAGGTGGTGCTTCCCATCCCCGAAATAGCTAGCATGAGTTCATCTTAGTTTTGTCTGAATATCTAGCAATAGTGTGAAATGGATAAGGCCTTTTACTAAGCATATTAAAAAAGCAGCGTATTGCTGAATTGACGTTGATCTAGTGGTTCAGAAAGGTGATTTTTAGAAAGAGAACGTTTACTGACTTGAAATTTTGGCTCTGCTAAGTTATAATCCAACGTAGTACGAGAACAATTTTGAGGGTTTGAAAATACAAAACTTGAACGAAAGAAGAAAGTACCCCTCGAAATCCTCACAACCATACTTGTATTCCAAAGTGCATTAATAAAATACCGGCTTTGTATAGGCAGATCGAAAAGCGATCCTTTGTTGCAAAAAATCAAGTGATGCGCTCCCTCCAACCTAGTTTATGTTTGTGTTCAAGTGAATTTGACCTGAGGAAGTAAATTCACGACCGAAATACGTCCATCGTCTGCAAATTTTTTGAGTGAAGCACGATCACAGCACGAGCTCCATCTTTTTGCAGCAGTGTTCTTGCGTGCGGCTGGCAAAGTCACAACTCGCAACAGGAGGCAGCAGCGTCTACGAAATGACTCTACTGCTCTTCCTTCGCGGCTCTATCCACAGCTCCGGCTAGAGTCTGGAGAGTGGGCCCGGAAGGGCCGGTCGCATCGCCGTGGCGGGAAACCAAAAGTGGCGCCTCCCGCCTCCTGAAAAAGAAGGTTCACAGAGCGGGGACGGCGTGATGAGGATTCTAGTACGTCTGACATGTGGGTTGAAGACAGTATGGGCCCAGACGTCGGTGAGAAGGGTGGCGTCAGCTATCGGGTCTTGGGTGTTTTCGATCTCTCTTCCCTGATTCTTCTCTCTCTAGCTGCACCTCCTCCGCTTCAGCTCCTTCTCTCTCCTCCCATTAATCCCCTTCCTCTCTCTATTCCTCTGCAGCTTTGCTCCCCTTCACTCTCAGCTTCTCCAATCCAATCTCCTCGCGGAGCGCGCACGCAAAGGCTCCACCGCCCCCCGTCTCGCGTCTCCGCGAAACCCTAACCCTAAGATCCCCGACCGCCGGCGGCCATGGCCGGAGACGGCAGCGACGCGTTCGCGGACGAGGCGGAGGCCTCCTTCACCATCAACGAGTACATCGAGGGCATCGAGGCCGAGGAGCTGGTACTCCCCTCCCCCCTCCTCTCCTGCTCGTGTGATTCGATTCGTTCGAGCTGGATGCGGTCGTGCTCAGCTTGCTCCTTTGTTTTTCTGCGCGGCGGCGGTAACCCTAGGAGGCGGATTTGGTGCTGGGCGGGGACGACGGGAAGGAGTGCACCTACGCCGGCGGCTACCTCACGCGCCAGGCCGTCTTCTCCTGCCTTACCTGCGTGCCCGCCGGAAACGCCGGGGTCTGCACCGCCTGCAGCCTTAACTGCCACGACGGCCATGAGGTGAGCCGAACCATTTCACTGGTCCGATGCATTTTGTTCGAAACATAAGGTTCAGTTCTGTGTGGGCGTGGAACTTGATGAAATGGGCAAGGAAATATGCGTTGTGGAACTACGATGCTAGGTAATAGATCCAGCGGCAGTGTCCCAATTGGTTATTACGATTGTTATTGTGTTCGGACCATTTTGGATAATATAAACTACGATGCTAGGCTTTCGTAAGGCAGAGTGTTGTTTTGCTGCTGCTGATTTTAGTACATTGAGGGGATGTGCGACTATGACTAGAGGTGGGTTTTTTTTGTTGTTGTTGTTGTTGTGTGTGTGTGTGTGTGTGTGGGGTGGGGGGGGGGGGGGGGGGGGGGGGGGGGGGTGGGGGGGGGGGGGGGGTTGCAAAGCTGTTGCATGAGGAAGTCATAGGCTATGTTACCCGCAAATGATTGCGAATACCCCCCATTGCAGATGAGACTGAGATATATTTCTGGAAACAAGTGTCATAAATCATTTATTTCGTGACATTATTGGGTGGTTTATAGTCTTCTGTGTCAGATCTGAATCCTTTACATTTAACTAGAACTAATGATTTTTTCCTCTGTTCATGAAATCTCTGTGCTTGTCAGACATTAATGAAATGGTATGAAGTGTTAGCAGTGACCAAGTTATCCTTATGCTTATTCTGATTATTGATTAGTAGTAGGCACGTTAGGGTAAACCTTTCTCGTGGATTGAGTTTCATTATGCTTCATAAGTCATCGATGTGTGCATGTCTACTTAGGCGAAACACCAGCTTCAGTATTATAATATAGAAAATTGAGTGCCCTGAATGGTATAGGTGAAGACACTAGATTGCTTCAGATTTGTGTGGCATGTAATTTGCGACAGTGTACCTCTGTACAGATGCCTATGAAACTGAAACAGTGGTTGCATTTTGAGATTCTTTGTGCAAACTATTTTTATGACCCTTTCTTTTCTTTTCAGACTAACATGGGTAAGCCAGTCCATTCAATTTCAACACACACACACAGACACACACTCCACTCCAAGATCAATACTAACCTTCTCTATGCATGTGCTAAGTAATCGATTACTTTAAATTTCTAAGAAAGGCCTCGTGTTTAGGTAATAATGTCTTATACAGAAATACTCTTCTTTTAAAATGATGCCAATTAGGAACATGGCTAGTTCCTTACTAGTAATAGTGCTCATGTGGTACATATCTTGTGCAATGGATATTGTGTAGTAAATCAAGAAATTATATTTACTGTGTAGCATCATATTTAAACTCTGTAAACATACTGTATATGATTTAAACTAAACTGTCTTTCATTTTGTCGTTGCCACAACCCTAAACTATAAGTTGCTGGGGGCAGGTAGTAAATGAAATAATCATGAGGCATTGGATCAATTTGGTCTAAGGGATCAGGGATGAGATCAATCTTTGTGCACTTAGGCGTGGATTTAGGGTAAAATACAATTGACTGCTTTTGTAATTTGTATTAGTATGGATATTTAAGGATTGCCAGACGAATATTATTCTTGAATAATAAAAGGTTATTTCATGGTGTATCAATAAAGTAGAATATATAGCTTATGTACTCTATGTTCCTACAGCCAACACTAAGACTTAGACACACTGAGTTCTTTTTTGGGTGTTGCTCAGCACAAGGTTGTATTTGCAGCTACTCCCTGTGGTTTTATTTTCTTGATGATGTTTAGTGCAAATAAAATCGGAGGGAGGAGTTTGCTAGCATTTGCACTGGAATTTTGGTAACTATATGATTATCTGGTAGTTTTTAGGCACACGTCTACTTGATTCGTCTCTGTAGTTTCATCAGAGGGTCCATTCGGCATAATGTTGGAAACATGAAAATGTGTGCACATGCATGTTGATCCAAGAAATTTACGTGGGTGGGTGAAACCCTTTATATAGGTAAGGCATTCATGGATCACGGCGCAGTGGCAAAGGCCACTGGCTGGAAGGTGCCTGCCCAGGGTTCCATTCTTCGGTGCTGCACATATTTGTGCCCCATCGCCGACCTCCCTGCGACGGTAGCTGTGGCATCCCAGGTGGTCAGCATGTGTGTGCGCCAGGCTATGCGCCTTGGCTGCCACCTTCCCGTGCTCTGGTGATGCCGTCCTCATCAGGCTTCGGCGGGGCCATCTCTCTTAATTTAATGTTAGGGGGACGTTGGACCCCTGATCGAGTATTTTTAAACCCTTTATAACTTAGGAGTCAGCTAGAAAAGGTATTTCTGTAGTCAAGCAATTTAATTTTGTATTTACCTTTTCCAACCGTAGGCTGTTAACTTGGGAGCTTGAGGTTAGAGTGTTTTTGTCCAAGTTAGTCTTTAAGTCACAAAATTTCTTGGTTGCCTTTTGTCACGATCCTTTCCCTTGAAGGGTTTAGTTGGGTAACATAGAAGAATTTCGCAACATGAACAGGAATCCTTGTGATTGTTCAAAATTTTAACAATCGTCTTGCAACAGGATTGATGAACTAGAGCAACCATATAGAAAAAATGCCTTAGTCTGTCATGAATATATATTAGTTATATCTTCACAATTAGAACCTGGGAAACAAGTGTCTGGCGAATGAAGAAGCATGGGCGGAGTGACCAATTATCTTAACTTTATGTGATTGATAAGAGGAAAACCACTGCCACTTCACTTCAATCAATTTCTCTGTCATTATGCATTCATACTTCTGCAGTTCACGCGCAACTCACTCTAGATGCTAAGTACTGCCATATAGGATAGTTAATGGTAATTAGGGATGCAAGTTTTCCATTTTTTGGGTCGTTGAGTGGACCCATAACTTCTTCAAATGAACAAAAAGTACCTATGAAGCTAACAAACAAAAGGTTTTTACTATAAGTCCATAACTATCCATTGGGTACACACTTGGACCCCTAACCAGACTGTTGTTTTACGCTGTCCTTTAGATAATTTGTTTCCTTCATATGCCATGACTGAGGCATGATTGCAGAATCATGACTCATCTTTGTGATATGGTTGACATCTAGTGTAGTATGTATAGAGTTGCTAAATTGGTATACTGTACGTGGGTGTTAAACTTTTTTTTGAATGATTTGGCATTTTTTATGGCATGATGGAATAGTATATGGGAACAATTAATGCTGTTTCTTTCAATTTTGATCCACATTTTCTCAAGGTGTCAGTTTAGGTTACATCACTTGCACCAATAGAACTTGAGTATTATGCTATTCATTTACTATCTTCTGCAATTCATTTTTTTTTTCTTTTTGGGACTCATTGTTTATACTTTGTTTCTCTTAAGATTGTTGAACTGTGGACAAAGAGAAAGTTTCGTTGTGACTGTGGCAACTCAAAATTTGGTGGTCACCTCTGCAAACTTTGCCCTGAGAAAGATTCAGAGAATCCAGCAAATTCATATAACCATAACTTCAAAGGTTCCTATTGCACATGTGGTAGGCCTTATCCTGATCCAGAAGCCAAGGAGCAAATTGAAATGATACAATGCTGTATTTGCGAGGACTGGTTTCATGAGGATCATATTGGTCTAAATTCCATAGAAGAGGTTTGTCTCTTGTCCACCTGGTCTTCTATAACAAATTACATTTAGCAAATGCTATTTAATGATCTAACAATGTTCACCTTATATATGATACACCAGTTATGCAAACCTCATGCATGTTTGCTAACTCATTTGGCTTGGTCACTTGAAGTCATTTCAGATTGACGTAGTATAAATGTAGCACATTGTAATATAATGCATGATCGGGACCTCTTGTTGCAGATACCACGAGATGAGGAAGGAGAGCCACTCTACGAGGATTTCATATGCCACAAATGCTCGCCTGTTTGCAATTTCTTGAGATTGTATCCAGACGCAGTCTGGGCTTCTAGTCAGCAGAAGTCTGCATCACAAGCTGATAAAAATGATTCAAATGTGATGGAAGGACCTTCAGACCAGGTTAATATTGCGAAAAAGGAAAATGGCACACTTGTTGATGAAAAGACCTTTACCGAAAACAACTGTGCAAAGGATGTTGCAGTTCCTGAGAAGGCCAATTTGGATAGCGGTGCTAGCCAGTGCAAGCTAGGAACAGATATAAACACAACATCAGCTGATTCTGAGAAAACTATGCCCTTTTTCATGGCTAGAGGCTGGAGAGACACTCTATGCAGATGTGAGAACTGCATCAACTTCTATGCACGACAAGGTGTTTCATATCTTATTGACAAGGAAGATTCTATTGAGGAATATGAGAAGATTGCCAAAGAGAAGAGGCAGAAGAAGTTGGAGCAACAGGAGGGAGCTCAGACAAACTTCCTCAATTCCCTCGGGCATGTACAGAAAATTGAGATCTTGAGTGGCATAAATGACATGAAGAATGAGCTACAGTCCTTTCTGGTAACAGTCTTCACTTAAAAAAATTAGCCATTGCATAGCACATTCAAGTAAACTGATGCTCCTTAAGTGAGCACCACCGTAAGAAAATTGTGTACTTGATACTCCTTGCTATAACGTACAACCACAAAAAGAAGTGATCTGCATGTTTTCAGCACCTTGCCAACAAGTAATAGTCAACTAAATGTTACTACTATGCTTCTCTTGAACATTATTCATTTATTTATCGTGATATCCTCTGTACATTAGCCTGCATACTGTTATTTTTGTTGGCTTCGGATACACCTCACTGTGTGCTTGCTAATCTTCATAGCTCGTGTGGATGATATCTGTTTTATACTATCCAGAAAATATTGCCTTGTTTTATTTACAACATATTTTAAGTAGGTCATTTCAAGTTTGTATCTGATTAAGTTTCTTTCTTTGATAATCTGACCAGCAATCCTTTGACTCGTCAAAACCAGTCACATCCGAAGACGTCCGAGCTATTTTTGAGAACCTTGCTAAGAAGAAGAAACAGAGGTTATCTTAAAGCCTCTTGTATTACTTCATATCCCATCTGAGACACGTTCCGTTTCTGGATAGTGTAGCCCAAGATGGTGTACCTTGAGCACATGAGTTCTTATTTAGGTTGTAGCAGACCTGTAATGTGAAATGCTAGCAGGAACAATAATGCATCGAAGTCGCTCTCACTAGATGCTGTTGTCGTCAGTCCAGTGTGGAGGACCACTTGTTTGTTCCTGGAATCTGAATGCCGTTAGATGGCAATCTACGTAAACACAAACCTGTGTCATTACGGTGTTTTTTTTCTTGGATAACGTGATGATGGGAATTTTCCCTCGAAAAGGGCTTCTGTACCTGGCAATAGAATTTTTCCTGTCGTGCGCCCCGCTACCGCCTTTGTGTTTTCTCCTAATCCATTGGTTGATAGCCTACCGGTACACTATACTGTCAGGTAAACCGCGGTTGCAGGCACCTCTTGCAGAATTCTGAAGCACCCCCCATGTTGAGCGAAATGGGAAGATATCTGATTTACGAATGCTCCCTCAGAATTAATATGGTCGTCCGGACAACAAATCACAGTCATTTTTATTTTGAACTCTGCTGTCTCAACTACAGCTTTTCAAGTCCGGAGGTAGCAATTCACAAATCATAGCAACTCTGCCTCATCCTCATCCTGGTTCCATCAACTGCCGATCCAAATGCGTACAGCTTAGCCATGATGATCTCGCAGCGATACAGACGCCCCAGCTACTGTTCTTGTCGACACTGACAGCAGGCAGCTGAGACGCATGATCATCGTTATCTTGTCTCTACATAGAGCTTTACTCCTGGCTTCCATTTGCTCGTTTTAACGCTCGCTTTATTCCGTGGTCTCAAGTCACCTTTTGTCGTTGCTCTCATATTGATGTACATGCAAAGCTCCAATATGAGCGCTTCTTCTCAATTCCCGTGGCTTGTCGTCGTCGTTTCGTGGTGTTTCTCCGGCGTGTAGCCCACAGTTGCTGCGGCGTTCACACTCGCACGCTCCATCAGGCCAGGCCGCCTCTTTGATAAGGCTTTGGATTGGGACAGAGACTGGTACTCCTTTTTCAAGCAGAGAACGGTCGGATAGGAGTGCAACGTTCCTTGGTCCTCACAAGCAAACGACCTTCCATAACTCACAAATATGAGTTCTGTAATGCTACCAATAAATCTAAATTGAATTGTATTCGCAAATTCATACTCCAGTACGGAAATGGTCAAGATATTTTTTTTTTCATAATTATGATACGCTGTTAATTAGAATCAACTTTGTGGAACGCCTATTTTAAAGAAATTGAATTTTGTGGAAGACCGTAATTGCTACCAACGCAGCCAGTTGATGAACATTTTCCTTGTACATTCGGCACGTCTCTCGGACCCAAATTTAGGTCTGGCCCAATCTATTTGATGGGGGCTTTGGACCGACATGACCAGTTGTTGGGAACTCTCTCAGAACGTACTGATGATGTGATTAAGGAACGAGAGGCGAACAAAAACAAGTGTGTCGCATGAATTAAGAACCTACACATTGAAAGATTGATGTGGACCCATACCCGGCTAGCTATACCTGCTCATTTCTCCGTCATTTCCTTCCTTCTGTTCGTTGACCTATGATTGACGCATGTAACGCATGCAACCCCATCGACCGTTCAATACTGGATGTGACCACTCTTGGACTCTTGGTTAAGAATTGATCATTGACGTTGTTGGCTGATGCTAGAGTTCTACGGTTGGTCGTTCTTATATATGTAAAAAAATTGTAAGTTGACCGTGTATAATTCAGTTTTGACAAGGGAGCGATAAAGCACTTCTTTTCTTTTGCTATCTAATCACCAGGATCACAACAGGAATTAGCAACAAATGCAGAACTTTGAATGTTTGGTTGGTGCCTGTAAGGCTGAAACATCGAGTAGATAACTGATGCATCCATCCCAACCTTAACTACTACGTTATCTTAATCACGAGTAGCTATACGTCTGGTCGTACGTGTGGTCTCCATAGCCAAACATCAAAGTAATAGAATACGTCCGTTTAATCATACCGTACTTGGAACATACGTCTCTCCAACAAATAACACAACTACCCCTGTCTGTTTCGAGTTAGTGTCCCGCAAAGACAGAACAGAGCAGCACAATACCTGGTGTCCAGTGCAGGACGCAGAACAAAATATGTCTAACTTTTTTAAATTGGGATTATGTCCTTGAAGGACGCCTTTTGATAAGCACGATGACACACTAGTAGAAGTGTAATAGTACTCTGTTATTTGCCTTCAGTTTTGCTCAGTTTGGATATGAGGTATAGGTATGGGCGCGGTTAACCGGAAACCGATGACCTAACCGAACCGAATTACTTAAAGTTCTGAAAACTTCGATTAACCGATAAAGTTCGGTTTCTATATCTGCTAACTTCATCTGATCACTGATATTTCTGCTAACTTCATCTGATCATTGATACTCTGCTAACTTCATCTGATCATTGATACGCAGCGGCAGCGTTTGGACAAAACGTAACAGTGTAGGTACAGCATACTAGTATTATTCGCGCTAGTGCAGACAAATGTACAGGGACGCACTTCGTTCGTGCGTGTTCACGTGCAGCTGGATCCATCGACCGATCCATCCATCGTCACCAACCCAACACGTAACGGTAGCATACAGCTCAAACTTTTAGAGATCTGGCCCTGTCAGTGATGGAAGTTTCGGACTGACACGACCGAGCTGTTGGGAACTTTTGGATCTAGCATCGGACGTGTACGCACCGCAATATGCGATAAATAAGATACGAAATATATAGCAAGAAGAGGGGATAAACTAATTAGCAGGAAACCCCAGCATGTATGTCTTTCAATCAATTGATGGGGTCCCAGACCATCCATCCATCCATCATTTCCTTTGATCTGTTTCGTTGACCCACGGTTGACGCATGCTACTCCATCCAAAGCTTGCTAATTGACGCGACAACTATAGTCGATCTGCAGGTCATACGTGCGGGCGCGGCCCTGATGACTCAAAAGCATGTACTGTATGTCTGTCTCTTATGTGTCTCCCATGCGACAGACGTCTCACCAAGAAAAGCTAGGCTACTGCCGAGTCGATCACTCTGTTTCGAGTCGGTGCATGCATTGCAAACGCAAAACAGAGCAGTACTTTGGGTTGGTACACCTGCTGACAGTGCAGGACGAATCGAGCGTCTAACCGGTGACGCAGCGAGTTTGCTGACTTTCTAACCATGCGTTCACGAGCTGCTGACATGCTGTGCATGTCTGGCCTGAGGTTAAAGTTTCGCAAGGTAGTCTTTGTGGTTTTACACGCCGCGGGCCCTATCGCGTCTTCCATTTCACCATTTCAGTGAGTGCGCGTGTGATACGCAGCTATAGGCCGGTGACGGAAGTGAACCGGCTCTCGAGTCTCTAGTCTAGATGATCTTCTGGGAGCCGGTAAAATACAAAATCCAGAGTGTTTCATGCCGGATTTTACGACTGTTTTGAGGCACGGGAAAGTGATTTTGCACCCAGGTAGCCTGCGAGTGCTGGCCTGGCCTGATGTCCGGCGATCACCTTTCTCGCGTCCTGTCACGGACATGGCATCTCGTGTTGGTGTCGATCGGCTATTCGTCTGGATATTCCATCTACTAGTACAAGGGTGTTGGCACCAACAACAGTAGGCACGCACGCGCTGAGTTGAGACAAAGTGTACAGGGATCGATGCCGGGGCACATTTGCGTTCGTCTTCGTTCACGTGCAGCTGGATCGACCAGTCTATCCATCACCAATTATGTATCAAGCTAAACCGGTATTTAATACTAGCAATGTAAAGTGAAACAAAATCCAGAAAGGTATCCAAGGCTTGTACAACATCCCAATGCAAGGACGAGGATGGATGGACTCGGCAGCTCGTAACGTCCAGGGGCGTGCATGGGGAAGCTAGAGACAGATTCGGCGCCGGTCAGTCAACTGATGGATGCCCCGTGAGTGCGGCGGAAGCAATGCGCCACGCACCACGCCATCGCAATTGCATTGCAAATTTGCAAGGGGCCGACCTGGTCCAGCGCGCAGCTGCACGCCTAGCTCCTACATCACCTAGTTGGCACTAGAGCGTCAATAATGCACGCAACGCTTTCGCTGGCTTTGTGTCTGGTAGCACTGCTCGTCCGGAGGCTCCGGCGTCCACGTATACGCAGCTCCAGTGACGAGCCAAATTGCATTGGCTTCTTGTGTCTTGGACCTCCTGGTAACTGGTGCACTGGAGTAAGGGAACCGGTCGGTGAGCGAATGATCTTTCTGCCTGCTACTCTCATGAGCGACCGAGCGAGCTGCCGATTTGCGCAAGGTGCCATTCGTCCCTGAAGAGCAGGAGTGTAGGTCCGTCCGTCATGCGTGTGCAGTTCGTTCAGTGAACTGTTGCCGACCGACTCCTCCTGTTCTGCTAATTTCGAAGGAAAGAAGAAAAATCAACACGGTCCGGCCCCACGCGCTCGAAGATCTTGTCAGTGACCCACACGCCGACCGGTGAAAAAGGCCAGGATCCCCTCGCTTAACGACCGACCACGGCGGGACCAGCCGGAAAGCGTGCGGTGCTGGCTGTTCCCGGGGCCAGCCCAGCCCTCCCTGCACGCACCAAACCAACAAACGAACCTCAGCCACCACCGCCGCACCAACGTCCCGACCCCGCCATGTGCACGACGCACCACCACCCCACGCTGCATGCTTCCCTCCTCCGCACCAGTCACTTCCCTTTGCACGCGGACGGACGCGGGTCCCGGCCACGCTCCAACGCACGCTCCTACGCGCACCGGCTTTGTTGTCCCGTTATAAAGCGGGAAGCGGCCGCGCCAGCCGCCTCTTCTCTTCTTAGCCAAACCCAAAGCTTCGTCCTCCTAATCCTACTACCTTACCACAATTCTGGTCGGCGAGCGAGCCATGGGCAACTGCCTCAACCCGGCGTCGTCCAGGCTCAGCGCCGAGACGATGCTGACCAAGGAGGAGGCGGAGAGCCTGTCGGAGATGAAGCGGATCAGCCAGGCGCTGCGGGAGGAGGAAGAGGAGGCTCATGCCGAGGAGGAGGCGCAGGCGCAGGCGCAAGCTGAGGCGGCGGCGGCTGATCAGGTGGAGGGGCTCAAGGTGAAGATCGTGCTCACGCGCGCGGAGCTGGAGTGGCTGATGGCGCAGCTCAAGAGCGGCGACCAGCGCCTCCAGGACGTGCTCCACCACATGCACGCCGTCAAGGCGCGCGCCACCGTCGACAGCAAGGACGGCGCGTGGCGGCCGCGCCTCGAGAGCATCATCGAGTGCCCGGAGACCGCCGCCGCCGCCTACTAGATTCAGATCTTCTTCCGGCCGTTTCGTGCTTTACTACTGCTGGTGCTTGGATCGACAGACAGAGGCTTCTTGCTCTGTTTTTTTTGCAAGGGAGTGTGGCCTTGTTGTTAGTTAATTACGTACGCCAAAGAATCGATCTGTTACCCGCCCACACTCATGAGACATGATCGATGGAGTGTGCTAGGTACTACAGTAGGATGGAGGCGCTCTTTAGCAGCAGCAGCACTAGTAGATCTCTTCATAATTAGCCTTTTCTTTGCGTTTTCTCTTTCGCTATAGCTTGTGCCTTTGGCTGCTGCTGCTGCTGCTTTCCCTTTTTCGCTTTTGTGTAAATATAGTGGTGTGACACTGCTGTAATGTTCGACCAACGGGCTCTGGATCTGGTTCCTGCCCTGCTTTCATTTGGCGCTGTGAGCCTGTGGAATTCCAGCTCGATTCTGTGTGTGCCGCAATCTGTAACGTCCGGTGCTGTTCTGCTTCTTCAAGTTATACTATTGTGTTCTCGTTCTGCTGTGTATTCTACTGCTGCGACCCTTCTGTTAACCGTTAGTAGGATACTAGTACCAGCAGCTTTCCTGGGACAGAGCCGTGCACGTATGTCCTCTGCAGTCTGTACCACTTGAAATCCACGGTTGCTCCAGTGAGTTCTCCAATTCTGGCGCTGAAAGCAACTTGAGGCAGTAAGCAGGTCAAACTCGCACTGCTAGCTAGCCCCGAGCCGGGCACGGGTGATTCCGGCCCTGGTAAAGCACAAGCATGCACATGCTTGATAGCTACGCGTGAGATTAATCTATCGCTCGCGTCCGGGAAAGCTGGATGGCAACGACGTGACGCTACGCTTTTTCAACCGTGGGACAGCAAAGCTTTTTCTCCCTGATGAGGCGGCGATGTGGTAAAGAAAGCACATTCTCTCACGACGTGCTCGCGTGCGTGCTCTGACTAATCCGCGACGGCGAGCGAGCAAAGCCAACAACCAGGGGCAAGCAAGCGACCACGCACGTCGTCGTGTCGTCGTCACGGTCGTAGTTTGGACTCGACCCGTCGCCGTATACGTAGCCGCCGCCGCCACCAGCCCGTAGGAGTAGTCAGGTGGCATACGCAGCCGCTGCCTCCACTTGCTGCTGCAGACCACCACCAACCGAAATCTGTTCGTCCGTTAGATGCAGCATGCACGCAGGGTTCCACAACTGCGACTCGGTCGGCACACATCACATTGCGCGCACGTGTGCTGGATCGGGCGCAAGGATTACTTACAAGACTCCGGGAATGGAATTTTGGTGGTGTAATCGTCCGCGCATGTCATTTGATCCAATTTTCGAGAGCAGAGCTTCGTTTTTAACTTGCCGGATTAATTCAGAGCTCCTGTTTAAGGATGACGTCGTGGTTTCTTTTTCCTTGGTGTATCTGTACCGTAGTAACATAGCCTTGGTTCTCAACATATATCCGATCGCACTTTTTTCTTCCCATAGACCAGATCACATTGAGATTGATCGCTTACTGAGATGTCCACTTTGGGTATTGAGAAACGAAAGCGTGGTTTTATGTCGTGCCGCTTCAGGACCGAAGACCTGATCGAGGTCCTATCCGCAGCCATCGTGTTGTGCAGTTCCTGCAGGAAAACAACATGACGAGCTGAAACTTTGGCCCTGGGAAGTAGGAGGCCGTGCCGTGTCAGTGCCCGAGAGTCGGCTGGTGGCGGCGATGCGAGAAATCCTTTGGTCGTACATCGCCTAGCCTACCATGCACAAAGGCAACTTGTTAGTTATCACGTCTCTGCAGATTGGCCGTGTTCCTTGATCGTTCCTCCAGCCCACGTGGCATGTCGTGCCCTTGCCTCTCCCACGCCATGTCTCGTGTCTCGTGTCTCCTCTTCCGTCGAAGCTTGTGGCTGGGAGAGCCTCTTCCTCCTCCTGCTACTACTAGCACGTCAAGTCCTGGTTGCGCTGTTCCTTATCCAAAAGATAGCGGGAGAAATATTCATCCCATCAGTAGCGGGAGAAATTCTACCGTTCAGTACTAAAGCATCTGAGAATCCCATCCTTACGTACGTATCGTTGCCACTCTGTCCTTTGGCAGTTTAAACCTAAATCTCGGTCTGCTTTGCTTGTTGGTGCAGCCAACACCCGTTAAAAGGCGAACAGTGACCGGATCGAATCCTACATTTGTAAAGTGAGAGCAAGTTGGATACTTTACTAAGCATGACATTAGCAAAAAGCGAGCCACTAATTAATTAACTAACCATTTCATGATACGGATTACAATTTCTTTAGGACTCATGCAGGGCAGAGGGATAGGAAAGTATAACCATAGAAAACACCTGATTTGTTTGCGCAGGAGTGTTGGTGCAATAATAGATTAATGTTTGATTCTCCCGAATGACAACGCCGGGACTCTTCCGCTAAATCGCTGGACTGGACAATTAGGACTAGCGTTGTCGCTGACGCCGTCCCTGTCTTCCGCTGTCATGACGCCGTCCCCTGGGAATCGACTGGGATCCCGGCGGAGTCATGACGCCGTCCCTGTCTTCCGCTGGCCGCCGTGGACTAGCTTTTGTGGCCACTAGGGATGGCAACGGGTGAAGACCCGCTGGGTTTAGCCTCCTCTAGGGATGGCAATGGGTCGGGTTCGGGTCGGGTGGAGCAAAAACCCACCCATGACGAAAACAACATCGGGTGAAAAGTGACACCCACACCCACACCCATGGGTGAAAATTAACACCCACGCCCACACCCATCGGGTTTCGGGTGGGTGTCGGGTGCCCATCGGGTGTAGCACAAAAATACATAAAACATATATACAAAATCAAAAATCAATAAATATAGAGATGTTTATCATCTCGCGACATGAAAATTCGACAAATAGATATTATAAAGTCACATTCTTAGTCACAATACATCTCCAACAACAATTAAATAGAAGTTTATCATCATCTTAAACTCACTAGAGTGGGAGACGAGATGGTGGCGTCGCGTTTGGGAGTGGGGAGGCGCGGATGGACTATAATCGGGTCACCCATGGGTGACCCATGGGTGAAAAACGACACCCATATTTCACCCATGTCTGAGTCGGGTCGGGTACGGGTGGCACCCATGGGCGCGAAATGGCACCCACGCCCACGCCCATCGGGTCGGGTACCCATCGGGTGCCCGCACCCATGGGTAAAGTTGCCATCCCTAGCCTCCTCAGACCCGCACCCGTGAAGAGAAAAAGCACCCGCTGGATAACCCATTAAGAGCCACGGGTAGAGATTTTAACCCAAACCCACACCCGTCAGGTGAAATCCACCCATCGGGTACCCATACCCGCCAAGAATTTCAGTTTTACAACAACATAATATAAGTAAAAAAAACATATCTATTGTGTACAAAAATGACATTTAATTGAACAAATACAAGAAAAATATCACCAAGGCATAATTAGTAGTTCAAACCCAAATCATTAAGTTGACAAATAACACTTGCAAGTATGCAACACAAAGCACAGTATGATGATATAAATGAATTAAATTGAGTAATGAGGGGTGGCGGGTGGCCACGGGTGACGGGTTCGGGTTTTGCCAAACCATATCCTAACCCGGCTTACCCATTGGGTCAAGCTTTATCCCCATTAGGTAACCCATAGGTACAATACTTCACCAAAATCCGCCTCCTAATAGGAGAAAAACCCATCGGGTCGCGGGTAACGGGCACCCATTGCCATCCCTAGTGGCCACCGCCTTGGTCTCTTGGTTGCCGGGGATAATCGTTTTCTATTCCACTGCATTCTGGACTCCTATATTTTCCAATTGCTTTTCACTTGATGTTCCTCAATGCATGCTTAAACATGGAGATTACGTAACAATTGTGCTGTGCAGTCTCTGCACGAAAACAACATGACGAGCTGAAAATTCGGCCCTGACAATCCACATCCGCTTAGCTTACCATGCACAAAGGCAATTTATTAGTTATCACTTCTCCGCAAATTGGCCTTGTTCCTGCTCGTTCCTCCATTCCATGTGCCATGGCGTGCCCTTGCCTGTCCTATGCCGTTTCTCATGTCTCCTCTTGCGTTGACATATGTGTAGATATGGAAAAAAAAAAAAAACAGAAATAGAGGCTCATATTTAAGATGAGTTGCAAATAAGAATAATGTGGGAAATATAGGAAAAATAATGTAAAGGTTATTTGGTCTGATTTTCTCATAATGACAGTGTGTGTAATTAAGAAGACACGTGAAAGGTATTATGGCCTAATTTTTTTATAACAGCCGTGGTGGGTAATTTTTTTTCTTTTTTTCTCCGATTAATGTAGATGTTTTTAACCTTTGAAAACGAATATGGTGGCTCATTTTCGTGACCAAATAATAAGTTAATAGATTAATTTGACTGTATAGGACACGTGGCATCTGTTGGTGCTTAGTAGTGGGTGCCAAAAGCACACGTTGATACGTCACATTACTTCAAGGGAGAGTTAATCTATAATATCTATAAAGCTCATACCTCTAAAGCTCTCACCATGTTGAGCCACATCATCAAGAAAATTGAGTCCGTTTGATCATGTTGCCCGTTTGATCCTCACCGTTTTCCTTTTATCTTTTATGGTGCAGCCAAGCCAGCCTCCTCACAATCTGCTCAGCGCCTCAGCCTCCTCCCTCCTCCCGTCATGAATATAATAAATCAATATGAAAAATGCTGTCACTAATCAGAAATAAAGAGGTCCTTCTTAATGGCATTGTTGCTCTTCCAATTCCTCTCACGAATTGCACATTTACCACTGGCATCCATAATTAGAGTGCCTGATCGTTATGTTCCCCTTCTAATATATGTTTGGGTGGGTGAGTCACTGCACCGGGCCTTCTCATCTTCTCCGACTGCTGCAACGAAGGTAACATGGAGCTTCCTAAGACCCTAAGCAATCCAACAAAGTCTTTCTTGATGATGGGGGTTTTTACTTTCTGTATCCCATGAAGAGATTTAGAGGACGCAAGTTTGATGTCGTTTTTTGTTTCCTTTTCTATGGCGAAGTGATTGTCCCTCGGCTGAATCCAAAACCTCACAAAATGTCTGGAAAGGTTTTCTCTGAACTGCATTTGCTATTCAGCTATTCATTTGTTCCACTATTCTCTTCACTTCCTGTAGGTGTGTCTCCGTTGGATTACAAAACTCAGTATGCTCAAGGAGAAATCAGGTCCTCCCCCCATTTCAGATTTTATTTAACATGAGTTTCATTGTAATCAAGATGGTGCGTCTAAGGAATATCTTCATGTTCTATATTTTGAAAAAAAATTGCTTTATTTTCTCTCTTTTGCATTACATTTCTTTGTATGTTCTCTTCGTCCCAGTGTTTACATTTCTGTAACCCGGCAGCTTGCTGTTGGTGTCTGCTGATTGGACGTGAGGCTAATACCTATCAAGGGAAGGATAATATCATACTCTAGAGTTGTGTCATTCATCTTTCGGTTTCGTGTGAAAAATCCCATGATGAGCAGTAGGAAGGAGACTAAATTTGTTGTACGCATCCAGTCATAAAAAACTAACTATTAGCCATTTTAGTTCTGTGAAACTGAATAATAGTCCTTTCACTAGGCATTACATTGTTTTCACGCTTTCCATGCTCATTAATCAGATTGCATAAAAATCACTGATAGGTGACAATTCAGCAAGTGAATATTCTACAGTTGTTAGTTACGAAAATTGTGGTTTTGAGGCTCATTGTTTGTAACACTAAGATGCTACAGTTTTGGTAGTTACAAAAATTGTTATTTTGGGGCTCATTGTTTGTAACACTAATATCAAC
This sequence comes from Eragrostis nindensis, assembly GCA_012490785.1. Classification (NCBI taxonomy): domain Eukaryota; kingdom Viridiplantae; phylum Streptophyta; class Magnoliopsida; order Poales; family Poaceae; genus Eragrostis; species Eragrostis nindensis. The sequence continues at coordinate 103,620 of JAAXCT010001086.1, forward strand.
TATATATCTATCAATGTTAATTTCTTACTATTTCACTTGAACACAAAATCATCAATTTGCACAAACCTTTAATTTAATGATATTGTTTTGAAGTACTAAGAAAATATAATTTCTAGCCAGCAAGTTGCAACAGCCTTGATATAAATTTCGCAGCAACGCGCGAAGCATTCATCTAGTATCTTATATAGATGCAACCTACTACAAGTCATTAACTACTATAAAGCTGAAACCTCAAGAAGCCACATCATCTAAATTATTTTGTCCATCCGATTGTCACTTTTCTTCTATCTTGAGCGTCAGATCCCATGCATTCAGATCGTCAGAAATAAATCAGGAAGCCAACAACATGGAAATCAAACCGGGAGCTTTTAGCAGTCATTAAATCTCCATTATTATTTTAGTAACTGCCATTAGCACAATATTCTCCATTCCGTCTGACTTTTAATTTCGCTTCCTCGACGGCCATGGCCACCATATAGCTTGGAGCGCACCCTGTGCCTCCTCCAGATCGAAGGTCTCCGATCTCTTCCATTCCCACCCTGCGGAAGCTGAAGAAATCGAGCATGTTTTCTATTCTCCGAACTGCGCTGCATTCCAACGTTTGTCAACAACTGGAAGTTTTCTACTGTAGGGCCATGAGATTACTACTCTCTCTTTCTGTGCATCAGTTGATGCATGCATTCCCGTAACAATGTGTGATACACTGATACTTCACTATTTCGGGGTATGTTCTTCATAATCTGGATCTTATTGTCCCCTCTATTTCATTGCGGGATTAGATCATATCCTCATGTTCAGAGTTTATGTCCAATCGTTTCCCTTTTTAGAGTAACTTCGCGCAAAAAAAATAGAGTGTTCTTCCGTGTAATTTTGTGCAGGTTTGGATGACCTTGCTCCTTTCATATATCCAGCGTCTTGATTTTGTTTGCTCTAATTTTCCTTCTTTTTTTTTTTGCGAGTGCTCTAATTTTTATTGACTATCCAACTGAAAAAGAGAGTCAGAAGAGAGAAAAGTCATAACAAAATAAATACATGCTGAAGAATACGTGACGCCACTCATGTGTTATTTTTTTCCCCTCACATCCTCACATGATCACATCGCTGTAAGCAACTAAGCTTATTGTCCTCCCAATTGTAAAGCTCGAATCCCTCATCTCTAAGTACAGAGTTGCCTGCAGCCTGGATCACCATATATAATGATGATTTTTATTTTTATTTTAGCGAATGACCATATATAATGATGATTAACCATCTGTTCCTGATTTTTTGCTTTCTTAGAGCTCATTTGTGCATCGGTGTCAATATGTCATTTTCTAATGTTACTACGTACTTTATTTCAAAAATTATTATCAAGAAACCATTCATCACTATTTTCGTGCTTGATGTGCTCTATTTATTTTTCTCCAGCATCCTTTGCTCCAGTAGATTTCCGCTATTGTATTCCGCCCTGTTCTTTCTTATTTTCGCCTCATGCCTAAAATGCACAGGGCAAATATATTTAGTTATTTTCTTTTTTGCGAGAGATATTTAGTTATTTTTCACTGTAGCTTTTAACATCTTTTCTAGCTTTCTCTACCCGCAGCAACGCGCGGGGTCTTCACCTAGTTACTTGAGTAATTCATGTCTCAAAGCAACGATCGAATTGAGAACAATAGAAGTATATATAGACCCGACATGGAATGCATTGACCTCCCCGGTGACAGTCGGCTCAGCATCAATGGTACAAAAACGCTCTTATTAGATAAAGGGAAAAATTAAGAAAAACATATTGAAGTTGTGATTATATGGGTTTCCTATGACAACCAATATATTTAGTTACTTGTCTCTATAGAACAGTCGAAAAACATGAACTCTCTGGCCTCGAGCTCATAGCTAGTTTGCTGTCGCGGTTTGCTTATGTCAAAATTATCTGACTCCGTAGCCTCGAGCTATTAGTTCACTGTCGCAGTTTACTTATGCAAAATTATCTATTAAACACTCATACGCAGGGATGGAGCTAGCATGGGACAAGGGTGTGCACATGCACACCCAATAAACTTTACAAACCAAAATCCATTGTATAACCTATGATAATTGGTATTTGGTCATATTAAGTCAGATTTAGACTCAATTCATCCTGACCATTTGATTCATACATTATTAATTATTTATGAATATTTATTGTTAAAAGATATGGTTTTGTTGCTGGAACAGAAACTGAAGAGAGAGAGAGAGAGAGGAGGGGGGGGGGGGGGGGGGGCATTGGCCCCCTCCAGCTCCTCTCATATCCATTACTGGTATCTATGCACCTGACGGACATTTCTAAAAAAATAAAGTATGGATGCAGTACCTAAAAAATTAAAACCAAATTAGGTATATAGGAGAGCTAGCCAAAGATAAAACTTACCGAGTACTCGTTCGCTGAAATCCAGCTATCACCGATCACCACACCTCAAAGCGTGAGCTTAAGGGTGCCGTCCTTGATGTCCCTTGCCACAGACACACGCCAAGCACGGCAGCATGCTTGCCCCCACTGATGGGGATCTTTCGACAAACAGCATAACCATCTGCATTCTTTTTTCTTTCTTTTGGATAAGGAAATCGCAACCATCTTGGAGTTGCCGCTACTGTCGAAAACCATCTTGTAACATCCTAGGTTCCAAACCTGGCTGGACGGGCCTCACTCGCTCCACTAATCTTTTACGCTTTCGACCTCGTTTCGCGTAAAAAGGTTAACCTAAAGTGGTGGGTGTTGGACAACCTAAGTTTATATGTTGGCCTTTCTCCCACTAGACTAGCAAGGTGAGACTAAACTTCCACATCCTCATGCATACTATTGGACATGGATCACTTAACCCTAATCTCAAATGGGTCGGATGTCCAATATCTAGTCTCTAGTAGTAGCGGGAGGCTCTCAGCCACAAGCTTCAGAGGAGATAGGAGACATGGCATGAGACATGGACTGGAGGAATAATAAGTTGTCTTTGTGAAAGAGCTCGTCATGTGGAGGCATGGGAAGGCACGAGCTCTTTCACAAAGGCACGTCACGGCCTCCTACTTCTCGTAAAGAGGCTCCTCTGCTATAGGGACCGTGCCGTGCGGGTCACACACGGGCACGGGTGACCGGCCAGTAACCTCATGGCAGGGAGAAGTTCGGCAGAGAATCTCGTTGCTACTTCTCAGGGCCAAATTTTGGGAACCAGATCGTCTAATGCCTGTTAGAGGGTCGAGCGGCCGTCCATCCGGCAACAGACAGTTCAGTTTTCATTCCTCTGCTTTGACGGGTGTGGGCAGCCCAACAAGAAATTCTGGCCTTTCATTTCTAGTACTCTACATCTCCTTTCCAGGTCCAAGTCAACACGGTCGAGCAGCGCACTTGCCTACGCGAGGCGCGCTCACGCCGACGACGAGGTTGGCTCGGGTCCATCGACGTACTAGACATCCTCAGCAGCCGCGACAAGCTTGCGGTGGCCACGGCGAGCTTCTCTCGAGGAGCCCGCTTTCGGCGTCCACAACGAGCTTCTCTCGAGAAGGCTGCGTCCGGCCGCCACAGCAATTGGATGGTTTAAGCTAGTTCAGCAAGTGGATGGTTTGAGAATTGTTGAGAATTGCAGAAGACACATTGCAAATGCTAGATGAATGTTCTGTGCTCAAGGAAACATGTTCCTCAACTTGGATCAATCTGAAATATTCAGTAATTGTATTCACTTTCTTTCACAATCAGTCACATTCTTAATTGGCAGAACAATCTTGCTAATCTGACATGTTACTCAATAGACAACGCAATTTTTTTTCTAAATTGTAATTTAAAAACACTAAAGTTTAATTCAAGGATGCTACGGAAAGAGTTATGGTAGATTCGGCTACGGCCATCCTCGACGGCGGCACATAAGCCCTCAAGCGTGCAAAGGGATGACCCGGTCTCATCATAGCCACTGAACGTGGGCTCCTCCATATAGCACCTCGCGGTGGCCTGGCCGCTGGACACAGGCTCCTCAAGAGCCGCTCGTCGTGGACGCAGGACGCGGGATCCTCGAGAGCAGCTCGCAGTGGCCACCGGAAGCTTGCCACGGCTGCTGAGGACGCCTGGTCGCCGACGGACCCGGGGCTAGCCTCGTCGGCGGCGTTGTGCGCCAGCTACTTGACGGCGTTGACACTTGAGCTGGAAAGAACATGTTTTGTCCTTGGCTAATCTGCAACAATGACTCTTTGACCATTTGCGTGCTTGAGCTTATTCAGTTAATGAGCAAAACATCTGGATTGATGCAAGTTTTTGCTGTCTTGCTTTGTCCATGTGAACCTTGTATCATGGGGCTTCACAAACTTTCTTCCCAGGATAGAATTGTATAGTCCTACTGTAGTTTTTTCTTGTCGTTTGATGAGCATAGCACTTCTTGCGCGCACTCATTATCGTGCTGACGCGGAGGGGCTGAAGGTCAAGATCGTGCTGACGCGGGCGGAGCTGGAGTGGCTGATGGCGCAGCTCAAGAGTGGCTGATGCACGCCGTCAAGGCACGCGCCGCCGCCGACAGCAGGGACGCCGGCTTGCAGCCGCGCCTCAGAACATCGTCGAGTGCCCGGAGACCGCCTTCGCCTACTAGATTTCGGATCTCTACATGTTCCTGCTTGCCCCGTCCCCAGTGCTTCGTTCTGCTGCTTGGATCGACAGACAGAGGCTTCTTAGTTCTTACTCTGTTTTTTTTTTTTTTTGGCAAGGGTGTCGTACCCCATTTCTAAAGTACTTAATGTTTACCGTATCAGTCCCTGGATCAGTAGCTGATACGACACTTTCACAGAATGCTTCACAGCAGATACTTTATTTATAGTACCGATAGTCATTACAAGCCTTTTAATACATAAAGGTCTTTGTACAAAAGAGGCGGGCAGCCTCAACACTCACAGGCCTCACGCTCAAAGGCTGACGCAGCAGCCAGAACTAACACCTAGTCTAGCGGAAGACGACAGGGCTTCACTCCTACAGGCACCGCTTGAGCGAAGGCCGAACTTTACTCTTCTTCACCATCAGCTTGAAAGTCATAGTCGGGCTCATCTTCTGAATGATTTAAGCAAGGGTGAGTATTTAAGGTACTCAGCAAGCCTAACACGAGGGTTATGATTATGCAAGGGATTATCAAAGGATAGGCTGAGTTTTATCGACAAAGCGAGAAAGCCAAGTTTAAGCAGAGGTTGTTTTGAAAGCAAAGCATTTCGCAATTCTAATCATATATCTGTAGAGATTTGTGGGGTTGGGCGGCCCTGGGGGAGATGCAATCCATCCCGCCAGTTCCTCAATTTTATCACTGGCCGACAGCCAGCACACGGCTCCAAACCGGCGTTTTCCAAAACACACCAAGGAAACTCACGCGGAAAATCTAATCATAGTGTGGCCGATGCTTTCGCGTTGTCCAATACCGTGGAACACGGCTTTCCGGAAAGTTTCTTAACCTTGGCCAAGGGTGCACAAATTTCCCCACAAGGTGGTCCAGTCCTCCCTATCGTCATAGTTCGGACTGTCCCACTAAAGGTTCCATACCTACTTCGTACCACCACGGCATCCCCCACGGACATCACCAGGGGCTTCACAATCATAATAATATGACCAGTCATAAATGCCGGATCTCGAACACCCACCAACGAACGAGTCTTCTCCTGGGACTCCGTTGCAATCTCCTGCCTCCGGGGGGTACCGGGTGAGTACTAGTAGGGTGTGGTTCCAATTCCGCGCCCATTCACGGCTTGTGGCTGCGCGAGAGGTGCTAGGCAAAGGCGGCACAAGAACCGGTCCTTATACGACCGAACCAGGCATCTTCAATAGCCAATCCACAAGTGGAAAGGCGTCCCAGAGATAGCCTCCCCACTGAGGCCTACCTCGCCTGATCCCGCCAAAAACATCCCTCACTAGGGTTGCACTTATTATTAACCACCCATTTGCATATTTACACACTCCACCAAAACACACACATTTACACGAAAAACATGTGAGCGGAATTAATTAAACACATGTGAAAGTCCTAAGCAGCGAGCATATCAACAATTCATTAATTAAATTAATGATGTTGATTCCTAGGGTTAACAAGGATACAGGGTATAATCAAGTCAAGGCAGGCAATCAAATATTGCATAGGACCATTCTAGCATTTAAATTCATTTAAATACCATGCACTTTATTTATAAACAGCTCTAATTAGGATATTTGTAAGTATAGGATCAATATGATCAATGGAAGTTAGACTTGCCTTCACCAAGCTCTTCTTCCTCTAAATCCTCGTAATCCGGGTCCTCAGCCTCTTCGTCTTGATTATCTAACGATTTAACAAAGAATAAATCTACCGCTTGCAAACAAATTAACAGAGCATTAAATCCAAATAAAATCCGAATAAAACCAGAGGGGAGTTGATTTTGGTGGCACTGGATAGATTAGAATTTTAGATGAATTTTGGCGCAAGTTTCGCCAAAATCGGAGTTAAAACGATGAAGATATTGATTTTTGAAAGTAAAAGAAAGGAAATTGATTAAGATTTGGTTAAGTGTAACCATAATCCTAATTTTCCAGAGGATGGCAAGGGTTGCAAAGTGGTTAGGATGAAATATTGGATTTTTGGAGATTTTTGGGAATTTTTCTGTTATTGGAAATGTGCTCGAAATTGTTTTCTGTGTACGAATCTGGGTGCGCGTAGCATTTTTCAGCGCGCTGTCACACTGACCGGTGGGCCAAAGGGCCCAGCGGGGTCCGCGTGTTACTGTTCGGTGAGCCGAGTCCACAGAATGGTGGACCGGCGGTGTAGAGCGGCGGCGGGTCTATGGTGCACCGGGTCTGCCACGTGGGCGGCGACTCGGTCTCCACCGGGCCCACCGATCCGACGTGGCTGCCACGTCGGACGGCGGCGCGGCAAAAGGGCACGCGGCGGCGCGCGGCGGCGCGGCGCCGGAGATCTCGCCGGCGATGAGCACGAAGGTCCAAAGGCGACGAGAGCTAGTCGGACAGGGCCTACGCGCGAAGGCGAACCGTCCTGTGGGTGATGTTGTCGTCGGGGACGACGGACGCGGCGGCGCGACGTCGCCGGAGTTGGCGACGCGCCGACGAGCGAAGGGGAAATGATGCATGAGTGCTCGAAGCGTGAGTGTGTGCAGTCGCGATTGTGCGCGGGAGTGCGGTGAGCCGCGCGGACATCTCGGCCGGACCGGAGGGAGCTCACGGCGGCTGACGGCGAGAGAGAAAGGCGGCGGCGGAGCCGGCGCTCGGCGCGGAGGAGTGTGCAAGGGCGAGGGGCTCCTGCGGATGGCTGCGCGAGTGCGCGAGCTCGTGGCGAGCGTGAATCCGCGAGAAGTCGTCGACGGAACGTAGCGAGGGTGTGGCGCGAGCCTCGCCGGTGTCCATGGCGGAGGCAATGCGCGAGGGAGAGAGAAAAGGGAAAGGAAGGTGCGCGCGAGGTTTGGCTCATGTTCGCGTACGCGCGTGAGGCGCGCGGGGGCGTGGTGCCAAGCGTACTGCCCTATAGGGCCTGATGCGGTCAAGGGAAGGCCGACGGTGTAGCTCCCATGACGGCGACTTACCGGAGTTAAGGGGGAGAACAGGCACACTACGAGACGAGGTAAAAGGAGTGGCGCATTAGAGAGAGGAGTAGACGGTCGTGCTCACCGAGTGGTCGCCGGAGCGGGGGAAAGTCGGAGAGGGGCTGGCACCGGAGACGGGCACGACGAGCTAGGGTTGGCCGATGATCTCCTCGTACGGTGCACGGCTGCGCAGACGAAGGACACGGTGAGGTTGAGCGCGGAAAGGAGATGCTAGGGGTGGAAGAAGTTGACGTTGGGACTCACCGAAAGAGAGGGGAGAGCTCACCGGAGTTCTCGCCGGAATGAGAGAGAAAGGGGAAAAGAACAGTGGAGAGCTCAGGAGTGAGTGGTGGTGGTGAATGGAAACAGAGGGAGAACGAGGAGGTCTTGGTGTTGCTTTATATCCGCCAATGGCGGTTCGAGCGAAGCGCTAGGTCGGTTCGCCGGCGGGAAAAATATCTCGCCGGACTGGAGCTTGATTGACGCGCGAAGGCGGTTCGCGAGCTTCGATGAACGGCGGTGACGCGCGAGGAGAGCTTCTGCAGTGCTCGGAACGCGACGGAGCGAGGGATGGAGGTGCTGTGGCTGACGAATGCGGAGTGGAGCTCGTCGGGCGTCGGGAAAACTTGGCGCGCGCGAAACATCTTCGAGGAAGGACGACAGGACGTCGCAGGGAGTGGTTGGGCTTGCGCGCGTTGTCCTCGTGCTGTTACTGGCGCTTGGAGGTGACAAAGGCGGCGAGGGAGCACGCCGGAATGGGCGCTCGCGCGATTTGCGCCGGCGCGGCGGGAGGTAGGCGACGGGTGCGGGGCCCACACGTCAGCGACCGGGAGCGAGGGAGAGATGGGCTGGAGAGTTTGGGCCGTAGCAGACTGGGCCGGAGCAGGCTGGCGCGGGAGAGAAAAGAAAAAGGGAGCTGGGCCGGCGGGAAAGAAAAGAGGAGAGGGCGGCCCGACAGAGAAGAAGGATTTGATCTTTTTGCTGAGATTTAATTTGAATGAATTTTGAATTCATTCAAAAGGAGGGATTGAAACTAACACCCAAACAAATCAAGAAAAACACGAAAATGCACATGGTGATTTTTATGCACGGTTTAAAATTTAAAAACTTTTGGTTTTGCTACTAACTAAAGCTAACAATTTGATTTTAATTGGAAAATTTTAAAAAGTTCAAATTTTTAGTGATTTTTGACAACAGGCAAAAACACGGGTCGCTACAAAGGGTGTGGCCTTGTTAGTTATTTAAGCCAAAAAATCATGATCGAGTGTGCTGGGTACTATAGGATGGAGTGCACTCTTTAGCAGCAGCATTAGTAGATCTCTTGTTGCCTGCATAATTAGCCTTTCCTTTTTTCCCTCTCTTCTCGTGCCTTTGGCTACTGCTGCTTTACCTTTTTCTCTTTTGCAAATATAGTGGTGACACTGGTGTAATGTTACGGGCTCTGGAATGACTGGATCTGGTTCCTGCCCTGCTTTGATTTGGTGCTGTGTGCCTGTGGAATTCCAGCTCGATTCGGTGTGCTGCGATCTGTAACGTCAGCTGTTCTGCTTCTTCAAGTTATACTATGTGCTGTCCCTCTGTTGTGTATTAACATTCTTGTCATTCTTCTGCTGTTGTGATTGTGTCACCCTTCTGTTTAGCCGTTAGGATACTACAAGTACAATCAGCTTTCCTAGGAGGCTAGACAGACCCGTGCACGTATGTAGTCTGTAGTACCACATGACTAGATGAGGAGTCCGCTTGCTCCAGTGAGTTTCCCGATTCTGGCGCTGAAAGCAACTTCAGGCCTCGCGCTGCTGCTACTCTGCTAGGTAGCCTCGCGCCGGGCACGTGATTCCGGGCCTGGTAAAGCACAAGCACACGCTTGATAGCTACGCGTGAGATTAATTAATCTATCGCTCAAGTCCGGGAAAGCTGGATGGCGACGACGTGACGTACGCTTTTTCAACCGCGACACTGCTGATGAGCTGATGAGGCGATGTGGTAAAGAAAGCACGTTCTCTCACGACGGGCGTGCGTGCCCTTACTAATCCGCGACGGCGAGCAAGCAAGCGACCACGCACATCGTCGTCGTCGTCACGGTCGTAATTTGGACTCGTCCGTCGCCGTATACGTAGCCGCCGCCGCTGCTCCACTTGCTGCTTCTGCGCAGGCCACCACCAACCGAAATCTGTTCGTCCGTTAGATGGAGCATACACGCAGGGTTCCACAACTGCGACTCTGTCAGCACACATGACATCACACTCGCGCGCACGTGTTCTCAGGCGCGAGAATTACTTATACAAGACTCGGGGAATGGAAAATTTTTGATGATCCGTGCATGTTATAATTGGTCCGATTTTGCGAGCTTCGTTGTAACTTCTGTTGACGGAATTCAGAGCTGCTGTTCACGGATGTGCCTCATTGGTGGTTTTTTCCTTGGTGTGTAATGTATATCCGTACTTATGTGCCTCGACCTCTCTATCTCGTGCATGGTGATCGCTCCTTTTTCTTCCCAGAGACCAGACCAAGCGATTGATCGCTTACTGAGATGTGCACTTTGTGCATTGTAGAAACGTGGTTTTATTTATGATTTGCCGGCTCAAGAACGAAGACATGAGGTCGTATCCGCAACCAAGTGCTGTGCGGTCCCTAAAGGAAAACAACATGACGAGCTCAAATTGACCCTGCAGGTAAGCAGAGGCCGTGCCGTGTCAGTGTCCGACAGTCAGGTGGCGTCGGCGATGCGAGAAATTCTTTGGACGTCGCACATGACAACGGGCCCGCCTGTTCGACGTTCGTCGTGCCAACTTCCCATATGCCTCCAGATGATCGAGCAGCCATCGACCTCCCTCCTTTTGTATCCGCCCAGCTTAGCATGCACAAGGCAACTTAGTATTAGTTATCACGTCTCTGCAGATTGGCCCGGCCGGTTCCTGCTCGTTCCTCCAGCCCATGTGACCATGTCGCGCCCTCGCCTCTCCCATGCCATGTCTCCTGTCTCCGCTTCCGTTATAGCTTGTGGCTGGGAGAGCCTTCTGCTACTACTACTAGCACGTCGACTCCAAGATGGTTGCGTTGTTCCTTGTCCAAAAGAACGAACCAGATGGTTATGCTGTTTGTCGGAAATTCATCCCATCAGTAGCGGGGGAAATTCTACCGTTCCGTAAGCAGCACCGTTTTCGGAGGAGTAGACGGAGAAGCATCTGAGAATCCCATCTTTACGTATCGCTGCCACTCTGTCCTTTGGCAGTTTACGTTAACATTTCTAGACATTTTCCATTTGTTTATTTCTCAAGACTGGGCGACCATGGCATGCTCCCCAAACCTGAATCCATCTGCTCTCTCGTCTTAACAAACCATCAATGCTTTGCTTGTTGGTGCAGCCAACACCCGTTTGAAACTTGAAAGGGCAGTCTTCGCTCACGGCTGTCGTTGGTTTGATCAGGAGGGCTTTCTATTTTTTCTCAGGACGCAAGTTCGATTGGATTTTTGGGGACTCGGTTGCTTTCGGACCAAAAGGTCGCCATAAAGCTGCAGCTACGGCCATTTGCTTGAGCCACCGCAATCTGATCCCATGCATGTGTGGATGCATGTGTGGAAGCCATCATTTGAGAGAGAGTGGGAGAGAGAGAGAGAGCGCATGCCTGGAACCGCATTTGATAGGGCGGGGCGTGCTGCAAGCAGAAATCTTCTTTTGGTTTTTTTTTCACCTTAGTCCTTTCTTGGAATATAAAAAAATATCATCAGAAAATGGGAGAGACAATCCGAATGTCATTTACTTTCGATATCGACATTGTCAATAACTTGAATTTAGTCATTAATATGTTAGAGTTTTTATTTTTATTTTCAAATTTCGCAGCTGTTGATGGCTCAATAGTGGATGTTGGAGGTGATGGGTACGTAAGCGAGGTCCATGACGGAGTTTGATGGAAAACCAGGTGGGGGTGGGGGTAGTACTAATTAATCAAGAGGAAAAGTAGAAAAAAAAACATATGCGAACACTATTTATGTGACAAAATTTGGGGGGGGGGGGGGGGGGGGGGCACATGGCCCCTTTTGTTGACCTAGAAAAGGTTCGTTAGGCCCCTTTTGTTGACCTAGAGAAGGTTCGTTACTGAGCAAGATAGTATATGCACTATCTTCGTGGAGACATTGGTGAGTGGAAGTATAGTTGTCACAATGCCAGAACATGAAATCGGTGTGATCTTAACTAAATCGATCAGGTCGGCAGGTGCGCTGCGAAGCAAGATGAGACCACAGGCAGCAAATGTGAAGCATGAGGGTGTTCGACAGCGACTGCAAAGCATGATGGGCCAGCAGGTGTGCTGCGAAGAAAGATGAGGCCGCAGGCAGCTAATGCGAAGTCTAAGTGTGTTTTGTAGGTGCGCTATGTGGCCGGCGAGGCCGGCCGAGGTTGCGGTTTATTTGTACATTGGGCAAGAAAGGTTTGCAACGATGGACATGGGAAAGGTTTGCAACGATGGACACAGTTCAACTACGGAGCCACACCACTCAAGAGTCTGACACAAAGACATCTTCCACACTACCCAGGAGTCGACATGAAGACATCTTCTTTGGGCATGCTTCGCTTTTGATCATGAACGTCCGGGATGACTCATGATGAGGACATCCTCCACTATTACCCGCTGGCAAAGACGCAACAAAAAAAGAGCCCTAGTGGCTTAGTTGTAGTCGGGCGGCGACCGTGTGAGCCTCTGAATAATCCCACCTTGCTTAGCTTGGGAGGAGGAAGCCACCTTAAAAGGGAGAGCCACCCTTCCCCTATCAGACTAGTCTTTTAGGGCGATTGGGCCTTTCCCCGAGTGGGGGCACTGGAGTTGCGGTGCTAAGATTGCAGGATTCGGGGAATCCGGATCGGTGTGTCGGGCTTTCAAGTGTCGGTGCTAAGATTGCGGGATTCGGGGAATCCGGATCGGTGTGTCGGGCTTTCGTCCAAACCCACCTGGGCCAGACTCATCATTTGGTATCAGAGCTGGGCCCTTGTTTAAGGGGGTGAGAATGATGAGGACATCCTCCACTATTACCCGCTGGCAAAGACGCAACAAGAAAAGAGCCCTAGTGGCTTAGTTGTAGTCGGGCGGCGACCGTGTGAGCCTCTGAATAATCCCACCTTGCTTAGCTTGGGAGGAGGAAGCCACCTTAAAAGGGAGAGCCACCCTTCCCCTATCAGACTAGTCTTTTAGGGCGATTGGGCCTTTCCCCGAGTGGGGGCACTGGAGTTGCGGTGCTAAGATTGCAGGATTCGGGGAATCCGGATCGGTGTGTCGGGCTTTCAAGTGTCGGTGCTAAGATTGCGGGATTCGGGGAATCCGGATCGGTGTGTCGGGCTTTCGTCCAAACCCACCTGGGCCGGACTCATCATTTGATGATGAGGACATCACCATGCTAGACACGCACGAACCGGCCTCACCACCGAGTTTCAAGTCGTCATCAAGTTGCCCTTCGAGTTGGATTCGGATTCCAGGAGCACCTTCCACTAAAACGGGCGCCCCGGTCACATACGGATTCGTATTGGGACGTTCTTTATATGGATGGAAAGCTAAGAAGATAAGCTTTCCAACGGATCCAGTCGCACATCTAAATTCCATCTGAGTCGACGGGAATCGTCGAAACAAGTCAGCGTCCAGAAACTGTTTCGGTGCTGCGTCACCGTTTTTGGCCTTTGGGCCATGTATCGTGTCTTGGCCCATTAGGGGCGCGTCCTTAGGGTTTTGCACGACCCTAAACTCTATATTATCAGTAGCCGCCGCCACATTAGGATTCGGGTTTTGTTTAGTTGAGTTTTCCATCGAGAAACTTGAGTTCATCGTTGTATCTGTGGCGACAAGTCCTTATACATTGATCCAGGGCCCCTGTTCTTACTCTCCTCGACTGTGTCGATTAGTCCTTTCGAATCGAGTGTTTGAACCTCTCTTGTGATTCGCTTCAATTCATATTTGCAATTTCAGATTGCGTGTTTACACTTTCTTGCTTGCGTTCTCGATTCGTCTGCAGGAAAAGCCTTATCGGCGAGGTCAATCAAGTTGTGCTTGGTTGATAACCAACGGAGCAGTGGTGTAGCGGTTGCAGGGTTCGAATCGGGTTGATTTGAAGCCGGATCGTCAACGTCGAGTTCTCCAATTATCGAGTTTACCTCTACCTCTCGGAAGATCGGGCCTAGTCCTCATCAACTCAGATAACAGTGGCTAGCTTGGTAGCTAGATGTTCTCATTCTCTTGTGGGGTGTGTGTGTCTGTGTGGGGGCGGGGGGGGGGGGGGGGGGGGGGGGGGCACGTGCCCCCTTTTTTTTGACCTAGAGAAGATTCATCACTGAGCAAGATGGTAGATGCACTAACTTCGTGGAGACATTGGTGAGTGAAGGTATAACTGTCACAATGCCAGAACATGAAATTGGTGTGGTTTTAACTAAAAAAAGTAGGACACACACGCACCTACACAACACATTTAGACTTTGCATTCGTTGTAGTACACCCGAGGACACAAAGTTGTTTGATTCCTTCGTACGCCATCGGCCATGCATCCATGCAAGGTGCCCGTCCATCACTGAATGAAGCATTTGTGTCTTCTAGTATCCTCGCCTCGCAGCTCGCCTGTCAGACCTCATTTCTGGAATCTGTTGTGCATACTGTATTAGTCCCTGAATCAGTAGCTGATACGCATAAGAACACAGATATGGTAATCAAAAGCATACTTCAAACAAGTATGATACCTGATATAGGACCCTTAGCGACGGTACGTCAATGATTTATAACAATCCAAGTCCATCCGACCCACTAACGGTGAAGCAGACAGCGGAAAAAGCAAGGCCCAAAGCCACAAGCAGACTTGAGAAGCAGAACCGAAAACCAAATCGTCGTCGTCTCCTACGAGGTCTTCTCCTGCTAAACCAACAATTGAAAACACGTGAGTACATAAGGTACTCAGCAAGCCCTACACTACACAAGGGTATATATACATGCATATTTGGTTCTAGCAAGGAGGAGGATGTATGGCTCTTTTGCTGAAAGCAAACTTTATGCAGGGTTCACTAAAGCAAATGAAGGAGTCATAGATAAAACAGAGAGATTTTTGTCAATATTTTAGTTGGTTGGCCCTGGGGGAATATGAAACATTCCCGCCAGTTCCTCAGTTTTAGTTGGGCCTTCTGACCTCAATGGTCATACCGACCCGGCATCCATGCCAACACTTCCAAAACACGAGTTGACTACAACCCACTCACACGCCAAGGAGATAGGAGAGGTGGCTAATCTCAAGGAGCGCAAGACTATAATGTGTCATGATGCGGGGATGCGCGCGTGCGAGAGGGGGAGAAAGGAGAGGCGCGGGAGAGAGAGGGGCGGATGGGGAGGCTCACCGTGCCCTCAACGGAGCCGGAGGAGGTCGGGAGCGTGGCGTCGACGGGGGTAGATGGCCGGAACCCTAGCTCGATGAGGTGAGGAGAGAGAGAGAGAGAGAGAGAGAGAGAGAGAGAGAGAGAGAGTGGCAGATGGGAGGGAAAGAGAGGAGCGCAGGACTAGATAAAGGCGGCGAAGGCGGTTCGGCACAGAAAGGCGGCGCGACACAGTGAGGCGGTTCGAGGCGGCGGCAAGATATTTTTGGCCGCGTCGACGGGACATGAAGGAGGAGTGGGCAGCCATGCCGGTGACGCAGCTTGGGGATGGCTACAGCGGCTCGGACACGACGAGTCGAGAGCGGAGCACGTGCTCCACGCGGCGAGGTATGGGCGGCGGCGGGATTTCCGCCGGCGCGGTCGGAGGAGGAAGACGGGGCGGGGCCCATGCGTCAGTGAAAGGGAGAAGGGAGGCGGGCTGGGCTGGCGAGCTGGGCCGGAAGGGTTGGGCTGGCGCAGAGAGGAAGAGAGGAGAGGAAGGCTGGGCTGGGAGAGGAGAAAAGGAGGAAGGGCGGCCCAAGAGGAAAGAAAAAGGTTTTCTTTTCTGGAATTCGAATTTGAAGGAATTTCAAATTCGAACAAAAACAAAAATCAAACTAGCACTCAAAATAAATCCAATAAAACCTCAAATGTGCATATGATGAGTTTTATGCAAGTTTTAAATTCAAAAGTTGAAAATTCAACTTGAAAATTAATCTACTTTAATTTATATTTGTTGGAAATTCAAAAGGGTCAAATTTTTAATGGATTTTAAATGATAAGAAGCACTTGAGCATTGATTTTATATTTCAAAAATTTCAGATTTGAAACTATGTTTGTATTATTTTAGTGAATTTTGTTTTGAAAAATTATGACAAGGTAAGAGTTGGAGAAAAATTTAAATTTCGAGTGATTTTTATTCCTTTTTATTCTTGCACTGAAAATTGGGGTGTTACATCGCCGCTATGTCGACGGCGGCCGCTGACTACGTGCATGACGAATGCCAGATTGTTGACGATGTGCCGTGTTGTGTCTTGGCCATTTTTTCGCTTGCATGTAGCACATATACCAGCGTTGTGCCTGCTTCAACTCTCGCGTTCATCATCAAATCCTTGTCTACCTGGTCGTCCTCTTGCCACGCACTGGCAAGCTGCCCTATGGTCCAGTGCGAGCCGACGTCCGACGACAAGACACCGCGCGTCTCGCGCATGGAATTCGTGAACCCATCTTCCGTCGCTGACGCTGAAGCCTAACGCTATTATCTCTCGCCCTCCGGCATGGATTGTAATTGTGGTCGAAATCCGGCTGGTCCGCTCATCTCAGTTCATTGACACCGTAGAAACATGACATAGTGTCCAGCAGCAAATGAAACATGTTTCAGTGTCCAGCAGCAAAGGTCACGATTGAAGAGTGTCCAACAGCAAATTTTGCCTTATTTATTTCGTATAAGAACTCTTACTCCTTTCCAAACATCTCCTGACGTGATTTTCTTTAATTTTATTCCAAATTTATGATTTTTACATGTGTTGCAGGGACTCTCTTACTTATAGAGTCCTTATGTTTCTTGGAACCAAAGAGTGCATATTTTTTGGTCCTGATGATGCCGTGCAATCTGATCTACTCTCCACTTGCGGCAGCATCAGAATTATCGTGTTTATTAATGTGTGCACGGCTTTTCCTTGCCATATATCAACAGTATTTTATTAATGTGTGCACGGCTCTTCTCTTCAATTTTGTATGCAAATCAAACTATCACTTTTCTATAGTTTTTAATTCCAAATTTTCCATTATCAATTATTTTGATATGAGTATGCTGTTTAATCTAGGCTGTTAGATGTTCATAAAATCCAACAGTTTATAGCTTTTTTTTCTGATTAACGTGGTAATTTTTAGCCTCTGAGAACGAACGTGTGATGGTTTCTTTTAACCTTTAAATACTAAGATAACAAGCAAGGTGACCCACGCAAATTACGCGGCTAGACCTTAAATATGTTAGCCATTTTTCTATCTATGATGCGTAAATGAAAGGGTTTCAGAAATATAGCTGTAAGAGATCATGATTTATTACTACAGATTCTGTGACTCTTTATTATTAAAATTTATCTGCTCCACACTCCAGATACATTTGTTACAATTTTTTTTAAAAAGAATACATAACGTGATTCAGTGCATGCTACGCTTTACCTTAGCTCTGGCTCGTCCTAAATTCCTACTACAGTGACACTATGTTGTTGTATTCGACCTCACCCTGGGAAAAAAAGTATTACTAAACCCATGAACAATCTTTACTCATTCAGATTCTTTTTCTTGGCTACCAGGACAAAAAAAAAATTCATTTCTTATCCGAAAATTTATAGAAACTTTTTCAAACATTTTTTTCTAGTGAGAAAACTTTTCAAACTGTTTGAATTATTTTGTTCAAATAAAATATAAAGCTATTGAAAACTGGAAAAATAATTTCTTACTCGATTAAACATCCAGTGTAATTGAGGCAACTTCGAAAAAATGTGTAGGGGATTCAATAACGCTGAAGTTCTTGTCATGGGCAAAGGAACAAGTGCATATAGAGAACATTGATGGAAATTGGCAAAGCCTTTACATTCCTTTCTCTATATATAATTTATCACTGTCCTCTTAGTCGGGACCGTGTCGCAGTTCCAAAAGAAACCATGTCAGTACTCTGCCCACTCCTCTATTCTTGTCATGGTCGTCTGCTCGTCACCCTGTTGTTGTTCAGCTGCTAGTCATGGTCATGCCGCTTTAAAGATCATTCATATGCACCAATCCCAGGAGCTTGCTTTGTCAGCTTTGAGCCTGTTGTTCTCCAATATCCGACTTGAGCATGATGTAACCATGGATCCAAAATGTTCGATATTTGCATTCATGGCCTTGGACGTTGGACGCCCTGTGCAACGACGTTGTCTTTCTCACCTTGAACGAACTGCATCATGGATTGGTTTCATTTGCAATTGGCTGATGACCCAACTTGAAATTCTACAGGACCTGTTCCTCCGTTAACCGGAGAATTTGCTTCCTACGCTGCTAGGCCGCTATCTGATTCCAACTTTGTTGTTAAAACTTGCTCACACCATGGAACAACGTGATCTCGCGGGTAGCCGCTCAGGTGCCCACTGGACTTGGCGGCGGACGGAGCCATCTTGCTAACCTTACCATCGAAAAGCGTCCAGGTCGAGCTCGGCGGTGCGGCCTTTGTTATCTCTCTGGAGTCAGCGACGACAATAGCAAATCCGCGAGCTCCTGCCGAAGCAATCTCATCAGATTGAGTTGGTGTTTTGGCAGCGACTGACGATCCAAGAGCAATCTCCCGAAAGCCCATTTGTTTTCTAGCTGTGTGCAGAGGCTATTGATATCCATGACGTACAAATCGATGTCGAGTGGCTTGGATATTCTTGTACCTCATGCATGCCATCGACATGAAGCAGGTCCATGGCCCATGGGGTAGAGGAGGCACGGTTCTGCGACTACGGATCAGTAAGTGCATGCGGCCAGTAACCATGCTCCGGAAGCAGAGACGATCGTTCAAACAGAGAATAGGCAGGACATCAGCTATCATGGCGGCTGTGGAGCAAGAGCGGAGAAGACACGGTCACACGGCTTGTCTCTAGGTTCGGCATCATGCTGGTGACGTCATGCTTATGCAAGATCGATTCATCATGCATGCGGCCATCCTCCGCATTGATTTTCGTTGTTTCTTCCTGCCAAGATTTCGTTTTTGATTGGTACACAGAATTAAATAAGAAACGGAATCGTATCATCCTCGAACTCGTACTTTCGGGAAACCGAATCGTTCTCTGGTTACATCAGTCGAGATGCAAGAACATCCCCACGCGGCTATAGAAACCCTCTTTCCCCTTCGAATCTGCCCCCAACGCAGGACGTGGATTTGACCGCCATGGCCGGAGCTTTGGTGCTCTCTGCGTTCTTCTTGCCTGAGGAAGAAGAACCCAAATTGGGCTGAAGGAAGGGGTATGATGTATGGGCCTTACGGGCTTTGTCATTTTATTTAATGTTAAGCATTGTGAAAAGGAAAAAGGCCCATATAGCCTGGGCAACGTTGGAGGCAGGCAATGTTACACTGCTACAAGACGGTGTTCATGGTAGAGGAGAGAATTGCCATCTGATAAAGGTGGACTAATCAAACTTTTTTATAGTGGAATACAAAGCCCAAACTTAACAGGTTTGACTACTAGGAAATTTATTAGGTTTTATTTTATGGCTGGATAGTATACAAGCTTAGAAGCTACCAAAGTATTATCGTATATTATTTGACTCACCAAATTAACATGAAAGTTGTTCCCAAAAAAGAAAAAACATGTCGTGTCTCACATGGCAATGGATCATTCTAGAGCTGTGTGCATTTTTTTTCTTTTTAGCACTATTTGTATAGCATTCGTAATTGCTCACCACCGCAAAATAGTCTGTCTATATGCTCATAAATCTTTGTGTTTTTCATTCACTTGTCTCTTCTTGGCTACACAATTTTTTTGTTGGCACCCGTAGCAACGCACGGGCAAATTGCTAGTCTTTCAATACGTGTAGCTCTACTTTTCTTTACCCAAATTGCTAGTCTTTCAATACGTGTTGCTCTATTTTGTTTACAACTTCTAGTTGGCATGGACTCTGTTGTTAAGCTAGGCCGTTAGATGTTCATAAAATTCAACGGTTCATAACTTTTCTTTTATTCGATTAACGTGGGAATTTCTTGGCCTCGAGAGCGAACGTGGTGGCTTCTTTTAACCTTCAAATACTAAGATAATAGAAGATAGATATCAAAATTACAAAAAGAGATATTCATGCTTTAATTTAGCTCTTTGCGCCTCTGAGTTACCTATGGCTTGCCAGCTTCTCGTTACTACCATTAGCGCACAATGTTTATCCCAAAACTCTGCATTTTGATGCTTTGCTTCCTAGTACTTTGCATTTGCAGAAAAGTTTCAGAATGGATAAGTCACAATTCACAAACCAAGAAGCAGTATGAATTCACATGGCCTAGTGAGCAGCTCGTTGTATATCACACGTGAACAATGCAGCATCGATCATGAGATCAAGAACCACATCCACTGATTCAATTGATCCTGAGAAGTAACTCGGAGATGGAGCACACCAGCTGCGCACATGAACAATATGCGTCTACAGTCTCAAGAACAAGAAGGAAGTCACGCTCCATTTGGTTCCCCTCCGCTCACCGTCGTCCAGCTCCTCAGTTGCCACGCCTTCAATGTTCGAGCATCTCAACGAAGGCGGTGAAGAGAAGGCCTTAGGTAGCCTGTTCCACCGCAACGAGTCAGATAACGACGACGACGGCTGAAGACGTTCGCCGTACAATCCTTTGACGATATATTGTTCATGCTTGTTCGTGTGCTGGATCTGTGAATCCAGATCGTGTTTGGTTTCAGTTACATGTGGCACTGCTTTTGGGATGTATTCTCGGTAATGCATCCTTGTTCTTTGACCGTAATGAATGTTTTTTTTCCCCCATTTGATCACTTGAGATGAACACAAACAGTACCTGTATCTATGTCCCGTTATCTGCCTTTTGCTCTGTCTGGCATGTTCCTCAAACAATGCGGTCCATAAAGCAACAGTCAGTCGTACGCCTGTGACATGCACGCAACCGGCCGCGCCGTGAATTCTTGGTGGCTCACCTATTGTAGGTGGGCGCCAAAAGACACGGCGCCCACCCCTACAATGGACCCTATATGCGAATGCTGAACTGACATGGTGAGCGCCAGAATCATTGGCGCTCAGGTCCCATAGGTGGGCGTCAAATGACGTGGCGCCCACCTATGCAACCTGAGCGCCAACAGACGTGGCGCTCAGAAAAGGGTCCATTCTAGGAAATCTTTGTCCCAAAGGTCCAAATGTAAAAATGTTTAACAAAAGGGGCTAGATTGTAAAAATTCCACGTGTCGTGGGCCTGCGTGGGGGTACATGGGCTAAGGCTCATTGGCTGTTGGTGGATTTTTTACAATTTGGCCCTTTTCGGAAAAGTTTTTCATAAATAGACCCCTGGAGAAAACATGTCCAGAAATGGACCCTTCTCTGAGCATCGTGTGATTTGGCGCTCAGGTACAACTGTTGGGCGCCCCATAAATTGGCTCTCAACCCGGCCACGTCAGCTGGCGGGCACGCGCCTGTTTTCGTGACCTGGCAGGGGGTGAGCGCCAGGTCCTTTGACGCCCACCTTGTGAGCGCCGCTTCCTTTGGCGCCCACCCCCGGGCGCACAAGAGGCCCGCAGGCCTTTCTCTTTTCTTCTCTCCCTCTCGTTCCCTCACGCTCCTGACGAACAGAGAGCCGGCGGCTCTCCTCTCTCTCCCCCATTCCATCCCCTCCTCCAAATCCCGCAATTTTGCAAGGTTTGAGGCCAAATCTTTCGGAGAAATCGGTTCCCCAAGGTAATCTCCTCCGCCTCCTTGAATTTCATCCAATAGAAGTGCTTATATATTTGAAATGTGGAGGAACCCTATCCCTAGGTTTTGAATGGAATGTAGGCCGATTCATTAGGTTTATTCGTTCGAATATCTCTTGGTAGTGAAAGAAACCCGTATGTAGATGTGTAGGAGGTCCGATTTTAATTTGTTTGGTTGATTGCAATGATATGGTATTTGGGGTGTTCATGTAATTGAAAAATAAAGTGATAGTAGTGCGAATTAATTGGTAGATAGTAATAGAGAAATAGAGGTGGTATGTGGTGGTCATGAAAAGGTATTTGGGTTGTTCATGTGGTGCAAGATATTTAGTTGATATATGGTTATTGAGTAATTTGAAGAGGTAATGAGGAGAAGCTGACGATAATGTATTTGCTTCATTGTAGAATGGTGCGAGATTGTTGGGAATGTCCGACTGAAAGGGAGTGGGATGCACCGGTACCGTCTCCATATCCAATTCCGAAGTGTCATTGTAATTGTACCCCTTGGGTTAGACAATGAAGGTATCCGTTAACGGCCGCGCGTGCATATTTCTTTTGTCCAAATAGTGTAAGTGGCATTGTACGATATGAATATTTTTTTGGTAGGCTGATAACTGAACTAATAATAAGTCTGTCGAAATGTAGGGTTTGAATACATGCGACTTCTTCCAATGGATCGATGGTCCGGAGAAGTATGACGAGAGGATCCTCTTGTTACCATGGTCTGTAGAGCCGGCACCTTTCGAGACGTTCAAGCGGTGGGTGCCTCCTCCACCAAATCCACCCGTAATGAGTGGGGAAGAGAAGTTGGCAAAAGCAGCGGAGCGTAAGCTTAACCCTCCGATATGCAAATGTGGTTATCGGGCTGAGATAGAGAGGCTGCCCCCGGGTTTGAAATATTATCCTTTCTGGAGATGTCCTATAGAACTAACGGTTGGTGAAGTATATTTGTCTATTATTTGTGTGATTGGCGGAGAGTTGATTGGAAATGGCCATTGATTTTGTATTGTTTGGTCAAATAATGTAGGGCAACAAGAGAGGTTGCGACTTTTGGGAGTATCCTCATGGTCCGAAGGCACACTACCCCAATCCGGATTCTTTGCCGGATGATGTGCTTTATGGAGAGAAATTGCCATGTTGGGAGAGCCCACCTGTGTTGTGTCGTTGCGGGGTGCCTGCTAGGGAAGTGTTGACGGTAAAATGTGTGTTCTACCGCTCGCACACGCGGCCTGGGAGATTTGCTTCACTCCGTTCAGGACCAAAACTTGGAACGCGGTGAATTCCGGAGCGTGCCAGTCGATTTTCCCTGCAAATCGACAAAGACAAGAAAAAGCGTGTAAAATTCCCGGACTATCGGCCCCGGACGGGCCGATGCGTAACCGCAGCCGATGTTAGTGAATAAAAGATGATAAAATAAACACTCGGCTGACGGCTATAAACGAATCGACATGTCGCAACATTAACAACTCGCGCGATAGATAAAGCAAGACATGCATCAGAATCGGCAATCGGCAAAGCATGCGATCGGCAAAATCTATCGGCAAGCAACACAGTAAGGTAAATCGACAATCATCAAAAGGAGTTCAGGCTATACTTGAACAGGGGCGATAAGATATTTAAAGGCATGCAAGCATAAATCTGAACGTGGTAAGCAATCGGCTAAACACCCCGAAAGAACGATTAAACCAGTAACCACTAATTATGCCCGTAATCTGACAATCGCTTCACCGAGGACACGTCAACTAAGTGAAGTAGAACAGGACACGTCAAACTGCTCTACACGATCGGCAGATACGAGTATAATCGGCAACTACCGGTCCCAGGTACTCAGTAAACTAGATCTAACCCTTAGCAACTGTTTCGCCGAGGACACGTCAACTAAGCGAAGCAGACAGGACAAGTCAAACTGCCTACCCAATCACCAAGAGCAGATCTAATCGACAAAATACCTTAACCGTGACTCGAGTAACCAAATCAAACAGAAATCGACATCAGCAATCGGCAACAAGGCTGCGGCGAGGACAAGTCAACTAACCGCAACAAAGAATTGGACCAGGTCTTAAACAATTTCATGCAGTCGACGCACGATGTAAACCCTAGATTGATCTAAATTACCGGATAACTAGCAGCCACATCAATCTTAATCATGGACAAGTCGACATAATCAGATCGATGCGCTTACCTGACGAGATCCAGTCAAGCCGGAGCCCCGATGGGCGCGGGTGACGAAGAACACGTCGAGAAATTGTGGCGATGCGCCGAAAGGTTGATTGTATTGGTTGTTTTTTTGATTACAAGCACCTGGGTTTATATTTATACACCCAAGGCAAGAGTCCGATTTGGACTTAAACACGACTCCTACTTGACCACAACTCGGTCAATCCTTCCTAAATCTAGGAAATAATTAAAAAAGGATTTGCAAACCCGCACACGCACATCTTCATGATTTTCTTCGCCTTCATGATCGCTTGCGGGCTACCATCTTCATACCCAAACCCGGCATGCATTCTGCTATTTACTGTCAACAGGCCCTAGGCCAAAAAATTAGGTGTCAACACATGCCCCCCAAGCCGGGGTATGGAATTCCCATGCGCCGGGTTGTTCCACCATCCATCATGTCTGCAGGCTTCCAAATGACCCTTCACGTGAAAACTGTACATTTGACTTGATGAGCTGTACCCTTGTCTTCACATGGCGTGCACCTCTTCGGCAGACAATTCGTACCAATCGCTTTAATTTGCAATAGGTCTTGCACTATTCCACGACTTTATCTTCTTCCGCATCTTGGCCTATAAAAGGACCGGCTCCCTTCACCGAAATCATCAACACAATGGCCAGCAATAAAAATCCCTTTCACAAAGCCTGACCAATGCATCCTGAACAGCAAGAAAGCAACCATGAGCTATTCTTCTCACAGATCTACGCTCTGACCTCTTGCCTTCCTTCTGCTTCTCTCCTATCTCTTTCATCCCGACGCTATCCCTCTTGAGCTAATCCCTGAAGATGGCGGCTCCTCTTCAGACTGCGAGGGAGAACTCATGCTCTTCGTCAGACAAGGTTCCTTCTCGGGGATAACATCTTCTTCGACGTGATGCGGTCCATGCATTTGCTCCTCTCCTCGTACGCTGGAGCAACGACCCATCCTATCCTGTGTCAGCACTTGGTTGACACTTGACAGCAGCCGCAGTGTGTATTCTTGGTGCAAGAACTTTGTACTCCCATGTACGATGTAATCCCTTGTAAACTATAAGAACTTCATTGTCTTCTTTTGTTCTTTCTGCATATTTTCCCTAAGGGCGATACCAATCGACATCGGCCATCTCGAAGACGACGCTCTTAACATCGGCTCACTGGAATTTTATGCGAACACTTTTAAGAACCAACCCAGATGCTGGGGTAATACTTCTTCAAATATTTTCCATTAAGCGCTCGGCCAAATTCTTCTCCATCCAGTTCTTTCAAAAAATAAGCATTACCGGGCACGCATCGGCTAATTATATAAGGACCTTCCCAATTAGATGACCACTTGCCGAAACGATTATCTCGCACGCCAATCGGCAACTTGACTTTCCAAACGAGATCTCCTTCATCAAATTGCTTAGTCACCACCTTTTTATTATAATGCCGAGCTACCCGTGCCTTATTATCTTGAATTTTCTTCAACGCAATTAACCGCTGCTGATTAACATCTTCTAATTCATCCATCATGAGATCATGGTACTGTTCTGCCGTCAGTTGATTTTGCAGATCGACTCTCCTTGATCCGGCAGTAACTTCCCATGGCAAAACAGCTTCATGCCCATACACCAACTGATATGGTGTTACTTGTATTGACCCATGACGAGACATCCGATATGCCCATAATGAATCGGCTAACGAAGTATGCCACCTCCTTGGCTGATCACTAATCTTGCGCTTAATCAACTTGATCAAGGATTTGTTCGAAGCTTCAGCTTGACCATTTGCTTGGGCATAATATGGCGATGAATTCAATAATTTAATACCCATATCATCAGCAAAATCTCTGAACTCTTCAGAAATAAAAATAGAACCTTGATCTGTAGTGATAGTCTGAGGGATACCAAACCTGAAGATTATGTGCTCTTTAACAAAAGCAATTACATCCCTTGATGCCACACTTCTGTAGGGCACTGCTTCAACCCACTTGGTGAAATAATCCGTAGCTACCAATATATACTTATGCCCCTTGCTGGAAGAAGGATTAATCTCACCAATCATGTCGATTCCCCATCCTCTGAATGGCCACGGCTTGACAATAGGGTTCATCGCTGATGCTGGAGCTCTTTGAATCGATCCGTACTTCTGACAATCCTGACAGCCCTTATAATATTCAAAACAATCCTCGAGCATGGTAGGCCAGAAATATCCACCTCTCCTGATCAACCATTTCATCTTGAATGCCGACTGATGAGTCCCACAAATCCCATCATGAACCTCCATCAGCATCTTCTTGGCTTCATCGGCATTCAGACATTTCAATAGAATCCCTTCCAATGTTCTATAATAAAGCTGGTCATCAACTAGCACATATTTTATTGCCTTGTACCGCAGCTCTCTGGACGTTTTCTGGGTCGGATCCTTCAAGTAATTCACTATCTCAACCCTCCAGTCTTGCAACTCGACATCGGCTTCATTATCAACAGAACCTATAATAAGCCGATACCCAGATGCATGTTGAGCCAAGTCATTAGCTTCAGAATTCAT
The DNA here is from genome assembly GCA_012490785.1 of Eragrostis nindensis. NCBI lineage: Eukaryota > Viridiplantae > Streptophyta > Magnoliopsida > Poales > Poaceae > Eragrostis > Eragrostis nindensis. Next base: position 129,681 of record JAAXCT010001086.1, read on the forward strand.
TTGTCGAGGAATATGACTGAATGTGATATGCTTGAAGTTCTTCATTAGATCTTGACACTTCTGATAATAACCCCGAAGCACTTCATCTTTGCATTCATATTCACCATTCAATTGCCCCATAATCAGCAAAGAATCCCCAACAACTTCAACAAAATCGGCATTGGCGTCCTTCAACAATTGTAGTCCTTTCAACACAGCCTCATATTCAACTTGATTGTTAGTATGAGCTTCTACTGTGAATGAGAATTCAAACCTGGATCCTTTTGGTGTGACAATGACAATGCCGATACCAGATCCATTTTTGCAAATCGATCCGTCAAACAATAAGCGCCATGGAACTGGCTCCACCATACTTTCGTCATGCCCCCTGTGCTGAACTATTAAATCAGCAAATACCTGAGCCTTCACAGCTTTAGCAGATTCATATTTAAGATCAAATTCTGCAATTGCTAGCATCCACTTCCCAAGTCTGCCTTTCAATATTGGAGCGGACAAGATATATTTGACGACATCGGATCGGCAAACAATAGTGCATTCTTCGGATAACAAATAATGTCTTAATTTAGTGCAAGAGAAATAAAGGCACAAGCATAACCTTTCAATCTCAGAATATCTTGTCTCTGCATCCAGTAATCTCCGACTGAGATAAAAGATGATCCTTTCATCGCCATCTTGTACTTGCGTCAATGCCGAACCAATACACTTGTCATCGGCAGACAAATATAACTTGAAAGGAATACCTGGCTTAGGTGGCATCAACACAGGTGGTGAGATTAAATATTTCTTGACATCATCAAGCGCCTTCTGATGTTGGGCTTCCCACCGGAATTCTTGATCTGCTTTTATCTTCAACAAAGGAGTAAAAGCATCAATCTTCTCAGAAAGATTAGAAATAAATCTTCTCACAAAATTGATTTTGCCCATCAGAGACTGCAATTCTTTTTTATTGGTAGGAGGTTGAATTTTCTTGATCGACTCTATGCTCTTGGGACCAATTTCAATTCCTCTTTCATGAACAATAAAGCCCAGAAATTGTCCTGCCGAAACACCAAAAGCACATTTATGCGGATTCATCTTCAAGCCATACTTTCTGGTCCTCTCCAGCACCTGCCGCAAATCAGCAATATGATCTTCAACTGTTTTGGACTTCACCATCACATCATCAATATAAATTTCCACTAATCGACCAATCAGATCATGATAGATGAAATTCATTGCTCTTTGATATGTGGCGCCAGCATTTTTCAGCCCAAAAGTCATCACAACCCATTCAAACAATCCCAAAGCTCCCGGACACCTGAATGCAGTCTTTATAATATCTTCTTCAGCCATAAAAATCTGATTGTATCCTGCATTTCCATCCATGAAGCTCAAAATCTTGTGTCCAGCAGCAGCATCGATTAGTACATCCGCTATCGGCATTGGATACTCGTCTTTGGGTGTAGCCTTATTCAAATCTCTGAAATCAATGCATACTCGCATCTTCCCATTTTTCTTGATTACTGGGACGATACTGGACACCCATTCTGCATATCGACAGGGTCGGATAAACTTGGCATCATATAACTTTGTAATTTCTTCTTTGACAGCATCATAAATCTTTGGATCGATCTTCCGATTATGTTGTTTAAACGGCCGATACCCAGGCTTAATAGGCAATCGGTGTTCAACAATATCTCGACTGAGACCAGGCATCTCGGAATAATCCCAAGCAAAACAATCTTTATATTCCTTCAATAATGCTATCAACTTTTCTCTGAAGTCTTTACAGATCTTCTTACTAATAAATGTCGGCCGAGGCTTGTCACCATCCCCAATATCAACTTCTTCTAATTCATCGGCCGATACGAAACCATGACCAAGCTTTCCTTCCTCCCTTTCATCGATCAGCTGATTGTCGATTGCTTCTTTCTTCTCAGCTTCCGTCGGCCGATCGATGTCCAGGTCCGGTAATTGCTATAACAACCGTGGAGTTGCCGATCCTTCTGTGATGCAAACACCTTCATCGGTAACATCCAATGCTTCACCTTCCCAGTAAGTTCCTGATATGCACGGCAAGTTTTCCACCATCATCGGCAAAAAGTCTGCAGTAGCCACACTTACCGATCTATCAACTTGAATAGTCTCCACCTCGTCGCCGATCCACTGGATAAGGAGCTGATGCATCATGGAAGGGATACAGCAATTAGCATGAATCCAATCCCTACCCAGCAGTACGGCGTACGAACCTTTGCCTTCGATTACGAAGAATGTCGTCGGCAAGGTCTTGCTTCCGATAGTGACCTCGACATTGGTGACTCCTTTGACTTCAGAGCTCCTGCCCCCATAATCCCTCAACGTCATGTTGGTCTTGGTCAGCTCTTCAGGCAGTTTGCCGATCTTCCTGTACTTTGCCATCGGCAAAACATTGACAGTAGCACCACCATCGACCATCATCTTGCTCATCGGCTTGCCATTGACGAAACCATTAAGGTACAAAGCCCTCAGATGGAGATGATCAACACCAGACGGCTTCTCGAACACTGCCTGCTGTGGACCCAATAACAACTCGGCAGAAGCTTCTTCTTCCGACTCATTAATGTCCAAAGAGCTAAATTCTCGTGGCAGCATAAATACCATATTGACAGGAGCTTCAACTTCATGTACCTGAGATTTGACTTTTGGTCTCCATACCTTCTTAGACTTGGGCCCCTTGTCATGATCATCCTTCTGGTTCCCATCCTTGTTCAGCTCCCGGCAACGTGCCCTCTGTACTCTTCTCTTCTGAGTCTTGGTAAAAATACCACTCGGACACCATTGGCCTTCTTCTGTGAACTCACCCCGATCTTCTTCACAATCTTCAACTTGATTGACAGGACCAAGTCTTTCATGCACAGAAACCCTTGATGATGGTCTCTTCATAGGACCTCGGCTTGAAGAACCAACTTCCCTGTACAAATCTCCAGATCTTCTGCTACAACCTGGGCAACCTTCAATTGGTGGCAGCTTCATACCCTGCTCCCAACAGTACTGGAAGAACGGACAGTTCCAGTGTGGATCGAAGTCATCATCACTCGTCCTCCCGTCTTCCCTCTCCCTTTTCCTTGAATACTTGTCGATCAAAGCAGCAGATCCACCGATCATGTTGACTGGAAAAGGATGCCCATCAATCTTCATCGGCTTCTGACCAGAGAATTTAATGCGATCACTCTCAATTGCCGATTGGATCTGTTGCCTGAACACTTTGCACTCATTGGTGTGATGAGAGGGAGTGTTATGCCACTTGCACCACTTGATCTTCTTCAACTCCTCAGCCGGAGGCAACGTGTGATTAGGTGGGAGTTGAATAAGCTTCTCTTGTAGCAACAGATCAAATATCTTGTCGGCTTTGTTGATGTCAAAGTCATACTTCTTTTCTTCTGCCTTCTGCTTGACCCATGGACAGAGAACAGTCTTCTTATTCCTGGTCCACTCAGCAAGAGCAACTTCAGCTTCGTCATCAGAATCAGAAGAATAATCGGCATAAGCCGCTTGAAACTGTCTGCCACGTGTATTCTGGACACGTCCTTCATGAATTGACGCCTTCTGAAAGAGTTGTGCCAAGCCATCGACTTCTTGAGGCGCAAACTTGTCTCTAATCTGAGGCAGCAAACCTTGGTAAGCAATTTCAGCCATTTGCCGATCCGTCAGATTCAGGTTATAGCACCTGCCACGGATGACTCTGAACCTTTGGACAAAATCGGCAACTGACTCCCCAGCCTTCTGACGAACAGCTGTCAAATCTGATATGCTCAGCTCTGCCATGCCAGTGAAGAAATAAGAGTGGAATTTCTTTTCCAAATCGGCCCAATTCCGCACGGATCCCGCAGGGAGGGAGGTGAACCATGAGAATGCCGATCCAGATAATGACAGAGGAACAATCGGACCTTCAATGCATCTTGTGCCGATGCCTCTCCCAACTGTGCCAAATATCGGCTGATGTGCTCCACTGTAGAGACATTATCTTGTCCAGAAAATTTGCCAAACTCTGGCAACTTGTATCGATGTGGCAAGGCAACTTGTTCCATCCACTCTGGATATGGACGTCGATACACGAAGCTCTGCTCCTTGGGCTTGAGATCAAACTGCTCCTTCATGACTTCAGCCAACCTGGCAACTATGTCTTCTGATGAATTCTGCACTTGCCCCCCAGCCATCTGAGACGATGGCTGCGGTTGTGACTGAACCTGAGCAGGTTGCTCCTTGTTGTAGTGCTCGCTGTAATCTGCCACTCTGTGATAGCCTTGCGGTATTCCTGGTTGAACAGTGCAGGATTGACATTGGGGGCCAAATGATACCTTGTCTGAGGTGTTTGACTAATCCTTGGCTCAGGAGTTGTACCACCTGCTTCTTTCTGCGTGGACAACGGCGCATCAATAAGACTTGGCGCCGATACCCGAGCAGCCCCTGCAGCCAGAGCTTGAGCACTTGTAGACCACAACTCTGGTGGCATGCCATATGGTTGCCTTTGCTGACCAGCAGCGCTTGTCTCTTCTTGAGCTGTGGGTTGACCACCATGAGGTGCAGGACGTGCTGGTGTAGCAGTAGGTAAAGTAAATGATGGCCCCATAAATCCGGAATCAAACTGCAAGGTCCCATCAGCAAATGCCTTGAGCATGTTGTACAGAGTGTTAACAAGCACCCCTGACTGATTAATGAAAGCTTTGTGAACTGCAGTATTCACAACTTCATCCAACAGAGCTTGATCTGGCATCTTCGCAGCTTTGATTGTAGCCAATTCTTCTGCTCTCATCACCACTGGCGAAGCCAATACTGATGTAATCTTGCCACGTGTCATCTTGATGGTCTCAAAGTACTTCACTTGGCAATCATACAGATAACTCTGGTATGCCTTTTTCTGATCCAAAGACATCTTCTCCCAAGCATTGAGCTCATTGTTGCCAGTGACTTCAGAAGCATCTTTATCATCTCGAACAAATGGAGCAGGAATCATGATCTTGTTGCCCTTTGTATCAACGAGCAAAGTACCATCGTCAGCAACAGCTTGAACGAACGCCATCTGCTTCTAAGAACTTGATCTGTCCCACCGGGCGTGCCAAAAAGTGTGTTGACGGTAAAATGTGTGTTCTACCGCTCGCACACGCGGCCTGGGAGATTTGCTTCACTCCGTTCAGGACCAAAACTTGGAACGCGGTGAATTCTGGAGCGTGCCAGTCGATTTTCCCTGCAAATCGACAAAGACAAGAAAAAGCGTGTAAAATTCCCGGACTATCGGCCCCGGACAGGCCGATGCGTAACCGCAGCCGATGTTAGTGAATAAAAGATGATAAAATAAACACTCGGCTGACGGCTATAAACGAATCGACATGTCGCAACATTAAAAACTCGCGCGATAGATAAAGCAAGACATGCATCAGAATCGGCAATCGGCAAAGCATGCGATCGGCAAAATCTATCGGCAAGCAACACAGTAAGGTAAATCGACAATCATCAAAAGGAGTTCAGGCTATACTTGAACAGGGCGATAAGATATTTAAAGGCATGCAAGCATAAATCTGAACGTGGTAAGCAATCGGCTAAACACCCCGAAAGAACGATTAAACCAGTAACCACTAATTATGCCCGTAATCTGACAATCGCTTCACCGAGGACACGTCAACTAAGTGAAGTAGAACAGGACACGTCAAACTGCTCTACACGATCGGCAGATACGAGTATAATCGGCAACTACCGGTCCCAGGTACTCAGTAAACTAGATCTAACCCTTAGCAACTGTTTCGCCGAGGACACGTCAACTAAGCGAAGCAGACAGGACAAGTCAAACTGCCTACCCAATCACCAAGAGCAGATCTAATCGACAAAATACCTTAACCGTGACTCGAGTAACCAAATCAAACAGAAATCGACATCAGCAATCGGCAACAAGGCTGCGGCGAGGACAAGTCAACTAACCGCAACAAAGAATTGGACCAGGTCTTAAACAATTCCATGCAGTCGACGCACGATGTAAACCCTAGATTGATCTAAATTACCGGATAACTAGCAGCCACATCAATCTTAATCATGGACAAGTCGACATAATCAGAACGATGCGCTTACCTGACGAGATCCAGTCAAGCCGGAGCCCCGATGGGCGCGGGTGACGAAGAACACGTCGAGAAATTGTGGCGATGCGCCGAAAGGTTGATTGTATTGGTTGTTTTTTGATTACAAGCACCTGGGTTTATATTTATACACCCAAGGCAAGAGTCCGATTTGGACTTAAACACGACTCCTACTTGACCACAACTCGGTCAATCCTTCCTAAATCTAGGAAATAATTAAAAAAGGATTTGCAAACCCGCACACGCACGTCTTCATGATTTTCTTCGCCTTCATGATCGCTTGCGGGCTACCATCTTCATACCCAAACCCGGCATGCATTCTGCTATTTACTGTCAACAGGCCCTAGGCCAAAAAATTAGGTGTCAACAGGAAGGAGTTGTACCATCGCAGCTTGGCTATGGATACTATTGCGGGAACACAGTGGGTGAAGACGATGAATGGGTTAGTGATGATAATGATGTAATAATGAGTCCCGAGAAACAATGACTTTATTAATTCATGTGTTGCATGTTTCTGCGGGACACGAGAAGGTGTGATTGGGAGACATTTGAAGGAAAGGAAGAATTCCTTAGGGAGGCAAGGAAGAGGGGTCCAGAGTATTATAGGAAAGCCCTGGCGAAGCGGAGGAGCAGAATAAGGCATAAGTATCTCACTACGCCTCCATCTTTCATATACAAGACTATATGTGCGGAGTTGAAAGTGCAGGCTCTACCATTTGGTGAGGGTGAGGAAGCAGATGTGGTCATTGAGCATTGGAGGCGCAATCGTGATAAGTATCCTCCAAAGAGTTGTTGGGCTTTGTTGAACCCCCCAAAGCCGTATGGATTGTCGTTTAAGTCAGCAAAAGAATGCATGGATTGGGCTATGACAAGGATGAAACAGTTATGTGATCCTGTTTACGTTGAGGAGCAGCGGAGGAAGGAGGAAAAGCGGCTGAAAAGAGCTCGGGAAGAGTATGAGGCAAGAGTGAGGGACCCGAGTACCTGGGAGCATTACTGTTACATGATGGCTGAAAGGAAGAAGAAGAGAAAGATGAAAGAGGATGAGGAGCTAAGGGAGGAGGCAAGGAGGAAAGCTGAAGAGGACAGGAGGGCCATGCAATTGATGTTGGATGCTGAAGCTATCGACAAAATGGTGGACATTGCGAAAAATGTAATGGGAAAGAAGACGAAGAATAGCGATGATGAGCATAAGTAGTTTTAACAAGTTGTGTAGAAACTATGCTTAGTTTGTTCGCATGGACTAATGTTGAATGTCGTGTATGTGTATGGACTCATGTGTATGTGTATGAAGCTATGTGTCGTGTATGTGTTTCGGATTGTAGTTTCGCAACTATGTTTGGTTTATGTGGACCTATGTGTATGTGTATGGACTTTATGTGGACTTCGAGATTTATGAACGAATGTGGACTCGTGTTTATATTCTGATGTTCGTATGTGTTAATGTTGTGGAATTTGAATCTGGGTTGTTGATCATTATGTACACGTTTATGGTGTTGTCATTATTTGTATGCGTTCAAGATTTGAATGTAAAGAGGATGATTTATAAAGAAATAAATGGAACCCGGCTTCAATGACTGGTACAAATAACATAGGAAATGTTGAAAATGCAATGGCATGTTTGGTGCACGTCATGAGTAACGTGACGGTGCACAGCACTAACCCTGACACGCCTTAGGGAAATTTGAAGACAACACAACAGAATAAAATTGCAACATTAGCCAGGCCGTATTGCGATATCTACTGCCAGGGACCACCGTAGTACTGTCCTCCAGCGTAGTACTGTCCTCCACCGTAGTACTGTCCCGGCGGTGGAGGCTGTGGTGGTGGCTGTGGTGGTCGCTGTGGTGGTGGTTGTCCTGGTCCATTGTTGCGGTGTGGGCAGTCACACTGTTCATTGAAGCACCATTCTTGGTTAACGCCAATCACCAGCTCGCTTGGAGTCGGTTGTAAGGACTCTACTTCCTCCTTCAGCATCTTGTTTTGGTGGTATAGGTAGTTAATGTAATGCACGGTTGGGTCAATAGGCTTAGAATCAACCCATTGTGTGTAGCCACAATTGTCCTTGTCCCCATGAGCCTGCAAAAGTAGACATGAAAAAGAGGCATATAAATGACTTAATTTGTAGGTACCAGGTGAGGAAACTGTCGAAACGAGTGAAGTAGTACTTCTCCATTTGGACATCTGAAGAACCGACGTCCACCATTAACTTCTCCGTGGAACATTTGGACGACGCAAGTTAAACCATGCTTGCACTTTGGCCACTGGAACTTTGTATTGTGATACGATCTAAGAGGATGTTGGACGAGGTCGAAGTCTTCCTTCTCGTCAACAGGAAATGCATCAAGTGGTGCATCGTAGGTGTGTGGACCTATTGCCCCATAGTAAGACCAATGTGGTTCATTGGAACTGCCCGCCCCCCTCTGTTTCCACCTCTATTGGCCATGGACACATACGAGGACAGGAGGGGAGACGAGGTTGGGTTCGAAAGAGTGAAGTGGTGCATTTAAGTAGACGGGAGGAGGGGAGTGAAAGATTAAGAAAGAACCGGAGCTACTCTGTTTGTTCACATGGGGCGGTTCCTTTTCGTGATTGGCCATGAATTCATTGATTGCTTCCGTGACTGTTGAGAGCAGGGGATAGTGGCTCGAACAGTTTTACACTGTTCGACAAAAGGGAAAACAGTAGGCCAAATAGTTTATTTCAATGGCCCCAACAATCGTTCGTGTCTGATCATTATTTCGTTGTGAGAGCAGGGGATAGTGGGGAAAATAGTTTTGCACTGTTCTACAGAAGGAAAAATAGTTGAAGTGGGGAAAATAGTGAGGATCGTTTCGTTTGCCACTCCGAAACTGGTTACAAAAACAGACACATAGTGCAATGTAAACCTTTGTGTACATGAAGGAGATTTCCGTGCGTGGGATTAGTACAAAGAGATGAAGTAATCTTGCCGGATTATTATATTATGTCCATAAGAGATCAAGAAGGACACGTCCGGCGAACTCATTGAAGCCTGATCTGGTGAGCATAACTGTGCAAACCCACTCTTCTGAAAAGAGAGTGTACGCATGCATTGGAGCGACTGTTGGGAAGATGCGTGGTCATTGCATGGAATTGAAATGACCGGTCACTGGTGTCGGCACAGGTGTCGGGACACATGCAAGCTACATTGATTTTCAGAGCCTGGGAATCCAATCGGTGACACGATTTGACAATTCGATGCTCTGCGTGGTCTATCCATGTCACCTTTGCTTTTGGACTTGATGCTCCTCGGATGCTCTGCCTGTTGCTTTGATGCAGTGATGCATTGATGCAGTCATTGTGGCCCTGTCTGCAAAGTCATTGATGCAGTCATTGTGGCCCTGTCTGCAAAGTCATTCTTGCAGTGACGCAGTGATTGTGGCCCTGCCCTGGCTGCAATAATTGTTGTTTTCATACACGTTTTCGGGCATTGGATGCTCTGCCTGTTGCTTTGATGCAGTGATGCATTGATGCATTGATTGTGGCCCTGCCTGCAAAGTCACTGATGCAGTGACGCAGTGATTGTGGCCCTGCCCTGGCTGCAATAATTGTTGTTTTCAAACGCGCTTTCGGGCATTGGATGCTCTGCGTAGTATTTTGCTTGATTGGTTCGTCTACAGGTCGTGGTGTTTGAGTATGATGGAGAATCGAATGATGAAAGTAAGAGACCCCGCCTTAAACATTCTTACTTTGCATGCAACATAGATAGCTTGAATGCGAACAATGGCGTGTTCGTTGCACAGGACAACTAACATGCTTGTGCGATCTAATCATAACACGCCTCAGGGAATATAGATTGGTTCACAGTGAACATATTACAACGACATATCCGGGTTATGCACCACACAATTCACTAATCATCTCCCAGGGTCCACGACCCTACGTAGTTGTCATCGTGACTGTTGATACGACGGGTGAACAGTGGCTCCAACAGTTTTACACTGTTCGAGAAAAGGGAAAACAGTAGGCCAAATATTTTATTTCAATGGCCCCGACAATCGTTCGTGTCTGATGCATTATTTCATTGTGACAGCTGGGGATAGTGGGCAAAATAGTTTTGCACTGTTCGACAAAAGGGAAAAAAGTTGAAGTGGGGAAAATAGTTTCATTTCAGTTCATTTGCCACTCTGAAAATGGTTACAACAACAGACACATAGTGCAATGTAAACCGGTGAACAGGGAAACAGTGGATTTTATTCTACGAGGACATGATAACATGAGGTTCGAAACGATGAATGGGAACACTTGTTGAGGTACGGACACGATGAAGTTGCATGACTAGTTGCTCCCAGATGCACCCTTGCCCTTTTCACGGTCAATATTCCTCAGCATGGCTGCACGTTCCTCGTCTTCTGGTCTCATGTAATCATCGATCCACTTCACGAAATGGCAACCATACGAAGGTTCCGTTGTGCTAAATAGTTTGCCTCTGCACATCCTGAGTTAATATTAGACATTAGTAGCTGTTAATAAAACTACCTACAACAAGATTTATGAAACATGGATGTACCTCGCGCTTAGGTTCCTCCCACAGAAGCATTCTATCTTTTTCATTGCATCTCCAGAACCTCATACCGTAGGTGTCATAGTCGAAGGACAAGGATGATATGCATTCTTTACCGCAGTGGCAAAGAGGAGGCTCTTCTCCGGCAGGAGGACTCCTCCCTCTCTTAGGAGCATTTGGTGGAGGCCCGCTACGATATTTCTCCAATGCTTTGTGTACCCAGTGCGGGTCGACTCTCTCTTTGCGAGACATTGTTACTCAGATGTGACGAGCACTGCGGAAGCATGCCCTCTATTTATAGACTGCCCTTGTCCCCCTTTCTGACAACGGCGTGAGCGCCGCTCAGAGGGCCGCGCGCCATGTGATTTGGCGCCCACCTGGGCGCCAGCAAGGATCGTCCGAGGGAATCGACATGAGCGCCAAATCTTACGGCGCTCACGTGGCCGCGCGCCATGTTATTTGGCGCCCACCTGGGCGCCACATCTCCGGCGAATCCAGTAAGGATCGTCCTCCGAGATCCCAATCTGGGTGCCATATGATATGGCGCCTAGGTGGGCGCCGTGTTGTCCGGCGCTCACATAACACATCTGGGCGTCGGGAGTCTGTAGCTTCGTCGGGGCAAAATAGGATTCATTTTGTCCTCATTTTCAGCACAACATAAGAAACAGCAATCATCGCAAACAAACAAAGACATATACGACTCAAACTCGACATAACTCCATATAAACCAAATAAGTTCACATACGACTCAAAGTCCATACACAACATCCATACAAACCAAAGTCCATACACGACATCCATCGATATGACTCAAAGTGCACACCATACAAAGTCCATACAAACCAAAGTCCATAGACGACATCGAAGTGCACATAACAACATACAAAGTCTTAACACAGCATCATCAACGGCCCCTCTTTCCCTTGCCCCTACCTTTGTTGCCCAAAGCGTACGTTCCGGGAGTATACCGTTCAACTGGCCGGCGTGTACGCTGTGTTGCCTGGCTTGAGCCCGGGGCATCCTCCAGCTGTGATGGTCCAATCACATCTGGCGCCTCATAGTCGTCGTCGTTGGCATCAGAAGCATCCGAGGAAGACGACTGACGTGCACGAGAACGAGTGCGCGAAGAGCTAGCACCACGAGAGGTAGAAGCACGACCACGTGAGCGAGAACCACCTGATGCACGTGATCGAGAAGCGCCAGATGCCCGTGACCGCTCCGGACTAAGAACGGGAGGAGCGACATCTTGCAAAGTCTGGGCGCGGCAGCCACACCTTGCAGCAACTCTACGAAGCCTCCGCTGCAACCGCTGCACCGAAAAGAAGAAAATGAGATAATATTCACATGGAAAAGAGAGAATATGCAACTAGAAGGAAAAAATGACGAAGGGCCAACTTACCTCCATGGCGCCTCGAAGACGGCTCTCTCCATCAGGTTGACCCGCGGGGAATGCCATGGCGTTGCTGATATCATTGACAGACCGCCTAATGTCTCGCCCCTGGCACATGAATTACATAACCAACGGCACGGAACTTATGCATACAAAAAAGGAACGAGCCCAAGTTAGAACACTTACAACGCGATCTAGGACAGGTCCTATCTTGACCACCGTCCCCTGACGTGTCGCAACATCATAGGGGGTGTTCTCATCGTCAGACGATTCCATGTCAGCATAATCTCTATCAATCCAAGCCTGCCTCAGACGGTACCGTGTCAACGACTGGTACCATTCAAGGTACCGGCGGAACGAAGAGTCGCGGTGCATTGCATGAATGCGCTCGCAGTTGTCCTCAAATATTCGCCATTCGTCAAGGTACGCACGATGGTGATGAGCAAAGTCAGTTACCTTCTTCTGCTTTGATCGATCAAACCTGTAATGGTGAACATTAGTTTTCATGCACATAAAGAGAAGGGAAAAATATCGACGAGCAAGGGAAGCAATGCGTACTTATGCAGCTCGATCGATGTGGACACGGTGTCAGGTGGGAATGGCTGCTGGCGACCAAACTGCCTCATCACTCTAATTGGTAGGTGGTACTCAACGGCGTAGAAGCAAATGAGAGGGCACCTCATCGTCCATAGGGCTGCATCTCGACGGCACAACGGGTTGAGCCCCAACCTATTCTCCACAGCTGCGACATCGTCATCACAATAGGGCCACCAATTGACCTGCAAGTTACAAATCATGCATTAGAGGCAAACTTGTATATGTCAAACTAAGAAACTGAAAAATGCATGGAAACGAATAATCACTTACACAACTAGGTGTGAGGGCATCAAGCTCGTTGCTGAACTCGACGTACGCCCGCTCTGTTTCGGCGTAAGGCGCCCCCACGTGCTCCCACACATAAGCAGCCGTGGGCCGCTGCTCGGGAACCTCCTCCGACGTCCAAGGCTGTGGTGCACGGACCCTGGGCCTCCCAACAGGCAACCTAGACCACATCCAAAGCTGCAGCAAGAAGACACAACCACCAAGAGAGGACCTCGGCTTGCGACGCCGGCAAGCCTCACAAAGCTGTCGGTACAAGAAGGGAAGCACCGCGGACCTCCAGCTGAACTGACCAGCACCATCCCAGTCCATGAGGCACGGGAGGTACATCCACGACGCGGAATCTCCAGTGCCGTCCGGGAAAAGCACGGTACCAAACATGTGCATCACCCATGCCCGAGCGTGGTAGCTCACGGTCGCCTCATCGGCATCCACGGGGCACGTACCAAACCGTGCCCGAAGCCACGACAGAGGCACTCCAGCCGAACGGCCTCTCTTTCCAGCCTCAGGTAAAGGTGGCTCCTCCCCCAGAGACTCAGCCACACGTGCCCGCCATCCCGCACGTCGCATCTCCCAGTCACTGGCTCTCCTCTGATAGGCAAGGCAAGCATCATAGCAACATCCTGCAAGGTCACAGTCATCTCACCACAAGGTAGGTGGAAGGTGTGCGTCTCCGGCCTCCATCTATCAACAAGCGCCGTAAGTGCTGGGCCGTTGAACGGCGGCATGCGGCGGGCAACGACGTTCGCCACACCCGCAAGCTGAGCCCGAGCAAGAAGCGGGGTGTAGCGCGCGTCGTAGTGCATCACTGTGCTGCCATCATGGGCGCGAGGGCGTAGAAGCGGAAGGACCTGCATGGATGTAAATTAGAAGTGTTATTATCACATAGATATATTGCAATGTCCAAAACGGTGAGAAAGAAAGTAAACATGTGTACCTGACCCTCCTCGATCAAACGTGCACGGTGGTCCTTCTCGTAGAACTCCTCAACCAAGAGAGGCCGCGCCATCCTGTTCACGAAACAACAATGTTAATAACAATTGCAAATAATAAACAAAAAGAAATGACAAGTGAAGCGATGAACAATGCAATGACTACCTAACCAATTTTGCAAGTTTTTCGATTGTGCCCACTCCCATGGCACTTGCCACATCTCTTCTCTCGTGGATCTTCAAAGAATGCAGCACCTTTTCTCTTCTTCTTAGATGGCTTAATCCGGTCCATGTCCATCGTGAAACGTACCCTCATCTTCGGACCCTTCGTAGCAACTAGCTGGTCCGGATCAGCCACGTATCCTGGCCCATCATATGGTGCCCATTCATCCTCATCAAGGAATGGCTCGAACTGTGCTGACCATGTGTGAACCATAGCTTGGACTGACAAATATTGAGGTATCCTAGCGCCACCGTCATAAGCAACACCTCGAGCCCTACATGCCGCTGCCATATGGCCACAAGGGTAATGTAGCAACTGGGGCACTCCACATGTGCATGTGTTTCTTGTGATCACCACCTTGAACTTTCGAGCACCACGATGTTCACCGCCGGCGGTGGTTCCACCACCTTCCATTACTTCATAAGTACAAGTGTCAAAATCAAAGCATGTGGCCCTCATGTCACTAGCTCGATTCAAAGACTTGGCAAGCTCTATTGTCAATCTAGGTGCCCATTTCTCCCTCATGCCCAAAACAACATTTGCCTCCTTCAACCGATCAACAAACCACTCCGTTGTTTTGTAAAATGTGAACGATGCAATAGCAGTCAGCGGCAACGCCCGAACGCCCCTCAACAAACTATTGTACATTTCAGCCATGTTGCTAGTCATGAATCCGCATCGCGCACCACCGACATCATATGCAAGCGACCACTTCTCCCTTTGTTCATATATCCCATCTAGGAATTGCCTTCCTGTGTCAGTGGTCTTTCTCTTCAAAGCATCAAAGCCCTCTTTGAAAAGACCACGTTCAGTTTGCCGGCAAACTTCCTCAAAGGCTTTGAAGTTGTCTTTGATATGATCAATCTTTAGCAAATTTTGGGCTAGATGCCGTGTACACCATCGATGATGTATATTGACCATACCCCGGCAATTCCTCTTGCACCGCATTAAGTATGCCAGCATGCCTATCGGAGATGACACAAATGTCACGCCCGGGACCAACAACCACTTTCCTAACAATTTTAGAGAACCATCCCCAACTTGAGGTTGTTTCTTTCTCAACAATTGCGAATGCCAAAGGAACAAGCTGCCGGTTACCATCCATAGCGATGGCAATAAGCATGGTGCCCTGATATTTCCCAGTGAGGAACGTGCCATCAATAGAAATCACAGGCCGACAATGTTTGAATGCCTCAACGCTTTGGCCAAAAGACCAATATGCTCGGAAGAAAATCTCCTTTCCATCCGATCTCCTTTGTTGGGGCTTAGGGACATACTCGATATGCATGCCCGGGTTTTTGACTTTCATGGCATGCAACATTGCAGGCAGCCGTTCATATGCTTCTGCCCAATCACCGTGGCATGTCTTCAAAGCGTGTTGCTTTGCCCACCAACCTTTCCTGTATTTAATGCGGTACCTCCATTTCAAACGTACCATCTCAATCAGGGAAGCCACTGGCATCGTTGAAGCATGCTTTATGATATTGACAAGTCTCTGAGCAATAAATTTGGAGCTCAGCTGTGGGTGGTTGTCATCCGGATTGTCAGAACCACAAGTGTGAGGCTACACCACACTTATAATCTTCCATTTACCATGACGAGTCCTCCGAGCGCGTACTGTCCAAGGGCAGCCACGCTTGCACACAACAATGAACCGTCACTGCTTATGAGAATGCTTCACCCTATGAGGACGGCAGTGCAACACTGAGTACTCATTCAACCACATCTTCATTGACTCCATATCCAGAAAAATAATACCCTTTTGAATTATTTCAGCTGATTCTACCCGTGGCACAACATTCTCGGTCTCCTCTCCATCAGCAACAGCTCTATGACCCTGGCTCAAATCCCGACAATCAGGCACCAATGGATCACGGTCCGTAATCACTTGCCTCAACATTTCCTTCTCCCATTCAGACAAATCACCGATAGGGCGATCATCATCTGAATCCTCCGCTCTCTCCTCCTCATAATTTGTATTATCTCCAAAAACCGGCACATCCACCAGATCGCTAGCAACACCATAGTTAACTTCATTAGGTGCCACTTGAGGGACCGTTTCAATGTCCGGCTGAGTTTCTTCCCTACGATCATCGCCACAATTCACGACGATCTGAGGCATTTGGTCTCCAACCGAATCAGTCATCACTACGGTTGCTGGAGGATTCCGTGCCAAACCGTCATGCACACTTGCTTGTGATGGCTGGGTTAGGTCAATTTCTACTTCATTCGAACAACCAATACCTTGCCCACTATTTACGCCTCCATCCACCACTACCTTACGAACCACCAAATCTATTGCTCGAACTTCTGAATTCATCACAATCTCAACATACGCTTGCCATTCCTCCTCACTACCCACTGGAGCAATTATCTTCATGCGTGGCCCATTCGACGAACCCACATCAATCCTTCCTTCAAAATCCAACTTAACACCCTCCTCCTCCGTCCATCCCAAACGTTGTCTCACTCGAGGTGCAACAATACACAAAGTTGGGATCTCAACAAAAAGAAACACATCCTCTCTCATGCCAACAAAATCAACACTACCATCCTCAGTCCTCACAACTGAACCACCATGGTGCACTCTCACACATTTAGCCATCTACATCCATTTCAACAAAAAAAAAAGACATTTCCCAATTTAGCATTCTTCATATCAAAATAAACTAAACAAATAGCCCTACCAATGTTTCTAGTGTACAACACATCCTATTCATATACCTAGACCTCCTATCATCCTAAAATCATCAAACAACCAACAAAAAACCTTCATTTTCCACTAATTCAACCATACTACCCTATGTCATTGACATGCACACTAACAATTCATTGCTACCAATGAAATCAACTACAACCGGAGGTTCCAAACATCAACATATGAACCACATTACACGTGGAAATGCAAATCTAACAACGAAACCTATCAAATTGACGAATTCCTACATCAAACCCTAGGGTTAGGGTTACCCGAAATTAGAGACAGAAGCAATTCCATTGGATGAAAGTCATGGAAGTGGAGGAGGATACCTTGGGGAAGCAATTCCTCCAAAAAATTTCGCCTCAAACCATGCCGAATCGATGGATTTCGAGGAGGGGATTGGATGGGAGAGAGAGAAGGGGCGCCGGCTCTATTGTTCTATTCGTGCGCGACTGGAATAGGGAAAGGGGGAAGAGGGAGGAAAGAAAGAAAGGCCCGCGGGCCTTTTCTGTGCTCGGGGGTGGGCGCCAAAGGTTGTCGCGCTCACCACCTGCGCGCCAAAATGCCTGGCGCCCACCCCTGCCAGCTCAGCTGAGCGGGCGCGTGCTAGCCAGCTGACGTGGCTCATGTGAGCACCAATTGAACCGACGCCCCCTAGTTGGACCTGGGCGCCAAATCTTACGGCGCTCAGAGAGGGGTCCATTTCTGGACATGTTTTTCCCAGGGGTCCATATGTGAAAAACTTTTACCAAAAGGGCCAAATTGTAAAAATTTCACTTGGCTGCTGCTCACGTTGCTGGCCCAAAGAGAGAAAGCAGAACGGGTGAGAGAGAGAGAGAGAGAGACACAGCAGCAGTTCGAGCTGTTCTGTTCTCGTTTGCCATGGGAGCGCTCGGGGAGCTCCAACCGGCATGGGGGAAGGGGGAGAGGGAAGCCAGAGAGTGGGTGAATCGAATCCTTGAGACAACACGAACTCGTTTGAGGGGATCAGAGACTTTGCGAACGGTGGCTGCGACGCGGGGGAAAGGCGGCGGCCATGACGGCTCGGTGCTGGCTCGGAGGGGACAGGGAGATGGCTTGGGAATGGTCTGGAGAGGGAGATTAGAGTGGGTCGGTGCTCACCGTGCTCTTAGTTGAGGTTAGGGAGCGACGGGAAGGGGGCCGGCGTCGAGGAGGACGGCGGCAACTCGAGCTCGACGGCGATCTCCCTGCACGGGACGCAGCTGCGAGAAAGGAGTGCATGTTGGGATGAGTCTCAGCATGGTGAGGCTAGAGGAGGAAGAATGGGAGGTCGAGGCTCACCAATGACGACGGGAAATGTCGCCGGAGGGAGGAGAGAGAAAAGGAGGAGAAGGGCTTGGTTGCTCGGGCTGTGTCGGTTGTGGTGATTTGTGAAGCTTGTGCGGAGGCGGAGGGGGTGTAGGCCAATTTATAGGCGGCGGAAGGCGGTGTGCTAGGTCGGTTTGAGGGCGAGAAATATCTCGCCGTGCTCGCCGGTCAAAAGGGACGTATGGCGCGCTACTGTGCGACGAGACTGGACGGAGAGGCGGTGGCGCGGCCACGTGATTCACGCGGAGGCTCCTGGAGCTTGGACGGGACGCGACGGCGAAGGTCCGGCAAGGCGGTATGGGCGGCGGCGGTATTCACGCTGCTCAGCCAGAGGAAGAAGAAGGTGCGGGCCCCGCGTGTAAATGAGATAGAGAGGGAGGAGGAGAATGGGCTGGCTAGGCTGGGCCGAGTGGACTGCAGCCTGGGAAGAAAAGAGAAAAGGGAAGAAGAGAGGGGGAAAGGCGCGCTGGGCTGGGCTGAAAAGAGAGAAAAGAGAATTTCGGCCCGAGAGAGAAGAAAAGGTTTAAACTTTTCCAAATTTCGAATTTGAAGGAAATTCAAATTCGAACAAAAACAAAAGTCAATCAAACACTCAAAATAAAGACAAATAAATCCAAAAATGCATATGATGAGTTTTATGCAAGTTTAAAAATTCAAAATTTAAATATTCGAGGTGATTTTGCAAGAATTCAACACACATCGATTTTAGGTTTGTTGAAAATTCAAAATTTAAAATTTGTAGTAGATTTTTAAAATGGCGAAAACACGGGGTGTTACAATTTCCAAATGAATCGATCCTCGGTGTGTGGAGACAGCTGCACCGCCTCGACGATGTCCCATATCTTGATGTATTCAATTAACACTTGGACTGTTAGACCACCTGTGATTTGTCTAACCCATGCTCTGTTTTGCAGCGCGAACTGAACTGTGCAGGTCCGTCTTGCGTTCGCCTTCACCGCTTGACATAAGTATGGTGCCAATTCAGCGATGGAGCTTCCGTCTATCCATTTATCCTCCCAGAATAGCACTTTTGATCCAGCTCCGACCTCTACTCGTAGTGAAGCATCAAACATTGCCTGTACTATTTTTTCTGTCTTGCTTGGCAAGCCCTCCAAACACGGGATTCGTCAGTTCGTTTAAGCCACTCCCAGCGGAATCTCAGTGCATAACCAAAGAAACGCATGTCCAGAACGCCAAGTCCCCCCAATTCAAGCGGGCAGCAAACTCTCGACCAGTTAACTGCACAGTGCCCTCCGCTAACCGCCTCTGTCCCCCGCCAAAGGAATGCACGGCGTACCTTATCGATGGCTGAAATCGCCCACGGCGGCAGACAGATTGAGATAGCGACATGAACAGGTCTTGCTGTAAGCGTTACCTTAGCTAAGGCCGTTCTACCAGCCGTGTTCATTAGCTTGGACTTCCATGTTGGCAATTTATCCGCGACTGCATCAGAGGCTGAATGTCACATCGTCGTAGCTGCCAGATGGACAGCGGAACGCCCAAATATTTACAGGGGAAGGTAGTAATTTGACATGGGAAGAGGTGGATGATTGACTGCAAATCCTCCTCTGTACATCGTATTGGGGCAATCTGACATTTGGACACATTAGTGTGTAAACCGGATGCCTGCGTGAATGTATCCAGAATGCACTTCAAGACTGTCAGGTCTCTGCTGTTCGGTGAGACAAACTCGACCAGGTCATCGGCGTATAAAGAGGCGCGGCGGCTTAAACCTGTTTCTGCTATGTCAGTGAGCATGCCGCGCTCGTCCGCCACTGTGATCAAAGCGTTGAGGGCCTTCATGGCCAGAACAAATAGCATCGGCGAAAGTGGGTCTCCCTGACGCAGGCCTCTCCCATGGCAAATACGGCGACCAGCTGCCCAATTTAGAAATACTTTGGTACTTGACGTAGACAGCAATATGGAGACCCAATTCCTCCATCTTCTTGAGAATCCCATGAATTCAAGCAATTCCAACAGGAACACCCAGTTGACACTATCAAATGCGCGTGCCAAATCGACCTTCAGCAACAGGCTGGGCCGTCTCTTCTGGTGCAGGAGCCTCGCGCCCAGCTGAACTGCTCTGAAGTTATCATGGATGTCGTCCCTTGATGAACGCACTCTGGTTCGGTTGCACCAGCGACGACAGGAAAGGTGTTAGGCATAGCGACAGGGCTTTCGAGAATAATTTGCTAAAACTGTGTATTAGGCTTATAGGCCGATAGTCTTTGATTTCCTGTGCTTCGGCTTTCTTTTTGAGCAGAATCATTAGGGCATCATTCTCAAGGTAGAAGCTGCGACCATCAAGCGACCAAATTGCGTTAAACGCATTCATAATGTCCTGTTTGATTATCTCCCAGGCTGATTTGTAGAACAGGCCCGTGAACCCATTTGGGCCAGGTGCCTTCTCGGCCGGGATGTCTTGGATGACCTTCCAGATTTCTTCCTCGGCGAAGCATACATCCAGTGAGCTGAGATCCAGGGTAGGAAGCCCCAGGTTCCTAAAGTCAAGCCGCACTGTCCTTGGTTGTTGTGTTCCTAGCACTGATTCAATGTATGAGTGGATTGGCTCATCCTTCTCATCTTCTTGTACCAGAGTGTGGCCTTCGACCGAAAGACAGGTGATGTAATTCTTCCTCCTGCGGTGGCAAGCTTGCAGCTGGAAGAACTTCGTATTCGCATCTCCCTCTGCTAGATAGGTTATCCTCGATCTTTGCCTCGCAATTGTTCTGATCAGTGAAGCCAAACCCAGGCATTTAAACTTCATTTCACGCCGGAGATCTTGTTCATCAGTTGTGAATGTCCTTTGGTCTTGTGCCTGATCCAGGCGTAGAATCACCTCCTTGGCCACCGCTAACTGCAACCTGACACTGCCAATATGTTGCTGGCTCCAAGTCTTCAGGGCTTTCGTCGTGTTTCGGAGCTTCCAGTCAAGCACTCGAAACGCGTCGGCCTCGACCAACGTGAACGGGCATTGCTAGGCCTCCCGTACAACGTCAAGAATGCCATCAAACTTTGGCCATATCGACTCGAAACGAAATCTTTTCTTGAAAGAGCACTTGATGTTCGTGTGGAGGAGAATAGGAGCGTGGTCAGAATGATCAGTGGACAGGGCTCTTATAGCTTGTGATCCTGGTAGATATTTTCCCAGTCCAGGCTCATGAAAACCCTGTCTATTCTTGTGAGAGTTGGGTGACTTCTCTCGTTGCTCCATGTGTAGAGTCTTCCATGCAAGTGTATCTCCTTCAGTTCAGTGTCGCTGAGAAAGTTCCTAAACCTACCCATGCGACGGCGATTAAGCGAATCGTTGTTCTTGTCTGCTGCTCGATAGATCATGTTGAAGTCACCCCCTACAAGCCACGGCCCAAAGCACTGGTGCCGTATTGTCCGCAGCTCATTCAAAAAGGCGACCCTGTCCTGCTCTACATGCAGCCTGTAGACCGTGGTGATCCACCAGTGTACATCAGGCACAGCAAGCAGCGCGACTCCAAGCGTCAACGAATATGTTTTCACAACAGTGCTCGTGCCCGACCATGTATCGGTGCGCCAAGCGACCAGGATCCCACCACGTGTACGACTCGACGGCACAAACCGGTACTCAAATGCAGTTCCTAGCATTCCCAGGACCAACTGGTCATCGATTACATTTAGTTTAGTTTCCTACGCACATAGCAGGGACACCTTCTGTTGGTCTACTGCTACTCGTACAGCATCGCGACGCGCCCTGGCATTCGGGCCACGGACGTTCCAGAACATTATGTTAGCACTATCCATTAACACCTAATGACACGACCAAGTACGCCACAGCTAGAGGTATTAGACCCCGCTCGCCGCGACCAGTTTCTGCTGGCTGCTCTTGTTCTTGGCCTTGAACAGCTCCCGAATCGCCCTCATGTGCGAAACTGACAATGGCGACTTGAAAGTCTCCGTGTAGGTGATGAACGCCCTGGTGTCGGGCGGGCACTTCTCTTTCGTGATCAGCATCTTTCTCATCAACATGTTCTGCGCCTGTGTCACTGGATTCGCCACCCTGGACCTGCCCTTGGCTGTAATCCGCTCGCTGCGCCGAGGTCGTGCTAGCGCCCAATCATCCTCATTGACTCCACCGCCGTTGGTTCTTCCATCACCGGCCTCGGCACCCTTCTCGGTGGTGCGCATGCCAAAGCCGGGAGTTCTGGTTGCAGACGAACAGAGGCCACGAAGTTCGCCACCAGTCCTGTCAGATCCTGCTCGGGCCCGAGACTGGGGTTCACGGGCTCCATCTCCGACCGGTCAGCAGCCATCATCTCGCTGCTTGCTGGGCCTTGTGCCGCATGGACAGTGCATGAGCCCATCATACTTGTTGTGTCCGTATTGACGCTTGGCGGCGGGGTTGACTCAAGTGGCGGCGGACCCCATGGTCAAGTGTCCGTATTGACCCTTGGCGGCGGGGATCCACCGGCCCGCAGTACTTATCTTGGACGGTTGCTATGGGCCCGTTCGGATCCCCCTCTATTTCACCCTCTAAACTTCTACCCTCTAAAGTAAAAAAGAATCTTACTATTTAGGGGTACTAAATAAAATTTAATTGCAAAACCTTTCTGCAGACGGACGTTATTTTTCGAGACGAATCTAACGAGCCTAATTAATCAATGTTTTGACACAGTGATGCTACAGTAACCATCGTCTAATCGCGGCTTAATTACCCTCATTACGTTCGTCTCGCGAAATAGAGGGGGGGTCCTGGACTTAGTTTTGTGATTTGACTTTGTTTAGTACACATAAATCGTGCCGGCATTATTGATGTGACTGCTACAGCACCCTCTAAAGTTTTTATAGCCTCATCCGAACGCAGCCTATATCTTTTGCACCCAAAGTGTCTTGTCCATATGTTCTTTCCTCTGCACACGACCAGGGGGACAGCGTCTCTTTTGCTTTCTGCATGGGGAGCAGCCGGTAGGGGTGGGCGCGGTTAACCGCAAAACCGATAAACCGAATTAACCGCACCGAATTACCTAAGAGTTTCAGCTAGTGCGGTTAACTGTAAAAACTGCGGTTATCATTTTTGCATAATACGGTTAACCACAAAAATTGCGGTTATCATTTTTGTAAAATACGGTTAACCGAATTAACCGAATTAACCGATATTGTCATCTCAATCTAGTAGATCTCGAGGTTCCTCGGTCCTAACTCATTCCATCCCGACCTTTTTTAAACTTCATCCTCTCCACACACCTCACTCGATGACCACCCGTGCATCGACATCGCTATCGACGACACATTGGTTTATTTTTCTTCGCGTTTTGTTGCATAAATTTATCTAGTAGAGTGGAATATGCACTGCTTTGCGGTTAATGCGGTTAACCGCATAACCGAACCGAATTAACCGCAACCGAATTGTGCGGTTAATCATTTTCTTGGTACTAAATCGGTTATCATTTTTCATTAACCGAAGTTTCTTTTGACCGAATTGACCGAACCGAATTAACCGGATTAACCGAATGCCCAGGCCTATGCTCCTTCCCTTTTGCAGGCTCCCTCTGCCGCTTCTCAGAACGGCCAAAACTCCATGGGCCCTCCCTTGTACTTGACAGAATCTCGTCGGAGGAAGGACGCCGGAGGATCCGCGGCGGCGACAGCTCCGCCAAGGATCGCTGAGCTGACCAGATGCTTGGGTTCACTGGCTCTGCCTGATGCCGCTGCTGGCCGCCCATGCCTCCTCCGCTGTTCCAGCCACCATAGGCATACGCCTCCTGTGTGCCGGCGTCGCCGCCGTCCGCCGGCGGATCGTCGAACTTGGTCCGCTTTGGCCACGGCCTCGACCTTCCCCGCCGATCATAACCAGGGTGGCCACTGTCATCACTATCCCAGTTGTCTGGCGGCGTGCCCTCGTCGGAGCTGTCCGAGAGCGCCCACCAGTCCTGAACCTCCTTCAGCACCACCGTGACTCTGTAGAACAGGCTCAGCTGCTGGGGGCGGATGATCTCCTCGGGCCTGAGGTACAGCCCCCTCTCGATGTACTCTTCCTCTGGCTCGGGGATGAGCATCAGCTTCTCGACTGGCAGCAGGTCCGGATCAAGGCACCAGGCGATCACACGGAATCGCGTGGCCATAGTCCTCCTTCGCGACCGTCTCCGGCGTGGGGATGAGGTTGGTACATGAGGACCCCAGAACGAGGGCCGCCGTCGAGACATGCCACGCATGCGCCGGTATGCCGTGGAGCTCCACCAGGCAACGGAACAGCAGCGGCCTAGCCACCCATGGACTGCCGCTTCCATGGCCTGAACTTCTGGAACGGCCAGGAGTCCGGGAATGGGAGTCATCCGGGCGACCTATGTGGACCGAGAACGCCTCTGGAGCCACGCCGTAGTGCATGGTCATCAGCGCGCGCACTTGCCCACCCGACACCGGTGGGCGGGTGCCAGTGACGATGCACGGTGCATGATGGCCTCCCCACGGAGTAGCTCCTCCGATCTTGGCACCACGCATATCTTCAGCCGTGGGCGGCGACTGACCGCACCGTGCAACGAGGATGTTGACCGGGATGGCACACCCCAATCTTTCTCAGGCGACGCCGCGCAGATGCCCGGCACGGATGCAGCGCGGCCAGTAGAGCGCGACCCGTCCGACGCCGTCGAGGTGGGAGAACGACCCGGGGAGGACCCTCGTGGCGGCGAGACCGGCAACGGCGGCGGGGACGGAATACGCCGCTGTTGGAGGGAAGCGGCCCGTCGTGGAGGCGAAGCCTCGCGGGGGAGGCACGGCGCGGAGCTGGGTGGCCCGCCCCCCCCCCCCCCCCCCCCCCCCCCCCGGACGGCGACGCGTCTGGTCAGGGGAGCGGGACCTCTTGCACGACCTGGCCTAGTGTCCCTCCTCATGGCAGCGCCAGCAGCGCGACGGGCGGCGGCACACCGCAGCGATCCAGGGCCAGGCAGTTGAAGCAGCGGCCCACCAAGTCCGCCGGCACCGGGCGCTGCCTGGGCGGCGGAAGTCGTGGGAGGCGCGTCCAGCGCCTCTTCTTGTTGGTGACCAGCGGCCATCCGTCGTCGTCCTGCCGTGGGCGACCATCCGGCACCACGACAAGCGAGTTCAGCGTCACCGGAGCTTCAGGGCGCGCCACCAAGTCCTCGCGATGAGGCCCCCCCCCCGCGCGTCGACGCCATGAAGAGCCAACCGCCGGGGGGCGCCTGGCCTGCTCCACCTGCAAGATCGGGGCCTTACCTTTGCCTTTTCCCAGCACCGCAGACGGCCTCTTCGGAGGAGGTTCCTCGTCGTCCGAGGAGGAGGAGTCCAGCTACAGGCTGTACCGCAGGAACTCCGGCGTGTCCCCGCCCGCTCCGGAGGTCCCCGCCGCCGCGTCAGATCTGAACAGAGCGGCGAAAGGGTTCAGGCGCGACATGGATGCGGTGAGCAGGGCGGGGGAGGCTGGATGGCTGGAGGAGGCGGCAGCGACCGGCTGGTGGTTGCCGGTGAGCGGGGAGCGTTCGGTTTCCGGCGGGGGTGGTGGTGGAGGTGGCTGTATGGAGCGAGAGCTATCGCCTCTCATTCTCAGTGCAATATCCATGTGTGGTTGGCTGAGTGCTCATCAGACTGCAGGTTGTATGCACATTTCTCCACGAGCAGGGGAGGACTTCAGAAGTGCCAGGCCCTCTAGTTCATCTTCATACGACTCACTGTAGTTCTTAGAACTTCTAAGTTAGAAGCCACAGCTACTTGGTGGCGAATGGCGAGTGCGTGACTTGCCTGCCACTGGCCATCTCCGTCGCCCCGGCCGCCTCGACAAACTGTCCAGGAAAGACAGAGGAACTCAACAAAATCGGCATGGCGCTGGAACCTATCCTGAAGCTCCCGTTCCCAACCGCCGCCGTAGCCACCGTGGCCGCGCCGTTTCTCTGCTCGCCTCACCCTCACCTCGTGTAACGACGTTTGGCAGCTCCTCGAAACTCTTGCCGCCTCTCGCTCGGCTCTCTGAGCTCTAGCAGCGGGTACCGTGGGACGCTCTACGACGCGTCCAGCGCAGACATGCAAGGGCTTTGCCGGCACAAACGTCGGCGGGCGCGATTGCGCGAATGGGAGCTCCCGCCGTGCGCGCCCGGCGGTGGCGTCGTGGTGCCAGGGTGGTAAAAGAGAGGAAACCGGAACACGACCCTGCAAATGCCACGGCCACGGCCCAACCATTGCACGACGCGTTTGTGGCTTTCAAGGCCTTCACGTCTTCATCCACCAACCATTGATTAATTTCCTCCCTACTAACCCCTTGACAACAGCTAGTTCTCACATCTCCAAATCGAGACCTTCGAGTACTAGCTGCACCGAGAAGCGAAGCCATGGCGGCAGACTAGGCATCCCTTCCCGCGCGCGGACCTCATCAACAGCATCGCCGACAGCCTCCTGGCCACCGACGACGTCGACTACTACATGGGTGGGTGACAGGGGACCAATGCCGTTCCACAACTGTGAATTCTAATCCCCGGTCTTAAAACAGAAGTCTGGGTCTCTAATCTTGTTCGGCGCTTAAGCAACCATCCAAACTATGGCGTACGCCCCCAAACATGATGACATGACGCGCCAGCTTGGTGACTCCGCACGTTTTTCATACCGTTTCAAGATCGGACAGAACGACCGGTATATGTTGTTCTAGCGGTCAAGCGGTACAAAAGAGGCAACGTCATCGTTCCATCTGTTTCGATGGTTTTAATATCTGGAATATTCGTAGACGCAAACCTCGACGACTGTGCCTCACTAGCAATCACTACCACAAACGCACACAGTAGCGGCAAAAGCCAAAAACCCGTAGCGGGGATCTTGAAAGACGTTTGCCGCTCCAAGGGCAGCCGGGGGTACTGTTGAAATGCTCGGCCGCTACAGAAGCATTGTAACGATGGGCAAATTTACCGACTACCGTACAAAGAATTTGTAGCTACAGAAGCGTAGCGGCGGAAGGGCCACTCCACCACCATTGGCGTTTTTGGCCCGCCGCTAGAGGAGCTTGTTGTTGTCAAATCCGTGTTGTGGCTAGAGTGACGTCAGCTCGATCTAAAGACGACAGGTGAAGAAGGATCTTGACGGCAGTGATCGGCTCATGGCTACCCTAAGAGTTTATGGATCATGATGAGAACTATGAAATCTATATTTTTTTGCGAAGGAACTCTGAACATTTTAGGGATCTAAATCTTCGCTGTGAGAGTTGATGGACCCAGATAAGAACCTTGGAATAGTTTAGAGACACAGATTTTTGTTTTGAGAGTTTATAGTCTCATAAGCTAATCCCTAAATAATTAAGGTGCCTGAGATGCACCATACTCTTCAATCTAATTATAGATTGCAGTGGTATTGTTTATCCTCTTGAACCTCTAACTAGCGCCTTTCTCTCCTCGCCGCCGTGCTTCGCCGCCTCCCGCTTTTCCCTCCTCTGTCCTCGACGGCTTCACCGCTGCACTAACTGATCGGATTTCGAGCTCCCCCACCGTCAATCCTGACCACCGCCAGCATGCAGCTCACGGCTCCGGTGCTGCTTCCATCGATTCGCCATCAGGGTTTACAAAATCGACAAAACCGGTTATCGTGATAACCGGACTTATCAGTCCGGTCCGTTGTCGTCGGACGTCCGGTTTTTGGTAAAACCAAGAACCTGTATACTGCAGTATATTCGGTTTTCGCTCGGTTTTGTAGACAACCAGTACAGTTTCGATTTTTCTGGTTTTTTTGATATTTCAATCCTTGTAATCCCCACCACCCGATTGCAAATAAATTTTCAATTTTGAGGTTATTGATGTCAGAAAAAACATGCGTCACAACTTTCCTATTTGTTAGTTATTATAGTTGTACTAAGTAGCAGCAAACGTTTCATTTGTGAATAATACTGTACCACAAAAGTCGGAAAAGTTAAGGAAGAAGTAAGTAAATTCCCAATAAAGTCTTGCTTGATTTGATACTGTTTTGATGGAATGGAATACCATTTAATATTTGGGCAAAGTAATAAAGGTAGTTGATTCTGGCTTAATAATTTCTATGAATGATGAACGTTTTGCATGGAATAATGTCATTTATGCAGAATGAAATGCCATTAAACTCTGATTCGGGGAGGGCTATATATACACCCGAGGCCATGGCCTTCAAAGCCAGGCATCCCATCCGAGATCGATAACCTCCATCATCTACAATCGCATTCCACGGCAGCACCCATGGCAAAGCAGCAGCTCCTCGCCGTCGCCGTCGTGGCTTCCCTGCTCCTTAATGCAGTGGATGTGTCGGCGACAACAGCGTACGACGTCCTGGCGAAGAACAACTTGCCACAGGGTTTCCTCCCCAAAGGCGTCCAGTCGTACACTCTCCAGCCAGACGGCAAGCTTGATGTGATGCGCCCAAACGTGTGCAACGTCATCATCACCATCGGCGGCGTGCAGAACACGATACAGTTCGCCATGAATTTTGGCGGGGTCATTCAGCCCGGCTCCATCACCCAGGTGCATGGCCTGAACCTGAATGTCAGGTATGCATGGGTCCCGATCAGCCAAATCCAACGCGCCGGCAACCAGATCACGCTCACCGCCCAGAAGTTTAGCCTACCTGTCCCAGTCAGCAGCTTTGCCCAGAGCCCCTCCTGCAGCTGATCAGGATTCGATTGAAACATGTTTTGGTGAATTTACCCTGCATCGTGAGTTGTGAGTCACTGCGCCTATAGAGGAAATTGTAATAAACATCCAGAAGAGATTTGAATATGGTCACTGACTGTACTCTGATTATGCATGAGTTTCTCTCGAAAAAAAAACATTTATGCATGAACGAAATATATGGGAAGAGCATAAGTTGAAGCCCCCCACCCATCTATTTATTTAATTTATTAATTGACCAAGAAAAGAAGCCTCCACGTTCACCCTCAAGGACTAGAAATTTTCACGTTAATCTGAAAAAATAAGAAGAAAAAAATTACCCATCACTGCTATTATGAAAAATTAGTCTAAAATATCTTTCACATGTCATAATAATTACCCACCACTACCATTATGAAAGAATAGCTAAAATACCTCTCCACATATTTTATGAATTACCCACACTGTAGTTATGAAATAATACCCTAAAATACATCTCCACAGGTTTTTCAAATTACACGCCGTTGCAATTATAAAACAAATATACCAAGACCTATTAACCTTTAGCCCTACACGGTAAAGCACAGTAATAATTTTGCGAATCTATCAGACTATAGGAAATCTCTAGCCGCTCAAATGCGCTGGCCGCCATGCTTGTTCCTTGAAAAAGAAAGAAAGAGAGGCTTTCTTACTATGTGCTGATTTTGATTAAATGTATCTCTCCTTTGGACTTGCTAGCGCGGTAGGATTCCAAGCATGAGATTGTCGGTTCCATTACCAGACTTTGTGGTTTAGCACTTTTTTTTTGACGATTTTGCATGGCGCTCGGGAGGAGGTTGCATGCCGCTGTTGCGCGTCAGAATTTTTTGGTCGCGCCGTTTGAGCTGTGTTTCACCCTGCTTTTATTTTCGCTCGCTGTTTAGTTTTCACCTCACGTCGTTGTGTTCATGTTGGGAATTTTCGCTCGCGCCATTCGCTGCACCAAATTTTTCGCTTGCCACGTTCGCTGCTCCAAAATTTTCGCCCGCCGTGCGCCCGGCTGGCAAGTGCAACGCATGAGCTCCTTTCCTTGCATTGTTTAAGGGGATTGCTAAAATCCACCCGGGTATTTTGTTGCCCTCCGTCACCCGAATTTTTGACCGCACGATGTCTTCTGCTGGCGCTTTGCAGCTGTCTGATTTAGCCTCTGTCTGACGTGTGGACGCGCATTTGTGTTGTTTTTTTAGATGGGACCCGCCTTTGTTGGCGCTTCTTTTAGTGTCGGTCGCTTTGTTTCCATCTGCTCATTTCGAGCTCGCCGCTTCGCCTCCGATAGGGTTTAGCTCTCCGTGAAGCGGAGGATAATCGCCGGCGAACTTCCGGTGAGTCATGGAAATCGCTTCGTTCCACCTACCTCTGGCTCATGATGTGGTTTGTTTTCCTGTTTGCGACTCTTTTGGCGTTGGTCTGTTTCGATTTCGTGCCGTAGATTATGCCTGTTCATTTCCGCATGCATATTTCGAGATCATCGCTCCCCCTCCCGCAAGGATTTGGCTCCTGGGTCTGAAGGAGGCGATTCGCCGGCAAACTTTGTATTAATTTTTGGTTGGATTTGATCCTTAATTGTGTGGGAGTCGACTGGTTCAATGGATTTGATTTTGAGTCGATTCTGTAAGGATTAAAGTGATTTAATTCATTCTAGCGCAAGGTAAATGATTTGAGTTACTCGATAGCAGGATGAGCCGTCTAGTTTTGAGCTGTTTGTTCTATTTTGCATCGAATCATGTCTTTTTTGCTCTGTTCATCCTCTATTCTACAGGGCAATTTGTTCCCTAGAGAAATTTCGTTTCGTTCTACGGCGTTGATTCGATTACCCATGTAGATCTATGTCATTTGTGGCCTATTCGTACTTCATTCTATAGGGGCAATTTAATTCCCTATTTACTCTAGCTTTGCGTGTACTGCAATCAATGTTTTTGTAATAGATTTTGTGTATGAATGGGGTAGCACTAGCCGCTGGAGTATTCTTCTTTGCAGGTTTGATTTTTCCTGTCAATTTTTTGGAGAGCAGGTGGTGCTGTTTGCTGATTGTGCAGGGAACTTGTTCGACGGATGGCCTGACCAGAACTGATACTCTCACATGGAGATCCTTTGGGTAAGATTTTTTCTTCAGGTACTGCATTTCCTGCAGGATGTTTGTGTGTTGCCGGCAACCTAGTTTTTTGCCGCGGTAGTGAAAGAATAGTACCAGGCTAGTTTGCTTATTTGGTGAGATTACAATTGTTACAAAAATTCATTAGCATTCTGTGTAGCATCACCCATTGTTTTTACTACAGAATCCTTGCCTGGTACGCGGTAGCTCATAAGCCTTGTAGTTTCGTTCATATGTCTGTTTAGAAATTCCTAGCAATATTTTTATCTCTTGCTCCATCTTAGTTAATTGATTTTCACTGTAGATTGTCGATTGCCGGTCGCCACTGGTCATTATTTCAGTAGCTCGACTCCATTAGTTTTTGCTCTGCCTTTTTACTTCAGAAAGGTAACCAGTGTCAATTGCTTTGCAGTCATCTAATTCCTATAGCTGCTGTATTTTCTCCCTAGATCAATAAGAGAATGGCTAAATAATTTTGCTGTTAATCCTATAGTTGTTTCCTGTACAAGTATACCGGCATGTATGACTTGTGGCAGCAAGTATTCTTTTCTCTGCAGTTCGAAACATGTACTTGTTACTATTTTGCTTGCATTGTATTTCCTGAGGGTCAATGTGCAAGTCGAGCAGCAAGTAATTTTTCCGTGACTATTCTTGACATTTCGTCAATTGTAATATTTCAGTCTTCTAGCTGTCTGCCTATTCTATACTAGCACATGATTCGTTAATCAACTTTTCAATAATTAACTTTTTGGCCTATGATTTAGCGTCAATAATATGTTTTTGAATCAGCAGTTTTCTGTCACTGTATTGTACTAGTTAATACGGTTATGTCATGATATATACTTACATAAAAGAATGCATATATCTACACCAAATTTCGACCTGTAACTTTTATATATTTTAAATATAGCTGGACGTGTTTTCTTGAAATTCTGACTTTGCGGGATTCGATTAGGCCACAAACCTCTGTTATTTTGCTTCCAATAATAAATTTTTGATATTCGAGATTGGATTAGGTCCTAAACCTCTGTTATTTTGCTTCCTATAATACAAATTTGATGTTCTGACTTTTGCGGGATAGGATTAGGCTCCAATCCCTCGATATTTTGCTTCCTATAATAATTTTTTTGAAATTTTGACTTTGTGGGACTGGACTTGGCCCCAAACCTCTGCTAATTTGCCTCCCGTAGATTTGTTTTTGAAATTCTAATTTTGCAGCATTAGATTAGGCCCCAGACCTCTTTTAGTTTGCTTCATATATTTTTTCCTTTTGAAATTTTGACTTTGTGAGATTGGTTTAGGTTCCAAGCTCTCTCATTTTGCATTTATATTTCTAATTGGAACATATTCATATTCAGCATATTTTAAATTTTCAGGATTGTCTGTGGTATATTTGTGATGATGCTCCTTGAGAATTGGTTGTCTCCACGTATTGTGATGTCGAGTATCTTCACAGCTATGGACATACCCAGAATTAGAATCAAGATTGCAAATGAGCTCATGTTCTTGCTGCAAACAAAGGATTGAAGAGGTTGGTGTTATCTTATGACAATCAGGGTTGAAGGTGCCCTAATATCTTGTTTGATCTGATCTTGCAGGATCTCTTCTTGATCAAGGAGGTAAATTCTGTGATACTGAACTCTCTGGTCAAGTCTTTTGTACGCAGTTATGTATATTTTTTGTGTGTGATCTAGTTCTTGTTGTCCATGCTAGTCGGGAAAAAAAACTGTTGTCTTCATACAAATTTCTGAACAGCTTTGGATGGTTTGATATTGAGACATATATATTGCATTCAGCCAATATGAGTATTAATACAATGGATCCAAAAACATGTTCTCCTTTTTTACTATCATTTCAGGGTCAGGTTTAGATGAAAAATACAATCCTCTAGCCTATTTTTACATGTAAAATTTAGGTGTAATTTCTGTGATATTGAATTGTACCTGGTTTTAATTTTGAAAATTTGACCTTGTGGGATTGAGTTTAGCTCCCAAATCCTTTTTAAATCTGCTATCCATAATAAATCTATGAAATATCTGATATTTGCCCTTTTTGGGATTGAGATAAGTTACCAAAATCTGTTAATCTGTTAATTTGTCGAAAAAACCATGTTGTCTTCAGACAAAAGTTGGTTTGCTGTTGAGACATATATATTGCAGTAAGCCAATATAAGTATTAATACAATGGGTCCATAATCATGTTGTCCTTTTTCACTATCATTTTAGGGTCAGGTTTAAATGAAAAATACAGACCGTCTAGCCTATTTTTACATGTAAAATTTAGGTGTAATTTCAGTGATAATGAACTGTACCTGGTTTTAATTTTGAAAATTTGACCTTGAGGGATTGAGTTTGGTTCCCAAATCCTTTGTAAATCTTCTATCCATAATAACATTATGAAATATTTGATATTTTTCCTTTGTGGGAATGAGATAAGTTACCAGAATCTGTTAATTTGTTTTTTCACAAATAAATATGCTATCTCTCTGCGTTCTAGATGCTGATTGTTGTGTATGTTCACATTTCATTTGGAGTAGTCATATTCCTTGTCATGAAGCCCTGAGTGGAACTTTATTTGAAATTCTAAAGTGCAGATGTGAGTAGCTTTTGTTTCTTGCCTGCCCGACTAGCCTGATTGGTTTCCTGTATAGTTGTAGTTAGTTTTTCTTTGTTGCTTGTCTTTTTATTTGTTTCTGGGCCTCTGGCCCCTGTACAGTGTTTTGGTTTCCTTTGATTTTTTTTTTAATATATGCAGTGGGAGACTCTCCTGCTGTTTCCACGTCAAAAAAAAAAAAAACTAGCCTGATTGGTTCAATCAGTAGCTCTTCAGTAATAAATTTATTTTGATCATATTGCATCTTTGCTCTGAAATTCCCTCCTTCTGTCAGTTAGTATGCAACTTTTGGTTCCATTTTATTGCTTGCACACATGGATAATTAAGTATTAATTGTGCTGCCTTGTGTTAACCCAGTTAACGGATGTTCTCTTATTTTTTAATCGATGTGTTATCCAAGAACTTTTATTTTTTCAACTTATCCCAATGTGAATGTCATGACAATAATTATTTTCTATTTGTTTACAGAGTCTCTGTATTGTTTTCTATTTGTTTACTCTTACTACATTGTGTTATTTTTTGGCAGCATGTCTGGAAAAGCTGCTTCATCGTACCAAGGTGGTTTTTCAGGATATGTCTTATTTAATATGTCTTCCCAATACTGTTTGAGTTGCAGTGGCTCTTTGTTTTTGTTGTGGATGTCAAAGACTGCAGATATGTCTTCCTTGATTCACTGTACAACAGCAACGATCCCATAACAGCAGCTTACCTCATCAGGTAACTTAAATCAGTGCTCTGGAATTGCAAGATTTAGTTGAATCCTAATTATTCAGAAGTCCTCGTTGCATCCTACCTGATCATGTAACTTAAATCAGTGCTTCTGCTTCTATATACACTTCCTCTGGTCTGGTATGACATGTTTAGTAGTAGTGTAAATTCTGTGTCATTGAGGTGTACTTAATTAAAATTATACTAATTAGCATCTACACGATGCATTCTTTGTTTAATTTAGTGTCATGTTTGATGTACAGTTCTCACATTCTTAAATTACACCTATAGTTATGATGTACTGTGCTTGTTAACTGTATGTTACAATTTTTGTCTGAAATTTTCCCTTTGTCGGATTGGATGATGCCCCCATATCCCTTTGTAAATTTGTATTCCATAAAAAATCTTTGAACCTTTGATTTTCTTGTTCTGTGTGATTGGTTAAGGCCCCTAGTTGTCTTTTTATTTCTGTATACCATAATAACTATTTGAAACTGTGAGTATCAGTTTTCTCTGATTGGATGAGGCCCCCTGATCCTTTTGTGATTCTGTAGACCATAATAAATCTTTGAAAGTTTGAATTTATGTTTTTTTGAGATTGCATCAGGTCACAAGAAACCTTTGTAATTTTTTTTCCATAATAGCAGAGTTTGTCTGTCATTTTCTTTGTTAACTGTACTTGAGTTCTTTTTTGACAGTTAATTCTCCATGTAAATTTAGGTTTCATGTCATGTCAATTCTAGGCATAGGAACCGTAATATTTGCAAAAATGTACAATCTGTGCTAGAACATACATCATTTTGGCCATTTCTATTATTTGACCCAATAAATTTGACTTATGTATCTATATAGATAATCTTTTGTCTAATTATGATTCATTCTCAAGGTTTTAGTGTCTCCTGGTCTCATTATCAACAACACATATGCATGCCAGAGAGATGGTTATATTGGTATGTACCATATATATTCCATCGATTTGAAGTTCAAATTCTCTGTAGTTGTTTTTGATCTTGCTGTTGTGACTGTCCCAATGTATGCTTCCTGCACAATTGCTTTACGGCCATCATCCTGTGAAAAATAAACACAGATGATATGATAGTCATTCAACCAGCAGGAATTCCTGCTTTGTCATGTCATGCATTTTTATGTTTTGCAGTTTCATAACTTATGCACTATCATTTTGTATTCTGACGACTATAATTTTTTTGACATATTTGCATTATGGCATTATGTACTTTGCAGTTAAACCATCACCAAGACTTGGTTTTGTGGTTTGACTGGAATTGATAAAGTCTAAGCTTTTGGGTTTTCATGTTTTGTTTGGATATGGTGTCCATACCTTCACACTGGAACAAGTTTACAGGTCCAACTAATGTTGTTGACAGTTAATTCTCCATGTAAATTTAGGTTTAATGCCATGTCAGTTCTTGACATAGGTACTGTAATATTTTTAAAAATGTACAATCTATGCTAGAACATACAACTTTTTGGCCATGTCTTTGTTTTTGGGATTATCTGTTGGTCCTGTGACTAATGGCACAATCTACCAATGTTTGTAATCTGTGAAAGTTTTTATGTACAACTCCATACCAGTCCTCTATGACCTACTCTCTTTTCTGTTCAGATCCATGTTCGCAGACTCACTATTATAAAGCACATGGTGATGTAAGTGCTAGCTAAATTTCATCAGTTTGCTCCTGGAAATCTGCTTCTTAGGAGAGGGGGATGCAGCTAACTGCTACGTACCTACTTTCTCATCTTAAATGCTTTTGCCCAAGTGCTCCTGCTTCCTTTTTTGGCCTCAGTTCTTGCCTGATCGCCCAGATTGCTCCCTCCTGTCTTTGTATATTTTCAATATTTATTTTTGGTTTCTTAATGTTTAATATTCATATCATTTTCTGTTCTACAAGTGCTATTAGTTCTAGATGTAAATTTAGTAATGTTAATTTCCCAAATGTACACATGTTTTAGATCTAAACAGGCCCTGTAGGTTATATTTACACACATTTTTTTGGGTGTCAATTGTGTGTTCGTGCGTTCTAACTAATTTAGTAATGCTAGTTTCCCACGTGTACAGGACATCTTGGTTATATTTTCACATGTTTTTGGGTGTCATTTTTGTTTTCCTGAGGTGTGACTGATTTAGTAATGCTAGTTTCTCACATGTACAGGACATCTGGATTATATTTACACATATTTTTTGGGTGTAATTTTTGTGTTCCTGAGGTGTAGCTAATTATTTTTTAGGCAATTGACTTTGATACTGTAATAATTTATATTCTGAAGTGTCTGATTTTTTCAGGCTTCTTGGACTGAACTGTGGTGTCAAGATTGCAATAAAAGGCAACAACAACGGATATGTCATGTGTCGTTCTGAGGCGAATGCTGATCCACTCTGCAGCCAGTGCTTCAAAATAGATGAAGTCTACATGGTTTCCTTTAGGAAGGTCGATAGCATGGAGCTGTACTGGCGATCGGATGAAGATATGTATGTGGTCCAAATTTTAAACCTTTTCTGTGCCTTCTGCCTTTGTACATACTGCAGAGGACTGCTCACCATACTGCAGATGATGATCAGGCTGTAGATACCTTAATGATATATTGAAGTGGTTTTGCCACACTTTGAATTTGTTTAGCTTCTAATGTTTTTCAGTATTAACAGTGACATGCTTTGAACTATTTCAAGTTTGGGTATCAATGAAGTATATTCATGTCAGTTTATATCCCCTGGAATATCTGTTGAAATAATTTCTGTCATGCTCCAATGATATTGCATGATTGCATCAAATTTTGTGTTTGTGTGCCACATGGTATTTTTGCATTGCCTGCATTCAGAAAGTTTATATATGTGCTAACAG
Source organism: Eragrostis nindensis (assembly GCA_012490785.1). Lineage (NCBI taxonomy): Eukaryota > Viridiplantae > Streptophyta > Magnoliopsida > Poales > Poaceae > Eragrostis > Eragrostis nindensis. The sequence continues at coordinate 166,624 of JAAXCT010001086.1, forward strand.
ATTATGACACAATTGTTGAGAAAGACATCATGTTATAAATTTATGATTAGTTGGCCTTTTTTATTCAAGCTTAATTTGAAGCAAGACGAGTAGAAAATCTCATACTGAAATGTTGATGGAAGAAGTGTCAGATCGATCTGAACCCTCCATTTGAAATCTGAAGGACGCAAAATCAGGTGCCGAAGACTCGAGTAACACCCGAATTTCAAAGGGCATAAAATCGGGTGTTTCCTTGTACTGAAACACCCGGGTGGCAGAGGCCCTCAAAATGCCCGGGTGGCAGGTAGACAGCCCCTTGTTTAAACACCAGCAGAAGCACTTAGCACACCTTGCTTCTTAACAATAGCTCCTTTCCAGGCCGGCTGGCAAGATGAACTCGCTGGCGCGACGAGTTGCGAGGGAACAAGCCTCGTGCCTGCGTTGACGGCGACCGAGGACGCGAGCGAAGGCAGACCGTGTGGTTGGCGCGATCGAGAGAGGGTAGGGCCGCGAGGGCGAAGCGATGAGTTGTGAGCGTGGAGCGGCGCCGGAGAAGGAGCCACGGCGGAGAGACGAGCGCCAGCGAGCGAGGGCGGAGCGATGGAGAGCGGCGCGTGAGCCATGCCGGCGCTGCGTGCATGCGTGCTGTGCTTGGGCTGCGTTGCGTTGCGTGATGGTTCAAGTGTGAGGATGCTGCGTTGCGTGATGTTGAAGACGATGCGTTGGGAGTTGGGGCGGTGCCGGTTAATCTACCATCTGGTAAGAAGGACGTCCACATTTTTCCGTGCGACATGTGAAACCATTTCAAGGATGACTGAGAAGGGTGAATACAGAGGTGGAAAACAAGATGGACACATGCCTAAATTAACTCCACCGAAGATGTCCTCAGTCATCGCCGTTCAGACGGACCTGGAAACAATGCACGAAAGTCGTCGCAGATCAGGCCGCGTCGTTGCCAAAAGGAATCGTTCGCGCCTTCAATTCCTCAGTTGGTCTACTGCCGTCAGACGACGCAGCGGCACTTTTGTAGACGTACGTGCAGACCGGCCTTGCGTTCAAGCCTTCAAGGCAGATCCAGCGGAGGCCGTGGCACACCCCGGCGCGCATGGAATATGGAAAATGTAAGAAAAAATCTTGAAGTCGTGCATGGATTAGGGAAAGGAAAGACCAAACCTCAATCCCATGCATGCATGGGTTATATATGGTAAGGGAAAATCACAGGCATGAAAGCCTGGGGGGTTGAGTGGGAGGTAGGGTAGCATTAATTGATTGAGCGAAAGGAATAACCCCAGCACGCGGAGGCCATGGTGGAAGCGTAAACTTGCTAATACAATGTTAGGTCGGGTCAAATGGATCCGAGAGCAAATAGGTGGGTAGATTAGTTGTTGGTACTAACAAATTGAGGACGCATGCAATTGAATCTGCAGTGTAGCTAGATAGATTTTATCTTCTAATAAGGTTTCATTATACGGTTCTTCAACGGCAGAAATAATGATAAAACTTGTCAACAAAACAGATATATACATAAAAGAAAATAAATCATAGCTAGGCTAATACTTCCTCCGTCCAACGATATAAGGATTCGGAGTGATTTCATTTGGCTGGGAATATACGGGATTCCAAAGTAGAAGAATGCTCCGGTGGAGCTCTTTCAAAAATAACACGAATCTTAAAGCAATCAATAATTGTTTTGAGGTACTAAAGCAATCAATAATTAATAATGATTTGTTTTATCCCTGGGCCTTCCTGAGCCTGGCCCGATCCAAAATCCACAACAGCCCGCGCTGGCAAAATCAGATCGTTCTCCTCGCTGACCCCGAAGCGGTGAAAAGGAAACAATTAAAAAGGAGAAAAGAATGGTCACGCTAACCGTCGGATTTTGAGCTCCCCTGCCGTCTATCCCGGCCACCGCCAGTGTGCAGTCCAGGGCTGCAGTGCTGCAGCCATCGATTCGCCAACACCCCATTGCAATTTTTTTAAAAACATTTTGGCATTATTAATGCTAGAAAAAACTCGCTTCACAAGTTTCCTATTTGTTAGTTAATGTTATAATAAGTAGCACATATTTCATTTGTGAATAATATTTTTTAGATAAAGAAAGCTTTTTATTTTAAGGTGAAATAATGTTCCGCATTTGTGAAAAATACTATACCATAATTGGAAACAAAGTAATTGCGACATCAGAAAAGTAAATAAATTCCGAACAAAATCTTGGTGATTTGATTCTGGTTTGATCGATGGAATGGAATACCATTTGCTAATATGTGGGCAACGCAATAAACGTAATTGATCCTGGCTTAATATTTCTATGAATGATGAACGTTTTGCATGGAATAATGTCATTTATGCAGAATGAAATGCCATTAAACTCTGATTCTGGGAGGGCTATATATACACCCGAGGCCATGGCCATCAAAGCCAGGCATCCCATCCGAGATCGATAACCTCCATCATCTACAATCGCATTCCACGGCAGCACCCATGGCAAAGCAGCAGCTCCTCGCCGTCGCCATCGTGGCTTCCCTGCTCCTTAATGCAGTGGATGTGTCGGCGACGACAGCGTACGACGTCCTGGCGAAGAACAACTTGCCACAGGGTTTCCTCCCCAAAGGCGTCCAGTCGTACACTCTCCAGCCAGACGGCAAGCTTGATGTGATGCGCCCAAACGTGTGCAGCGTCATCATCACCATCGGCGGCGTGCAGAACACGATACAGTTCGCCAGGAATTTTGGCGGGGTCATCCAGCCCGGCTCCATCACCCAGGTGCATGGCCTGGACCTGAATGTCAGGTATGCATGGGTCCCGATCAGCCAAATCCAACGCGCCGGCAATCAGATCACGCTCTCCGCCCAGAAGTTTAGCCTACCTGTACCGGTCAGCAGCTTTGCCCAGAGCCCCTCCTGCAGCTGATCAGGCTGCGATTGATACATGTTTCGGTGAATTTACCATGCATCGTGAGTTGTGAGTCACTGCACCCATAGAAGAAATTGTAATAAACATCCAGAAGAGATTTGAATATGGTCACTGACTGTACTCTGATTACGCATGACTTTCTCTCTCAAAAAAAAAGAAACATTTATGCATGAACGAAATATATGGGAAGAGCATAAGTTGAAGCCCCACCCATCTATTTATTTAATTTATTTATTGACCAAGAAAACAAGCCTCCACGTTCACCCTCGAGAACTAGAAATTCTCACGTTAATCTGAAAAAATAAGAAGAAAAAATTACCCATCACTGCTATTAAGAAAACATTAATCTAAAATATCTTTCACATGTCTTAATAATTACCCACCACTGCCATTATGAAAGAATAGCTTAAAATACCTCTCCACATATTTTATAAATTACCCACACCGCTATTATGAAATAATAGCCTAAAATACATCTCCACAGGTTTTCAAATTACACGCCGTTGCAATTATAAAACAAATATACCAAGACCAATTAACCTTCAGCCCTACACGGTAAAGCATAGTAATAATTTTGTGAATCTATCAGACTATAGGAAATCTCTAGCCACGCAATGCGCTGGCGACCAGATCACGCTCACCGCCCAGAAGTTTAGCCTGTCAGTCCCGGTCAGCAGCCCCAGAGCCCCTCCTGCAGCTGATAGGCTGCGATTGATACACGCTGCATGGCCTCACGTGATGCATGCTAGTTTTGGTAGTGTAAAAAATGCCTGATTCAGGCGTTTGTTTTGGTGAATTTACCCTGCATCGTGAGATGTAAGTCACTGCCCATAGAGAGAATGGTAATAAACGTCCAGAAGAGATTTGACTTCCGAATAAGGCAAAAGCATTGAGAACAATGTTTCTTAAAAAAAAAAGCACAGAGAACATTTTCGATCCTTTGATTTTCAGAAACATTCCATTCGACATTGAAACTTTTTTTTTTGAAGCAATGTGTTTGTATAATCCATTGAAACTATAATCCGGCATGTTTGTATACAGCAAACGTTGCTACACACTTGCGCGTATGTTTGTGTACGACATGCCAGTTTTCGGTTTTGCCTCCAGCATACTCCGGATTCTGTCTAAACCGCCACCCTTTTTTCTTTTTCTTTTTCTTTTTTTTTGGCGAGGGAAAGGGACCACCCTTGTTCCAACACTGCTAGATTTAGCATATATATTTCTGAAACCAGGGCTTAGGTATTTCTGACCTTGAATAATTTGCATGGGCCTCGAGATCAAAATGGTTATGGTTCAGATGGAAGGTCGAAGACACACCATGGTCCATGGACCAGCATGTTCGGTTCCGTCTGATCAGTATGACATGGATCTTCTCAATGCTTCCACGGTGGTTCCTGAATTGGCAGCTCTGTAACGTAAAGCAACAACATAATCTCTTTGGACCATTTATCGCAAAACCACAGATCAAACACGAAAACCTCACTTCTGATAAGTTCCAAGCCAGGCCCATCGCAGGCCCAAGCTAGATGTGCACACGCTGAATGATGTTGAGAGCTCGTTTCCTAATTCCGCCATAGAAGAGAGCACCTGCCGCTCAAAGGAGAAGCCAGCAAGGAGGGGCACCGACGACAGGCTCTTAAGGACGCGTCTAGCAGATCTGTTGTGAAGGTACGTACTGTCCATCCTTTTCCTGTGGTTGACGATGATGGTGGCTTGCTGCACTAGTTTGCTGCTCTGTCTAGTTCTTGAGCGGTCTGAAATAGTATTGTGTGCCGTACTGAAGAATTCCCCATCCCTACAAACAGATGAAGTCGGAGCCTAACAGAAATTAACAGAGACGAGTTCGGAGCTGATTGTGCTAGATCAAAACTTTTGTGAGGCGCATGTCGGCAACACAATGTTTCTAGTTGATACTGTGAACATTGTCCAGCATCAAGTTGAAATTCAGTTCTGATGAAATGGAAAGAGCATCCATTTTACTGATGGTGCTGCAGAATTACAGTCACCAAGTTACAAATACATTCCGGATGATAGCATCAGCATCATTCACATTACCCAGTTCAGCTAGCTCCAAGACAGAAATAAATTCTTCATGTAGCAGTTGTTTAATCTCAACTACCTTATTACAAAGCATACTATTCTAGCTAGCTGGGGAATTCACTATGTCCCCTATCATATACAATGCAGTAGAGGGCTGGTCCACAGGCACCTGCAGATATAGGAACACAATTAAGACACAGAAACATACTTTAGCTTCAGTGTCATATAGATTATTGGCATGTGTATAAATGATTTACCACGTGTCCTGCTCCAAGGACCCAGTAGAAATGTAAATTCTTATATGACCTCACATAGACTTTTGGAACATCATATGGGTCGAAATAGTACAAAGGATCCCTCGGAAGGCTTAAGAAGTCATGTAACCCATCCCATCTGAAATGCATGTCATGATAAAAGTTTGAATCTGATTGTAAAAAAAATACAAATATTAGCAGATGGAGAAATCTTACTTCAGCTTCTTCAACCAAGACTCTGCTCCAATCGTTGGGCAGATGACATCGAGCTTCCAAAAAAAAAAAAGACCCCTCAGCTGAGAATAGATACATTTAAGAATCGATGACATGAAATATTCAATGTGTACAACAATAAATCATTCATAACTTTCTCCAACAGGTTAAATATATGTAAAAGAAAGCTGGGGACTCGTGAGATGTGATTCCTACAAACCTGGCCGTTATAAACTGTAACACTCACATCATACATAAGCAGCACATCTACCTGTAGCAGGGTTGAATTGATCAGCACCATAAATTCAATCACACTTAGATAAATTAAAGATCAATCCCATCAGGTTGAGTTATGTTTTTGCTTGCCTGGTTGATAGCCGGACTCATGAAGTTGCCAATCAGTGCATCAAAGACCTTCAAGGACGTTGCTTCCCACCTGCTCGGAGTAGACCAGAGGACAATACAGACAAAAATGCATGACAGATTGATCAGTATGCAGTTGTTTCAGATTTCTTGATTGTGTCATCTAAAAGAGGAGGCTCTCACGTCAAGTTCATAGGTATGATCTGAAACTTCTTTTTGAGGTCCCCATTGACGAAGCCACTGTCAGTTATCTGGCTGTTGTCTTGAGTCATGATGTTGTCCATATTCTGCAGAAAGACAACAGCGTAATGATCATGAGTGTTTCCTACTACCGAGTCGCTGGTGTTACTATAATTTCTTTGTTATTATTTTTACATGACCAGTTAACCCAAATATGCCAAATCATGTAAACAAATGTAAAGGTCCTGCAATTTCCATTCTGATTGCAAATGTGTGGTCTAGTAGCAAATTTTGCAGAAATTAACTAGCTAAACACTTTAAGGTATTTACAATAAAAACATTTAACTATTGTCCTATGACAAATTTAGTGTCAGACAATTTTGCATAAAAATGTGGAAATCACACCCCCCCCCCCCCCCCCCCCCCCCCACACCACACTTTAGTACCAAACACAGAATGGACCAGAATACTCTTTAGAAACGGAATAACCAATCTGTAAGACGAGATTGTTGACTGAGATACTGAATTAATCCAACTCCGTTAACTCGAATTTCAGGACCTTGTAAGCCAAACTCACCTAGGCCATTGAGAATTCTGATGCAAATTGGCACTAACAGTCGGCAGCTTGCCAAAAACACTATTAAGAAAGCTGGCAATCTATTAACTTAACATTTGGTCATGCAACGGAAAAAGAAAAATCACCCACCAACTCTATTTTACCTAAAACACCCTTACACTTTCATTAGGTTGGAAAAAAAAGGGTGTCTATTATGCATAATTTTGATGCCGCGGCCTACGGCGTGGATGCAGGGTGGTACCACGGTGGAGGAAGAGGAGAGGCGAGTTCACATGATGGATTTGCAGCTGTTCGCCACTGCTAATGGATTCAAAGATAGGCGCCACATCAATTTTTCTTTGTGCCTGTGCATTCGTGTTTTGTACGATCCCAATCCCATGCAGATCAACAGCTACCACGTAAAGACATAAGGAAAGGTCACGATGTATATTAAAGGAGCAAAGCAAACGAAAGATTACACGACAAAGGTCTTCCACACAAAGCAAGACGATTACACGACAGAACATATAAGGAGCTATATTTGCTCGATTACTCGAAAGATTTGGGTAGTAGCGGATCTGATTTGCAAACGAATATTAAAGTAAGGAGAAGATCTATCCGGATATGAAAACTTGATTTATGGCAAAGAGATCAATCCGGCGACCAGAAACGGCTGAAGCTAAGTGATCTTCGGGCACGTGCAAGGGGTCGCAGGACAAAGCTACAGAGGAGAGCACGATCAGGATGGTGCTCCCGAGGCGTGCAAAGTAAATAGCCCGCCGGTGAACAAGTTCAATAGCTTCATGAAACGGGACGACAATGATTGTGTACTGCGGCTCCAAAGGTAAATATATATTTGTTTTGCTGCTAATCACGTTTAAATATTAGTTATCCATTTGACAGCCTATGCTTCCCCGCGTAAGACAATTGTTAAATATGGGTTCTGTGTAACTTCATCGATATGGATAACATGCATGACATACAGTTTTAGTTAGTATAACTTAAATGAACCATGACACCTAGCCGCACAATTGTGCGGGCCACCTCACTAGTTGACTATCAAATGTAAAGGTGAACTCATGCCGCTGTGATTCTTAGAGTAAACAAAGAAAATTGAGAAGTATATAGGTCGAGATCTTACGACTTGGTTACCCTTGACATTGGTGAAATTCCTCAGAGCAGCGTACGTTTTATACGCTGCCAAGAACTGCTGCGCGGCCACTTGCTGCTTCACCTTTCTCCCCATCCTGAGATATGGCCAGGATCAATTTAAGATAAGTAAAATATCACCAGTCATATGTATTAGTCGGCGAGCGCTGGCTTACTTGATGGCCGTGCCGACGGCATTGTCGTCCATCCTCGACATGCTGTGCATAAACAACGGGAACGACAGCTGCATCAAGCAAACAACTGATTGATGAACACTGGTGAACAGCACGTGGAACACCAAAAGATTTGACGACATGATTTGCTCACCGCGAAATCATCTGGAGAAATCCAGCTATCGCCTAGCACGACACCTGTTCGGCAGGCCGAGCAAGGACTAAGTTGACGTACTAGTACACAAAGATCGAGTATTCGAGTTGCAGCAGTTTCTTAAAATACTTGTCCAGTTGGGTACTGAGGATGAGTGTTTACCTCCAAGCTTGAGGTTGAGCGAGCCATCACGGATGCTCCTTACTACGTTGACGCCGATCATGGCGGCGAGCTTGCCGCCATATGACCCTCCCACTAGGTGCAGAGGGCTGCTCTGCAACGTGGGTAGCTCATTGACAAGTGTCTTGATGAGCTCTGTCACGTCCATGGCCACCTGCAGATCCGTCTTCGCCAGTGCGCTCGGGTCGTCCACGTAGCTGAATCCGACGCCCACCGGCGCGTCCTGCAGCCATGGTCATCACGCATCAGCTCATCAATAAAGCATATCATAGTAGGAAGACGAAATGAACCATAAAGATGAGATCTAGCTGACCACAAAGATGAGGTCGGCCTTCTTCAGCCAGGTTGTGTTGCGCGGGTTAAGGTTGACATCAAGAGGCCCGATCTCCTCGAAGTCACTGGAAATACCAGATACGCCCTGATCGACCCAGAAGAACACAAATGAGACTAATTATTTGTACTGAACTGAGAAAAGAGGTGCCCAGAAGTAACTTTGAAGAATTTGAGCTTGTTCAGTTATTAGAGAGGTGGAAGGCAGAACTTACTGGTCCCCCCGCCAGCCAGAGGATCGTCGGCCATGGCTTGGCCGGCGATGACACGCGCTGCGGGCTCTTGTACCACAGCCAAAACATACGCGCCTCTGGCACAATGAATGGAAGCAAGTTAGCACTGGCAAAAGAAGGCAACAATTTCACAGTTGTTAAAGAGCAGAGTAGCGCAATGAAAATTACTCGGCCGGACTTGTACATATCCCCATCTCTGCATTCCATCAGCCGTTCCGGCCGTGATGGCATGGTCGCCGGGAAGGTGGGTGGTGTAAGACTGCACGCCGTCGGGGAGCAGGCCCCGTGGAAGCTTGTCCGTGGCGAGGTCGTCGTACGCCGTCGCGGCCGCCGGCATGGTGGCAGTAGTGTCACCCGGAAGCTGGGCGGCGAGGAAGAGGATGCAGAGCAGCACCGATGGAAGCTCCATGACACGCACCTAGTGAGAAGCAGAGCGAGCAAGTGAGGAAACCGAGCGAGCAAGCAGGGGGGTTTTGTAGAACGCCAAGGCAGAAGGAACGGGCGGGCAACGATGGGACAGGTTTGAAATCCCGATTAGACCGGTGGAACCGGACGCCACCGGTTTCTCCGAAAACCAGGAAACCGGTTAAGATTTGGAATCGAATCGGCCAACCGGACCGAATGATCGGTAAAGCGGTCGGTTTTACAGGAAAACCGGCGCAAAAAATTCGAAAACCGACAGCAGATGGAAAATAGCGAAGGAAAATAAAGAATTCTCAAGCCAACCAGATTCAAATTAACGCCTCAGTGATGATTTTAGTAACATTTGCAGTTCGTATGCATTGATGCATTGTTCAGAAGCAGAAAGAATCACATAGCAGAGAATGTGAGTTCCCGCTGCAAATCAATCAAGCTCGGCATGTGATCCAGAACCATCAGGATCGAGTTGGGGATGGGGCAGGCACCTGGGAGAGTGATTGGAAGATGGAGGCGACTCAGGCGAGCTGTGAGCGTCGCAGGTCTCGCGGTCGCAGCTAGCCGAGGCCGGCGCCTGGGAGCAGGAGGCCGTCAAGCAGACGGCGGGCGCCGGACGATGGGGCGAGGCTCTAGTGGGCGGACGGCGGTGGATCGGGGCCTGGCGACGAGGAACTTCCTGCCGAGGTGGGGGAATGGGCACCGGACTCCAAAAATTGGTGGGGAGGGAGGGGATATATAAGGTGGATTTTTCTTTTTCTTTTTCAACTTAGAAACATTGCGTGATTTTTTTGACCAACCAAACGATCAAGTTTTCATGTTGTTGTTTCACCAATGAGCAGCAAATTGCATCTAGTTTTTTCTTACAAATTTTTTTGAATTTTGAAAGCGAAAACCGGGTGGCCGTTGCTGCAAAATGATGTCACAGAGAAAAGCCAAGGTCCTCCTCTCATTACCATTCCATTACCAAGATGTAATGCATCAAAGCATGCGTGCAGGGATTCAAAGTATTCCGGAGTACACCATAAGGTTGGACCAAATTAAAGAAAGACGGGCGCAAACGACTTATCGAGCAAGTGCGCACACCAATAAGTTCAACTGATTTCTGTTGTTACAGAGCGCAAGCACCATTTGATCTCCTGTCACCTTTGCCCTCATCATGAGTTCGTTCATATGCATGACTTGGATTCCCTGGCCTGGCCGACCTGGTGGCTTTGGCACTTGTCACATCGTCCTTTATCTTCCACTGAATGCATCAGTGCAAGAACTCCTGTGGCTGGACAAGCTCGCTGCTCGCGTGTAGTCCAGTCAGGGTCTTGTTGGTAGACAGGCAGCAGCGGCTGGTGCGTGCATGGTGCCTTTTTGCGATTTCTCGTCGCGGAACCCGGGGAAAATGGTGAGCGATCGATCTCCGTCGCGGCAGATGCACTGTGCCAGGACTACTTCGATCCACTACCGCACGGGAGATGACGCCTCGGTTAGGCTGGCTAGTTAATCTCACGCGTAACTAGGGCTGGATGAAAACTCACAGCTTATCGCTTCTAGCTCGGCACATTTTAACAAGCAATAAGCTAAAAGGTGTAGCTCGTTTTGTTAGCAAATTAGCTCGAGCCAGCCAGCAAAGGACTTTTGTGCTTGCTTGCAACACGCCCCATCCTACTCATGCGGTTCTAAGCATGCTTTTGTCTCTCTCTAGCTACCGTATGGTTTCTTCTCTCTCTCAAACACACACAAAGTGACAAAAGGTGAAAAGGAATCCTTGGTTGGTGAAATGCATTAGCCCTGTGCACTGTTTGTGTATTCTTACAAAAGAAAGTACGCTGTCTGCTAGCCCTGGCGCTATATATATACGAATCACAGGCTGATATACTTTTGAGTACATGAACTACTTACAAGAAATCCTACCAAACCGCGGCGTATCAGCAGATTAGAGCAGGTGCCTGGAGGTAAACCAATAATGTTCTGCCTTGTCAGCTTGTATGTAGAATTTATGTAATATTATATTATAGTAGATAGATGTAGCACTGTGCCCTACTTTCTGGATGTGACATGGATGGGTGGTGGACTAACCTAAGCTACTGGTGTCCATGCATGGTGGTGCTGTTGGGCGCATTCCATGTGTCTTTGGGCGCATTCCATGTGTCTTGGTAGATAAGTGCCAGTCATTCTACTCGTAAGTGCATGTTTCTCATTGTGAGAGTTTGAGTGGCTTTTGTGACAAGGACAGTCGATTGCTCGTAAGTGCCGGTCAACTGTTTCATCTTAAACAAAGTTAAGTAAACTTCTATATCATAATCCTCTCAGCTCGTTTCCATGTTCCGCGGAGTGTTTTACAACAGCTATCAATTGCATATGTAGAAGTAGCACATCTGTACGTTGACTGTATGAACCCAAGCAGGCCCTCATTCGCTAGTGATGGCAGGCAGAAGGGCAAACCTAGCTAATGGTGCTAACGTACGATGGGTTGAGACGGTGAACACTACCGATCGGACTCCACAGGCATCTTCTTTAGTCACGCTTCCCTTTTGATCACATGGACGTCGGGGGAGATGAACTCCGCTAGGCAACAGTAGCTAGATGCTCTCGTGCTCTTTCCATGATCGACGACGGAGTGTGAGGACGAATACTGCTAGCTTCTTTTGATGCCTGACAGATCAGTGTGAGGAGGAAGAGTGCAAGCTCTTCCTTTGAATGGCGCAGGGATGACCGAGTCACGCCATGGAGGACTCGACAACAAGGCATCCCCTTGACCCCTCTTTTTTCCAATTTCCATTTGTCATGGTCCGACCACCAACAGTGGCTACTCGTTCTCTTTGCGTGACGATGGAGTGTGAGGAGGAATACTGCTAGCTGCTTCTTTTGATGCGTAGTACGTGACAGAATGATTCAGTGTGAGGAGGAATACTGCTAGGAGTACGTAGCTCTTTCTTTGCATGGTGCAGGGATGACCAAGCCACGCCATGGAGGAGTCGACAGGAAGGCATCTATCTCCTTTACCCCTAGCGTGCGGAGTCTTTATTTCGAACGAAACTAGTATTTGTGCCGATGGCATGCCGTGGTTCTCCCATTTTCCATTTTTCATGGCCGGCCCGGGATAAAGTCCGACAACCAACAGTGGCTACTCCTACCTACTCCTACCTAGCGAGCTCTAGCTTAGCTGCTCTCATCCACATCATGGTGCTGGAGGAGTGTGAGGATTCTTTTGACGCATGACGGGGCAGCAGAGCACAGCGATGGACAGTAAAGCAGAGAGAGCACCGTGCATGTGGCTGACGGTGAGTGAGCGAAGCCAGCAGCCGAGCGCAAGTGGCAGTGCGCGATTTGCGTTGGGTTGGCGCGGGCGCACGTACATGCATGCATACGTCGTCATGATGGGAAAATTCGGCGCGAACGACCGTCGACCGCAAACCACATTCGGTGTCTTGTTGCTGGCCGGCCAACGCGTCAAGTATTCACAAAAACTTTAGCTATGGTAACCAAGGAATGTGTGTCAGTTGCAGTTGCGATAGGCCCCTCACCAGTAGCCTCCGCAGGATTACTACACGTCCTCCTTGAAATGGTGGACCCGCTTGTCCCTGACATTAACGATCTTTCGGTCCTTGATCTTGACGATGAGCTTGTTGACGGAGTTGTGTAACGTAGTGGCCAGACGCTCGCTCTCTGTGGTACACGTACGAGCGCGCTTGCCTTCTGCGTCCCGGCCCGACGACGTCGAGTGATCAGTCATTACCACCTCTGCGTCTGCGTGGACGGCAGGGGAGGCGGCCACGGCGACACATGGGGACTCGTTTTCTCGGATTTGATTTCGAGAATCTCTCTTGAGCCTTTCATTTGAGCCGAGACAAGGGAAGCTCAGTCGCCGCTTGGCAGGGGACATGCGAGCAGGAGCCAGAAACAGGCGTGCGTCGGATTGCTGTTGGACTCCACGCTCTGGTTTGCGGACGGACTTTTTTTTTCCGCCTCTTGGGCACACGATTCGTGGCCGTATGTGTGTAGACAAGACCGTAGAGACACAAGGCAATTCTTAAAGGTAATCTCTTCATCATGGCTAATGATCAGATCAATTCTCAAGTTGAACCGATCGGCTGAACTTGAGCTGAAGCTTTTTGGACGAGCCCTAGCTCGGTCAAACAGAATTCCACCAGCTAGCGCGTGCAGCGTGAGCAGTACGAAGGCATGGAACCCTTGCTGAAGGGTGGAGTCAAGGAAAGCGGACAGAAAGAAAGGACAGGAGATGCGGATTGAAAGATTTGCGTCGTGTCGACACCAGGCAGGCCGGCGGAAATGCGCAAGCTCCAAGCAGAGCCACTCACATGCATGCGAGAGGAGGAGGGGGCAAGGCTGCCAGGGTCTCATGCATGCAACCCTTAACCCTAGCTATAGCTAGTCTCCCCAGCTGACACGCGCAGCCCCCAGCCGCTTCCCTTTCCTCACACAGCTGACACGCGCAGCCCCCAGCCGCTTCCCTTTCCTCACATGCTGGCAACGCCGCCCCCAGCTGCTTCCCTTTCCTCACCTGCTGCTGGCAACGCCGCGCGCGCGCTGCGTGTTGTGTGGGGTTCGTTCGTCTCACTGCCTCGCATCACTATCACTTGACATGGAAACTCTCCCGTGGGCCCACGTCTTCTTCAACTCCATCGCCATGGAAGGTTAGGGGTGAGCTGAGAATCTGAGTGGAAGAAGGGTCGGTCACCACGTCTCTTATCGTTGGCCAGGAAGTTCATGGCGACTGCCTCCATGCATGCTTTGTGGCTGAAAGCAGTAATCTACCCCTGACATAAATACACGACTTCAACATCTGCGGCGAGCACTGCTCCTCCAAGCCATCCACCGGCACGCGTTGATGCTCAACCTCGATCGGCAAGGACCGTCGCACCACATGGTCACACGTGCCAAATTAAGCTGGCATTGTCCTCCCCAACAAGAAGTACACGAATGTGGCCACGACATCTGCACCCACAACTCCTCGCCGCCGCCAGCACCACCCACGTCGGTTCGTGCAGCCATGCGTGACCCGAACTGGTCGCGTAAACAATACTGGCTTAGGCTAATGTAATGCTGATCGATCACCTCCGTCTTTGCATGGCAGCTTTGATCATGTTTCAGAATTCAGAATAAGTTAGTTTGTCTTGACAACGAATGAGTTTTAATCGTTAGTTCGCTAGGAGCACTTCGGTTTGTTGTACTTGAAGATTGCAAATACTCGATCGAAACATTTTCCAGTGCCTTCTTTCCTCTGAAACTCTCTTCATTAATGAAGGGACACTCGGAACTCAAACTTTTCACACACACACGCTTCTGAGTAGCTACATTTAATTTCTTTCCTACAACTCATTCACATGTATGCGAAAGCCTTATCATTTTTCCAGTGCATGTACGTCTAACCATCCTCGTACACTCCTACTCCATCTCTCTCAATCATGAAAGAGTTTATGAGAGAGTAGTGCACTCACGTGAAATTAATGCAGCCACTGTTTCAATTAAACTTAGAGAATAGCCATGAGGAAGATTACCTTCAAGAATTGCCTTGTATATCTACGGTCTTGTCTACACTCAAACGGTCACAAATCGTATGCATACACATTGATCATCCTATAGGCATAAATCCAGGACCACAGCAACAATTTTATATGGCCCCTCCCAGCTAGGTGACCACTTTCCAAACTTATTGTCCCTTGTTCCTATAGGTAAAATCGTTTTCCACACCAATTCTCCAATCTGAAACGATTTTTCCTTCACCCTCTTGTTGTACATTTTAGCCACCTTTAACTTTTCCTTTTCAATTTCCCTTAATGCTTTAAAACGGCTTTCAGGTAAATCATCTATCCTATCCATCATTAAATCATTATAATCTACAGCCGCTAAAGCATTTTGTTGAGCTACTCTATAAGCTTGTAAATTTATCTCAACAGAAGTACAGCTTCTTGCCCATAAACAAGTTCAAAAGGACTCACCTTGGTGGCGCCATGCTTAGAAATTCTGTGAGCCCACAATGCCTCCGACAACACTTCATGCCAATTTGTTAGCGCCAAAATACAGATCTTGGGCCAACAATACAATCTCGATCAAGCAAAGGATAAAGACCTCGATTACGGCGAGGTCGCCGGCTGTTTTTCAAGCAAGAACAGCAAAGGATACCGATCACGCTAATGTGGTGACCACCGGATGATTTACACGACAAATCAACAAAGAGATCTTCACTTACGCGACAAAGCAGCAAAGAGAAACAAAAGGGATAAATGAAATAGTAGATGTGTTTGATAATTGATCGGGGCCTCCAATCGGCCGTGACCCTCATCCTTTTATAGGACGATGGACTTGCCGTACAAAACAGGACTCCAAACTGAAACCGACTCTAACTTTAATTGTTGCCCTATCATAACCGAAACCTATACGTGACCGCACCCATAAGGTTCACGTACTAGTAATTCTTCATCATAATGCAAACAATAAAATATTGCGGCCACGTTGCTAATTATGCTTGATAATATAAAACTTTCCTTCACTCAGATGTCTTGCATGGACTCCATCTCCATCACGGCTTCACACATTTCTTCAGATTCCATATCCTGCACCACCTGATCCAAATACTCAAGCTCCGTCCTGGCTCAGCCCTACATCACGGGCAGCAGATTAATCCATCCAGCAACTCACAAACCTGGCCGCCTTCTAGACAACTTCACGCCGAAGCCCTTTGCAGACATGGCCACACAATGACCTTGATTCTATAAACCAAAAATCTACTGCATCTCCTGCAAGCAAAAGCCATCTGCCAAATTTGACCACTAACACATGCCCCCCTGTTTTTCGGTGAAGCTTGGTTGCCGAAAAACATTTGACCAAATCACTTTGTGGATCGTGATAATAATATGGTGATAATACACAATTCTCAAGCATGATCTAAAAAGCGATATGCTATTTAACATCGTCCATGTTTATTCATACTTACCATACATGATGGCTCTAAGTAAACAGACACCAGCCATCAGGACGATGCTAAACAAAATACAAACCATCCATGCCGTGCAGTTTTACATTTTCAAAGCATGCCCCACAGCCGAAATAAATTTATTGAATAACATTAGCATACCATCAATATTTGAAGCACTTGTCATGCTGCTCCCTAGTTATTTCGGCTTCTTTTAAACAAAATAGTATAGAATAGTCAAATCTAACAACCACCTTGCTGATACGGCCATGATAACCAATCATCACACACATATGGCCGTGGAAAATGCCAAATAGAATAAATATATTCAAAAGGCATGCAAGTACTATACCAAAACCACCATGGCGAATAATAAAACATACCTGGAACTGAATACCAATACTCACACATGTGTGCGTTGGGTGATGGAAACTGATGATGTGCTTGCCAATGATTTTTGCACCTGTATGCAAACTTTTGACATCTTGGTCTCTTTTGGGATCCCCATGCCTGGTCCTCCTTTTCTTTAGATCTAGCCAGAAGCTGTTTAGACGTTTCCTTCGTCTTTGCTATTTGTGTAGTTCTAGCAGCACTTGATACTTGAACATTAACCTCAGAACTAACTTGTACAGTGCCTTTAGGAACCCAAATCATCTTCTTACATTTTCCCACATCCTTGCTAGCTTTACTAATGCAATGTACAGTTCTAAGAGACGATGCTTGAACATCATCCTTGGCTTTTATAATTTGACTAGTTTTGGGTACCCACACCATGTTCTTGGGCTTGCCCAAGTCCTTGTAAGTCTTGTAGGCTATATTATTACAAATTCTACTACCTCTCGGGACCCAAACTTTTTTAACCCTCTTGTTCCTACCAAAACCGAAACAACCAATTGGCACTTCCCCCTTGGCCCTCTTTGATTCGGCTTGTGAGGACTGAGCAAGGAACTTCTTACTTTCAAGATTAATCCTATGTACAGAGGAAGATTGTTTATCTAAGTCGTGCCCCCCTGTCTTCACATGATCTGCAAACTTCAATCGGCCTTCATTAACAGCCAATTGTAATTGTTGACGAAAAACATTGCACTTATTAGTAGTATGAGAAAAAGAATTATGCCACTTGCAATATGAGCGCCCTATTAAATCCTCCTGTGATGGCATAACATGATCATCAACAAACTTTATATGCTTTTCCTGCAGCAAACTATCAAATATCCTATCACACTTTGTAAAATCAAATGTAAATCTTCCTTTCAGCCGATTCTTTTGGGAAAACGGTTTTAATGCTAAGCAAACAAAAGGTCCAGATTTTACATCTACCCACTCGGCTACACATTTGTTTTTACTCGCAATACCTAATGCCTTAAAATTCTTTTCTACTAAATTAATATCGGTCTTTTTAACGTTTGCACCAAAGTTCTCCGTTGAAATATTAACCACCTGCTCCCTAGTATTCTTGGGCTCCAAAGATCCGTGATAGACAACGATGGTGTTATCTCTTTAGCTTCAGCAACAACTGAATCATCTGATGCAGCTCCATTTGATACTTTTTCACTAATACCATCTGGAATAAAATTGCCTATGTGCTCATTTTCTACAGTAGTTGTATCATGGCCATCCCCTATTGTTTCAGAACAAACCGATTTAGCAACAGTTACATCAGCTATACTATCATTAGAGCTATTAAGGTTTCTCTCTTCACCAAATTGAATCCTAGCCGAACCCTCCATATGTTCAGCTATTTTCTCCATAGATGCATCACACATTTCAGTTTCATCAACTGGTGTTTTAACACGAAATTCATATGGTAAAACGAAAGGCTCCCTCCATTCCTTAACAAACATAGTCGATTCTTCATACAAACAACAGCCGGCCTTTCATTTTTTAAAACCATGTCTGCCCTTTGTCGACTATTACTTTTAGGTCTGAAATATGGCTTTTCATATGACTCTTCATGATCTCTAGTCTTGAAACCAGATTCTCTAAGTGTTTTGGTCAATTGATCCATAAATTCCTTCGATGGGCCAGATGCTTTTACCGGATACTTTTTCGCGTATATTTCTTTTACTCGGCCAAGAAAATCGCTTGCAGCAGCCGAGCTACTTACATTAGGCATACTATGAACTCGAGTACAAGATGTGCCCTCTGGTTTAGTGGCATTCATAGCAAATGATGTCTCAAAGTAATTGTCGGAGCCTGCCCTATCAATTCGGTCACAAGGATTGTTCATCGGCACACTAGATTGTGATGTACTAGGCGGTGCAAATGTTACCGATGAATCAGAATGCACAAATTCTTGCTGCATGCTACTAACATTATTAAAACCTAAAGTACTAGGATCAATAATCACTGATCGTCGTATATCATTGCTATTAGATAATTCATGTGTGGTGCACAACGATGTAGGCATAGCAGCAATAAAAGAATAATTTTCTGTACTTGAAAGATATGCTTGAGAAATAGGTAAAGTACTAGTATTATGATGCACTGTATACCCGCACTGATTAGCCATGCATATGAAGCTCAGGAGATGCAAGTGCGCTACTTACAGTGGGTGTTACCTTAGGTTATTCTTCACGTGATGACACAATGGCTCCTGGCAGATGCCACCTCCCTTGTACATGACAAGAGATTGCTGAATCTTCCTTCTTCACGCTACGGCTTCAGCCAGTTTCAGCGCAGGAAATCTCGTAGGTCGTCACTGCTCGTTTCGTTAGAAGCGGCCTTCTACGATGAACTTGCACAAGACAGCAGATACGCCGAACAAGGATTGGCACTATAGCCGAATCAATCGATCCCCAGCGGAGTCGCCAATTTTGTTGCTCAACAAAATTTCGTCAGGCAACAATTTGATAGCTACTGTACTTTCGCAACAGCGGCGACTGGTTTTCACGACAAACCAGCAAAGAAATCCCAGTTTCGCAGGGAAACTCGAGTGTTTTTCTCGGCAAAACACCAAAGAAAGAAAGAACGAAATAACAGATGCAAAAGGAAAAAGTCTCGATTGATTTTTCTCTGATGTCTGACGCTAACAGGTCCTAGTTTATATATTAACAGACCCTCACGACCAACTCTATCTGACAATAAAACTGACTCAAACTTGACTTCCGAATCCTAACTTAAAACTAACACAATCCAACTCTGAAACGACAACGCATACATTATATCTCCAGGCTGCATACGCTTGTTTGCTTCAGACTTCATCGGCCACCGCACATGCAGAGTCCCACACACACACGTCTTGTATAAACTTGCATTGCCATCAACCATCAATCCTGCTAGACGACTCTCTGATACAGCCAGACATATCCTTGATGAACCCAGACAAATACGAAATTGTCTGCTGCAACCAGAAACTCAAGAACACAACTGCCTCTCCTCTGATCAGCTTCTCGACAATACTACTCTTCTGCATAGCCCTCATGAATTCACCCAGTACTAATTAACCAAACCTGGCCACGCCTTAGCATTCTTTTCTGAACAAACACAAGCCAAGCTTAATATTCAAGTCCTTCTCGTGCATGTCCTACAACATTCAGAACTGCTTGCCAATTTTCATACCCAACACTCATCACCATGGAACGTGATTCTTGTTGGGCCACTTTTGCCAAATTTGGGCCCACAAATCGTATGCATACAGGTACTCCTCACCATGCAACGCAACGCAATTCGCGCCCTGCTGCTACATGTGCTCGACTGCTGGCCTCGCTCGCTCACACACAGTGCTCTGCTTCATTGTCCATCCCTGTCCTCTGCTGCACCGCCATGCGCGTCAAAAGAAGGAAAACTCTATGCGGCCCCACTCGGATGGCTGACGCGTGGATAGTTGAGGGGCATCGAACGGGTCTGCCCGTGATCCCATTAAATGCAGCAATAAAATTCTGCAGTCTTCTGCGTCAAACATCCCTCACGTAGACCAAGGATTCAATAACCGAACAAGTGGTCTTTCGATCAAATATTCAAAACTCAAATCCAAAAACCAATAAACCGTCTGAACCAAACCGGATCGGTTTTCACCGGTTTTGATTTGTTTAAGCTCCGTTATTGCTGAACTCTGCTGTGTCCCCGCATTACAATTTCTGAAGTCGGTCGGGTCGACGCTGCACCATTTTAAACCATTACACCGCTTGTTTTGCAAAATCATCACTCGTGGCTTCTTTCCTCTGAAACTCTGATGCTACTATAGGACACTCTGAACTCAAACTTTTGTCATACACTTCTGAGTAGGTTTCTGCACCTTGCCAATTTGACATTGTTGAATTCTCTTTTGAGTCCTTGCACTACAACTTTCTGAATCCAGTTGAGTCGACAATGCAGCTACCATGCCACTTTTTTGTGAGCCACCAACAGCTCTTCTAACTATGAAACTCTGGTGAAAAGCCCATTTCTCATAGGATGGGCCAGCAGAGGGACCCACCACCGGTCTTGGGATTTTGGTGGCCCGGGGAGAACCTAAAAGTCGGGGCTAGCTTGATACAGACTCTGTGCCACCACCGGTCTTGGGATTTTGGAGCGCTTCTCTATATAAAAATTAAAATTTTACTTATCTATTTATATATATTTTTTTGCTACTACTACTATGTGAAACCGATAGCATATTTAACAAATTGTTCGTACAAAATGGTTTATACTCCTTTAAAGTTTTTCAACATGTCCATACGCGAAGCCATTGATGATTGTGTCATTGTTAACCTCATCCAACAATTTCTTCTCAATGCATCAATGCATAAAGTGGAAAAATTGTTTAAACAGTCTTGAATTCAACAATTTCAACTTTGAAAAGCTTCTATCAGATGATGGCATGATGCCATAGTCACAGGGAGAATAAACTAGGGGTTTATTAGGGCATAGCAACTAGTACACATACCTCTTTCAACCGACTGCAGACGGTGCGACTCGACGCAACGGTTCATGGTGGAACGTGAATGGCCCGCGGTTCGTCTGGAACGCAAGACGATTCGCTTGGAGCTGGAGAGGGCGCAACGATCACCTATTAGCAGTTGGCATTGGCGGCGAGTTGCGACATGTCCGCCGCACAAGAATCAGCGATGCCAGAAAATTGCTTTAATTAATTTCTGCTGCTTGCTAATATTGATATTGGATTGGAACCAGGGAGATAAGGCTGCTGGGCCTTTTTGCAGGACCTACGACCTGCACTACAATGAAATTATCAAAGAAAAAAAAATCCAGCCTCATACAGGTCAATTGGAGTGGAGCAGTTGGACGAAGGCTTGAGAGAATGGGCCTGTTTCTGTTCATACTTTACAGAGACATGCTATGGGGAGAGCAGCCATAAGCCCGGGAGCCGACGCGAGGAGCCGTAAAGGCTCAGCCTGCTCAGGGAAGGCGCGCACCGCGGGTCCAACGGCGCCAGCCGAGCTGACTCGGTTCGCCTCTGGTGAAAAGCTGCTGGCTGTTCTTAAAAGTCACGGAAGCAAATTCAGACGAACTGCATCTACACTACAACATGTGATGGTCTTGAGGTATTTTTAGATTGTGGCCTTCGCCTGTTATACTGCCATACGGCCTTGCTCCAGGACATTGAAGTGTCTTCTTTTGTTATGACTTTTGCACGTCGACTCTTCTTTTTCTGCTGCTGTTGCATGCTGATGTTCTTCTTTTTCTGTGGTGATCAGGCCTGAGCTAATAAACACATATTCTAACTAATAAACGCATATTCTGAACTCTAACTGTCAGACTCTTGGTACATACCGCAGGCTTCCTAGCTTGCATCTAGTGGTTCTTGTTCGAGCTTCTTTTGTGTCTGGCGCGCAACATATCTAACAGCAATTCGGAGAGACTTAACAATTCGGAGAGGCTTCCTAATTTGTTTGAGGAATCAGTCGGCAACACTTTTTCTAGAACGTGCATTGCGCGTATTTCATTAAGAAGAAGAGAGTTTTACAGCAACATACGCAACCGACACGCTAATTTGGTACAGACACCAAGTTGCGGAACACACAAAGCTCTAAGAATAAGATGACTACTCGCGGCACGAAGAGCGACCAGCGACCAACAACACAAGGAAAATAAAACCACACGCAACGCACAATGATAGAGAAAAGAGCCAACACTAAGAACTACTCCCCTAAACATCCTACCACCAGAGACAATGCCCTGTGGGCAACTCCTGACCGCAAGATGAGTGCTTCGACGACGTCCCGCTGATCTTCTCAAGTTATGATGCCTCTTCTTTGTGGTTGCCATCCGCAAACCGACCTTCAACAAACAGGCCTTGAGCGGTGGTACGTTTCCTGGCGACCATGGGATACGTCTCCTAGCGACCATCTGTCCACCATCTGGGGCCACGACCAACAATCTACATTCTGCATTACATTCTTTGACTTTGATGTGGGCGACCGCTACTGCATGCCGAGCATTGGCCTTGACGCTAGCGCGCCGAGCATTAGCCTTGACGCCAACTGACATGGGCAGTGCAAGAATGGCAGCGGGGGCGTCGAACCAGTGGTGGACTCCCAGTTGCAGCAGGCCTCGCATCGTGAGTGGGAGCAGCAGCTGGCATTGGCGTGTGCACAGGCTGCACGGCCATGGCCTCTGGGAAGGGAAGTTGCTCGACCGTGTCCACCGGAGGTGTTGCGACCTCGGATTCCAGTGAGGAAATCTTGGCCTGCAAGAATTCACGGAGCGACCTTTCGGCGATGGAAAGCGTATGCTTTTTCTTCAGCAAGGCCCAAGCGAGCGACCACATCGAGAGCAATTTCCAATTGCTCCTGGACCATAGGGGAATGGCGCGGCGAGGAAGGAGAGGGGTTGCCCTGCGTCCGTTCACACGGCAGTGACCCAACCACGGTGGCGACGGCGAGCGCAATGGAGGAGTAAGGCGGCGGCGACCGGGGCTGCTTGGGGAAGGCGCCGTCGCACCCAGCGCTCCGTCCAGGGCGACCGTCGGATTCCGCGACCTGAGTGAACGGCGACGGCGACCTCGCGGTGGCGACGGCGACCGGGGACCGAGGAAGGACGGCGAGGCGGCGATTGGATCTGGCTGTCGGCGCCGCCTGGCCCGAGGCCCCCTCCGAGGCTCCTGCTGGATCCGGCCGCCGGAGCAAGGGATGGCGACGACCCAGCTGCGAGGGCGACCCAGCCCCCGGCTCGAGCCATCCACGAGCCGGAGTGGAAGGCAACGACCACCGAAACCGGCGACCAAGGCGGGAAAACCCTAGGCGGGTCGCCCCCCGCGTCGCCCGTGTCGCTCCCTCTCTCTCATCCGTTTTCCTTGTCAAATTCGGGTGATCTATCAGTCAGCAACACAAACATGTAAACTGGCGACGGGCAGCAATTCGGAGAGACTTAACGAATCATTTTTTTTTCTAACGGGCAGCAAAGAGAT
The DNA here is from genome assembly GCA_012490785.1 of Eragrostis nindensis. NCBI lineage: Eukaryota > Viridiplantae > Streptophyta > Magnoliopsida > Poales > Poaceae > Eragrostis > Eragrostis nindensis. The sequence goes on from JAAXCT010001086.1 coordinate 190,031, forward strand.
TGTTGGACGAGAACAATCTTTTCCGGGGCAACATATGATTCGGGAAACCGATCATCTATCTGAGGCCAGGAGTTGCTTGACTGGCGGGCTGATCTAACAACCAAGAAGCAAGATGGAGTCATGGAGAGATGCGAGAGTTGACATGAAGCTCTCGAACGATGCGGCCATGATGACCCATGACGATCTCTGCTGTTTTTTATTTTTATTTTTTGAGAGGATTTTATTTCTATTTTTTGGGAGCGGGGTAACGACACCAAGCCGCTGGGGCTCCTAGCCCACCAGCAGCCCATGAATAGAGATGGCAATGGGTCGGGTTTGAGTCGGGTGGAGCAAAAACCCACCCACGACAAAAACATCGGGTGAAAAATGACACCCACACCCACACTCATGGGTGAAAATTGACACCCACGCCCACCCTCATCGGGTTTCGGGTGGGTATCGGGTGCCCATCGGGTGTAGCACAAAAATACATAAAACGCATGTACAAAATCAAAAATCAACAAATATATTTATGTTTATCATCTCGCGGCATGAAAATTCGGCAAATAGATATTATAAAGTCACATTCTTAGTCACAATACATCTCCAACAACAATTAAATAGAAGTAGTTTATCATCTTAAACTCAGTAGAGTGGAAGACGAGGTGGTGGCGTCGCGTTTGGGAGTGGGGAGGCGCGGATGGACTATAATCAGGTCACCCATGGGTGAAAAACGACACCTATCTTTCACCCATGTCTGAGTCGGGTCGGGGTGCGAGTGACACCCATGGGTGAAAAGTTACACCTACGCCTACACACATCGGGTGTAAACCCATCGGGTGCCCACACCCATGGGTAAAATTGCCATCCCTACCCATGAATACAAGAGTTGACATGAAGCCACACAGCCCCCACCCTTGACGCGGCCATGATGATCAGGGATTCCAAAACCAGTCCAGTCCGGTTCAGACGGTATATCGGTTCTCGGTTTTGAAATTTGAACGAATGTAAAAGTTCGACGAAATTTGACCAGTTTTCGACAAAACCAGTGCCCTCCGGCTAGCGTGGCTCCATCGGTAATAGAAACCTTGATGATGACCCCAGGCGGATGAACCATGACAATCTTGGCTGATGGGCTTAGAGTTGTTTAAATAGAGAAATTTATATTGCAATGTGCATTGAGTCTTAGTGCGTGAGAATTTAATATTTTAGCTTCTTAATATCAGGAGGTTATTTTAGACTATTGTTTTGATAATGGCTGTGGACTGTGGTAGGTGGTATGGTATTTAACAATTCAAAAATATAGTCATGCGCCTATGTATAGTACGAAGGTATAAGGGATAATTGTACCAAAAATAATAAAGAAAGCTTTTTACATGTACTAGCATTTTACCCGTGCGTTGCTACGGGTGTTGAAAATTTCATTGTTTGAAGTTATCAATGAAAGATGATTCATTTTGCACAAATTCATTGAAAAATATCTTTTTTAGAAATTAATGAAAGATGATTCATTTTACAGATCTCTCATAAAATATCTCAAGTTCAATTGAAACAGCAGCAGCATTAATTTCAAGCGAGTCAACCGATCTCTCATAAACTCTTTAATGATAAAGATGGATTACATTTGTACGAGGATGGTTAGACGTAGGGCGGTAAATAGTAAGCATGGTGGTGTACATGCGTCGGAAAATGATAAGTGTTTCGCATACAGGTGAATGAGTTGCATGCAAGAAACCTACTCAGAAGTGTGTGCGAAAAGTTTGAGTTCAGAGTGTCTCTTCATCAGAGTTTCAGAGGAAAGAAGCCAGTACTGGAAAATGTTTTGAGTATTTGCAAGCTTCAAGTACAAACTAAAGTGCAGCATCATGTTCATGTTTTTGCTCAGTTGTCCGAAACCTGCAGCATATCGTGAAGTCAGGAGAACTCTGTAGTCTCTGTTCCTTGACTGATGAGGCATATAGCCATAAGTGTTGCATATAGGCAGTGTTCAAAAACACGGATGAGCTAAGCCGGCGGTTGCCTAAGCGAAGCCTATACGATCCTTGGCGTTTGTACTTTTTGCAAACATAAACATAAAAGGATAGAAATAAATAATTAAAACATTACATATTAACACATACTTCATTTATTGAAAAATAGAAAAATACTTAATTAACGACTTAGTTAAAAGCGAAGCGGTGGAGCTTAAGTGGTTTAAGCAACCGCTTTTTCAAACACCGGCATACAGGTACCATATTACTTGTCCAGTATTACACTATACTAGTGTAATACAAACTAAGCTGGTGTCACTTGTCCATCATCATTACACTACCAGTCTAATACAAGATGGAAAGTTACCAGTCCACATTTACAAACTTGACAGTTCCCATCATTACATTGCCAAATATTCAAGATAAATTTCCTCAAAGAAAAACTTCAGGAAAAGTGGAGCTATCTCCAAGAACCACACCTGCTTGACCAGCCAGGAAGAAAATTAATTAGCACACGTCTATTGGTTTTTAGCTTATACTAGAGTATTTTACTAGTAGCAGGTTTCAAAAGGAAACTCAATCCAAAAAAAAAAAAAATCACAAAAACACAAAATTGCTTGCGGAAGAAGGAAGGCTAAGCTTACTAAAAAGGTATTAGTTGCTTCCACCAGTACCTCAACTCAGATAATCAAAGGAATTGTTGTTGACTTGTTGTGGAGATTAAATCAATTAATTGATGTTTGTATAAGTTAATCTATTGTTGCACCAAAATAAATGAATACTGCAAGAGTACCCGTCTACATGCATGTTGGCTCTAGCTAAGCAAACAAAGCCGAAGTTAATTTTAGAACAGGAAATACATTGAATAGAGATAAGCATGTTCCACTTGCAACTGTTGCTGTGGACGTGTGACCTTTGGGACGCAAAACATTACATTAGGATGCAGATTATAGACTTATGCTATAGTATTGGCTTGATTACCTATATGATTGTTTGATTATTGAAGTGGTTTGGTCACCAAAAAAAAAAGAGAAAAACTAGAAGTTGGGGTAACAACACAGAGATGATTGTTAAATGGCAGAAAATCTGCCATCTCCTTTGCTTATGAATTAGTTAGTATGTAAAAAGATGTTGTGAAAACAGGGAGAAAAGCAGAACCAAATCCCTGTTTCCTTGGTGTTACCATATTTCAAACAATAATAGGTTAAATTCAATTTGTAAATATTGATTTTGCATCAAAATGCTAGCTTCCTAAACAAAAATAGTTTGTTCTGTGGTTGCGTACTACCTTTGAGGGTGAGCTTGAGGGAGCCAGCTTTGATGGCCTTTGACATGGAGACCGCGACCGCGGCCCCGTGACTGTTGCCAATGAACCTGCCGACGATGAACAGCGGGCTGGTCTGCAGTGTGAGTATCTCCTCCGTGAGCATCTTGAAAACCTCTACCACGTCCGAGGCCGCTTGCGCTTCGGACTTCGCCAGCGCGCTTGGGTCTTCCACATAGCTGAACCCGACGCCGACCAGGGTATCCTGCCGCCATGGCCATGACACATCATCAGCTCATGAATTATCCTAGCCTAGCATACCATAGTATGGGGACGAAAGGAAGCATGGAATCAGAGACGATGTAGCTGACCAGGAAGATGAGGTTGGCCTTGTGAAGCCAAGTTGAGTTACGCGGGTTCTTGTTGATGTCCAGAGGCCCGACCCCCAGAAGATCGCCATGCGCGATGCCGGATTCTCCCTAATCCAGAAGAAGAGCGACGAGAAAGTGATCAAATAAGTTGTTTTCCTAAACAAATTTGAGCTTGCGGAGTGAGTGGTTGGAGAGGTGGCAAGAGGAGCTTACTGGGCATCCCAGCATCCAGAGGATGGTCGGCCATTCCTTTGCCGGCGTCGACCCCTGGTTCGGACTTTGGTACCACATCCAAAAGAGGTTGGCCTCTGCAAAACGGCAAATCCAAGGAAATTAGCGAGTGAAACACAGACAGGATGCACTGACACAAGGAAATTGTTGTTAGGCTTACTCGGCCGGACTTGCACATAGCCCCATTTCTTGGAGCCATCCGCATTGCCAGCCGTGATGGTGGCAGCGTCTCCGGGAACCAGCTGGGCGGTGAGGCAGAGAAGGAAGAACAAGGTCGTGGTGGCGAGCATCCCCATCTTCTCCAGACAAGACGAAGCAAAACCAGTACAGTAGGGGAACAGATCTAACTCCTCAGCGCTGCAGCTTAGCAGCCGGCAGGCGTGAGCGTGACACAGCGTGAGCGAAGAGGTTGAGCAAGTGAGAGGCTGCAGGTGCGTGTGGCCGGCGAGGCCGAGGTTTGCGGTGCTATTTGTACACGGCGAAGCAGGCTGCTGCCTTTTTTACGGGTTTACGATAACCATCCAAGTGTCGACACGAAGGCATCGTCCACACCACCCAGGTGTCGACACGACGGCATATTCTTTGGGCATGCTTCGCTTTTGATCATGGACGTCCGGGCTGAACTCCGACAAAGCCAACAGTGGCTAGCTATAGATGCTCAATCCCATTCTCTTTGGCTTTGGAGTGTCAGCGAGGACTGGTAGCCCTTTCTTTGAATTCGATGCACGACGGAGCAGTACAGCACTGGGATGCACGGTGCAGCCGGCGGTGTGGCAGCCGGTGCGCTCAGCGCCGGTGTGGGCGAGGCCAGCAGCCGAGCCGATGTGGCAGTGAGCGATTTGCGTTTCATTTGCTGGGGTAATTAGATGATTTCATGTTCAGGGCGAGGAGGCCAGCAGCAGCCGAGCAGAAGGGCCAAGCTTTTGGTTGGTTGGCACCGCACGGCCGCAACTCATCCGGAACGCGGTTCGCCCAGCCTGTTCGACGCGAGGTACCTCAGCCGAAAGACTGGTCCGCTAGACGGTAGACACTCGTCTCGGTGCGCCGTGCGCGAGTGGGATCACATCATATGATCCAGCGGAGCCTTGCCTACTGGTGCGCAGATTATATTGAGTCTCTTTTTGCTAATTAATGTCGGGCAGTTTAGTTAGAGAAGAAGACATGTCCGTGTGATAGTATGCCACTATCCGACCGCTAGTACTGCTTTTCCTCAAACGTTTTGTGCGCATGGAGCTCTGGTGGCCGTTGCTGCAAAATGATTGTCACAGAGATTTAAAAGCCCTCCGATCCTCACATTACCATGCATTCCATTACCAGTGTCATGCATCAAAGCATGCAATCAGGGATTCAACGCATACAGCGCGATACCATGAGGTTGGAACGAAAAGAAAGACCGGCGCAAACCACTTGTTGAGCAAGTGCGACCAATAAGTTAGACTGATGATCCTTTTTGTTGCTATAGATGGAGCGCACCCAGTGGCTCTTTGATCTCCTGTCACCTTTGCCCCTCATCATGTGACTGGATTCGCAGACAAATATCCTGTAGAACGAACGGATCGGAGCGTGGCCGTGAGTGGACCTGGTGGCTTTAATTAATGGCACTGTCTATACATTGCCTAGGCATTCTAGGGGCTAAAAATGCTTGAATTTTTAACCATCAGATCTTGCTTTTGTGATGAGATTTAGTCTCACATGGTAGAGAACAAACTTTCAGGCATTTTAAAGCATTCATGATTTTTATTTACACCATCTATACTCAAAATTTACACCAAATAATCACTGTAAATCCAGTATATATTAGGGTGTAACTTTAATATATATTGGTTGTAACTCAAGGTGAGAAAAAAATCAGGTATTTCAGACCTTAAAAATACTTTAATTTTATTTTCTTACCCACTCATGCATGCAACTTATGAAGAATATGTTGGAAAGAAAATATGGGCGCTAGAAAGTAATGGAATGCCTAGGCAATTTTTAAAAATCCCTTTAATTAATTTGGCATTTGGCGCATCGTCGTTTTTCTTCCACTGACTGCATCATTGCAAAGAACTCCTGTTGCTAAAGACAAGCTCGCGTGTAGTCCAGTCGATCCCGAACTCCTGTTGGTAGAAAGGCGCGCCCGGCGTGCGTGGTGGTACGATTTCTCATCACGGACGGAACCCGGGGGGAATGGTGGCGGGCCGTGCGCGAGTGGGATCACATCATATGATCCAGCGGAGCCTACTGACTGGTGCATGCGCTAACGACGGGTGAACAGTGATCACTCCAACTACGCGAGTGGGATCATATGTTCCAGCTTACTGGTGCGCTAACGTTCCTACTACACAAATCAATTGTCCTACAGAGTCGTGTCGATTATTCAATAGTACGTATCATATAGTGAGTCTCTTTTCGCTAATAAATGTCGAGCAGGCAGTTAGAGAAGAAGACATGTCGGTGTGATAGTATGCCACTATCCGACAGCTAGCACTACTTTTCCTCAAACTTTTTATGTGCATGGAGCTCTTGTGGCCGTTGCTGCTAAATGATTGTCACAGAGATTGACCCTCCGATCCTCACATTACCATGCATTCCATTACCAGTGTCATGCATCAAAGCATGCAATCAGGGATTCAACGCATACAGCGCAACAGCATGAGGTTGGAACAAAAAGAAAGACCGGCGTAAACCACTATATTGAGCAAGTGCGCAGCCCCCAATAAGATCAACTGATGATCATTTTTGTTGCTACAGATCGAGCGCCCCCACTAGCTATTTGATCTTCTGTCACCGTTGCCCTAGACAAATATCCTGTAGATCAGAACGGATCGATCATATCGGAGCCTGGGAACCCGGCCAAGCGTGGCCGTGAGTGGACCTGGTGGGCTTTAATTTTGGCACTTGGCGCATCGTCGTTTATCTTCCACTGACTGCATCATTGCAAAGAAGAACACCTGTGGCTGGACAAGCTCGCTGCTCGCGTGTAGTCCAGTCGATCAGGGGCCCGACCCGAACTCCTGTTGGTAGAAAGGCGCACCCGGCAGCTAGCTACCGGCGGTTGGTGGTGCGGTGCCTTTGGTACGATTTCTCGTCACGGGCGGAACCCGGGGGAAATGGTGGTGCGCCGACCGGTCGACCACTGCCGCATCTCCGTCCGCAAAGGGGATGCCCTGCTGTGCGCGCGGCCCCGCCTCGGATGACTGTCGCGTGGCGTGGCGGCGTGGACGCCAGGCAGTCGCTCGACTCCTGCGCATCTCCCTCGAGACGATGCCTGACTCGTTGGCCTCCCTCGTCGCGATCGATCTTGCATTCTAGTACGACTTAGCCATCTAGTAGCGAATTAAGCTGAGGGAAAGAAGAACGGGCCGGCCATCAAACGTGTACTAGTACCAGAAGGAAACAGAAGGACGCCAACGCACCCTTCGGCGCCACGGACAACGAAGCGATCGAGAGCATGCGAGATCACGCAGTCAACGCTCGCCCGGGACTCGCTCGACGCCGGCGGGGTTGATGACGATTCGACGATGCCGCACGCCGTGCATGCCTCCCCATCGCTGGATGTGAATGTAGAGACGTACCGGTCATGTGTGCTCGACGTGGCTGAACAGCTCGAGCTGTAGAGTTTGTGTAGAGTTTGGACTGGAGCCGAGCCGATGCTTCCTTGTCTGGACTCTGGAGCCGATGAATCTCCCGTCAGGTGCCACGCCGACCTCGCCTAATCCCGTTCGATTCCCCAGCCTTCCGCGTGTCGGCCGGGCGGGCATCCGAGGCGGGGCCGCACAGCAAGCAGCGCCTTTGCGGACGGTCTCCAGACTCCAGAGCGGTCAGGGGCACCAGCTTGACTCGCCCAAATTACTTTCAGCACCAGAATTTTGAGAGTTGAGACAGAGGTTCGATAACTAGTACTAGTACCAATGTTCCTCTGGATCGCAAAACCGAGACACGTACATGCATTACAGTAAGGAAATTACAAGGAGGATAATCAATACACGTACAGCCTGATCGAAGAAACAGACGTTACAGATCGACAAATTAAGCAGAGCGAAAGGCACAACCGCTAATTAAGCACAACTGAAGAAGAAACGAAAAGAAATGGCTAATTAATTATGCGTCACGTGACGTCAGGCCATGCATGAGGCGCCTCGATCCGAGCCTCGTCTAGCGGCACGAGGGGCTGACAGCGAAGTTCCTCACCGGGAACGACTGCGGCGAGGTGTCCTCCACGGTGAAGACGAGCTTGTCGCCGGCGCGGTCCACGGCGCTGATCCCGAGCCTCTGGTACGTGAACTGGACCAGCACGCCGTACACCTCGTGGATGGACCCTGGCCTGATGACGCCGCCGACCTCGCTGCCGAAGCGCATCTTGTACGCCCGGCCGCCGACGGTGACGGGGAAGTTACACTCCCCGCCCAGGGTCACTTCAGCCGCTTCGGCGCTGCCGTCTCGATGGACGGCGAACGACTGCACGCCCTTGGGGAGCAGCCCGCGTGGCAAGCGGCTCTGCTCCAGGACGTCGTACGCCGTCGCCGCCGCAGCCACTGTGGATGAGTTCGCCGGCGGCGTGGTAGCAGCGGCGCCGGAGCAGGCGGCGAGGAGGAAGGCAGTGAGCAGGGCGGCGACGGGGAGATCCAGCTTCGCCATGGCAGCTAACTCAGTTGGGTTTGCGTGGTGTGATGTGATCGATCGAGAGGCAGCGGGTGTGCGTGGCGGCCGGCGAGTGTTGGGTTTCGCCCAGGGAAGGCGTGAGGAGCAAAGAGCGATGTGCGTTGTGATGGGACAATTGAGCTTTGGCTTGTATCTATATATCTTATATGGATGCAACTCACTTAGTGTAGTTATTGCTATAAAGCTGCTCTCACGTTGATCCACATCATCTGAAGAACTTCAGCCATCAGATCATAGTCTACAAAGTATCAAGTCCGTCAGATCATAGTCCCCATGCACTCTTTCTTTACTTGGTGTAGTAATTGGCTACATAAAATTCCGCCACTATGGTCCTATTTTATTTCCTATCCCATCACTATTACTAACCACCACCACCACGGTATAATCAAGATATTACTGCCATTGATGGAATTAATCATCCACTAATTGCTTTGAGAGTAAACTTTTCAACATCTTTGAGAGTCACACCGAACACGAACGATGCTCTCGAGTCCAGTCTCAAAACCATATACACTCTTCTCAATGAGCATGTTCTGATTTTACTGCCATGATTGGATTGTGGGTCTTTTCCTTGCTGATCAGTCACAAAGTACGTGTGTGATTGTCGTTACCATGACCCCTGGGTACCCTCACGACCAGCAGGGCCGAGTAGCCTGACAGGGGTAGTCGGTCTGGCTCAGAAGAAACCGAGTAGCCCATGACTCTAAAAGGAAGGTGCGGCTAGTCGGCAGGATAGATCAGGACTCTTGTCTTGTACTCCAAGTAATTCTATGTTGTAACCGAGTAGGATACTTTCCATGTAACCCTGTTCCCCCGGTTATACAAGGCGGGCAGGGGCTCCCTCTCAAAGATATATACACAATACCACGACATACAGGACGTAGGGTTATTATCCTCCGGGAGGCCCGAACCTGTCTAAACCCTGTGTCTCGTGTTCACCATTATATTCTTGATTCCTTCGCTACCCATTATAATCTATCGAGGCCCTAAAACCTCGACAGTGGCGCGCCAGGAAGGGGGAGCGTCGGGATCCTGTTCGTCGAGTATGATGGATCGCTTCGTCAACAACTTCGCTCCAGGCACTCGAATCCGCTTCGAGAGCCTGGAGTTCGTCGCCGACACCTCCGACAGCCTCACCCTCGTTGACTCGCCGAGTCATGCGGTTGAGATCGAGCCGGACTCTACTCTCGCCGAGTTGGAGCTCGGCTTCTCCAGACTCCGGGTCAGATCCTACTCGGACTACTCGTTAGCCGAGATCCGATCTGCCCTGGACAACGTCCGCCTCCGCCCCGTCCGGCCGGGTTATTTCACTCGGCCTCCTGGTACGTTCCCTTATGGTTTCAACAACGCATCTGCTATCTATCAACGGGACACGCAGGATCTGCTAGCGGCTCCGGGCGACGAGTCCTTCAATCTGGTGGCTTGTCTCCAAGACAGCCAGTCAGATCTCGACTCCCTGCACCACATCCTGGAGCAAGAAGCTGGCTACTGTTCTGGCGGCTCATCATCGCCGGAGCAGTACGAGTGTTTTGCCCTCCTCCCAGGGCAGAACGATGGAGAGCTGCCTCCACCACCACCACTTCCGGCTCACCCACCGCCACCGCCACCGCCTCTCTCGGGGGCGGACGCTGTGGCTCCTACACCACCAACGGCGGCGGCGGCCGCAGACGCGGCGGCAGTCACCACACCAGTCGGTGCTGGCTTCGCCGAGTCATCAGCAGCTGGTGCGCGACGAACCCTTCACGAGCAGCGCAACCGTGCTGGCCACCTCCCCACCATCCCGGAGGGAGACGATGGGCCTCAAGATGCTCATGATGCCAGCCGACCCCACCGAAGAAGACAATCGGCTCAACGCAGCCTCTTTGTCGATGTCAACGGCCTCCAAGCATTCAGGACTCCTGAACAGAATATGGTGGCCAATCGCACCATCCTCGATGAAGTCGAGGTCGTGATGCGTGACCCCTGAGTCACCACAGATGCCCTTGCGGCCCTCATCCAACGGGCTAAAGGCTATGCTGAAGCAGCAGCTTTGCAGAAGAGTTACTCCTCTGCCAGAACAGCCAGCTCATCATCGTCCAACAGACGCGGGCGTCGCTCTCACACCCATTCTCGGGATCGTGACCGTCCCCGGCAGCCGACTCCGGCCATCGCCGATCGCCCGACTGGTCAACGTTCTCCTGACAGACGGGTAGACCCTGCCAGCCGTCCCACGGACGTTAACATACAAGCCAACCCATGGCCTGACTACGATGCACGGCGCCACATTGAGTCTTTGCGCCGTGAGAGACGTGAAGATCATGAGCGTGCCCGACAAGATGACTGGGATCGCTTCGGTGTGGGGTCCCCACATCGGCGTAACTCGCCCAGGCGCTCGCGCTCTCCCCGAAGACCCTCCAGGTCTCCACGACGACGCGGCTCACCTGAACGACAACGTTCTCCGCGTCGTCCGTCAAGGTCTCCTCCGAGACGTGCTCCTCCGCGGCGGACTCCTCCAGGCGGGTCACCACCGCCGTCACCGCCCCGAGTGAACCAGAACCCGGAAGACGACAGCAACCGCCGCCGTGATGGCGACAGGCGTCGCGATGACGACAGGCGTCGTGAAGACGACAGGCGTCAACACGACGACAGGCGCCGTGATGAGGAACGACGTCACAATGACGACTACCGGCGTGACCGTGATGACGACCGTCGCCGAACCCCGCCTCGCCGCGACAACGACCGTCACCACGACCGCAACTATGATCGGCCCGAACACCATGGTGTTCCCCCGAAAGATCACAACTTCGACGGAGATCCATCTTCCATAGATGGCCTCCGCTCCTTCACTCGACGTCTCCGCAACTCGGCACGCTTTCCCAAGTCAATGCGCTTGACGAACATCGAGAAATACGACGGCAAGACCGACCCAGCCGAGTGGCTGGAGTCCTATGCGATCTCCGTCAAAATCGCTGGGGGCGACAGAGCCGTCATGGCCTGCTATCTCCCCCTCATGCTGTCATCCCCACTTCGGCGCTGGTTAACCAACCTTCCTGCCGAGTCAATCGACTCCTGGGATCAACTCACCCGCATAGTCGTTGACACCTATCGGCCAACTGCCGACAGACCTGCTCAGAGCAGAGACCTCAAACAGGTCAAGCAACGGGACAATGAGTCCCTCTGGGATTTCATCCAGCGCTTCTCCCGAAAGAAGAATGAGATCCCAAGCGTGTCGGAGTCTGAGGTGATCGCAGCCTTCGTCGAAGGATGCACCGACCGCAACCTCGTTCATCGACTCGGCCAGAATTACCCGGCCACTGTCCGAGAGATGCTGGCGCTCGCCGACCAGTTCGCAGCTGGCAACGAGCTTTGTGCTGAGCAAAATCGCGACGCGTACCGCCAACGGCAAGACAACATGGGCAAGTCTAAGGAAAACGACAACTCGGGCTCCAGAGACAAAAAGCGAAAGAGTGACAACATGGTCGCCCTCGCCGACAAGTCCAAGTTCCGGAAACAGCAGCGTGGCCCCAGGGCGCCGGCCAATTACGAGCAAATGCTTGACGAACCCTGCATCTTCCATGGCGGACCATCAGCTACTCACAAGCTCCGAGACTGTATGCGTCTCAAAGGCCTCATGACATACACGTCCAAGAAGCAAGAAGAGCCCAAGAAGCCGGAGGACGACAAGGACCAGGATGACTACCGTGAGCCCAAAGTTGTCCTTCACATCTTCGGCGGCCCTGATGCATACGAGTCCATGAGGAAGCAGAAGCTGACCTTCCGAGAAGTCAACGCCGTCTCGGTTGATGCTCCACGCTACCTCCCGTGGTCGGAAGTACCCATTACTTTCGACCGCAGCGACCACCCCGACTTCGTCGCTAAGCCGGGTCGGTACCCACTGATCCTCTCACCCATCATTGATGAGGTCTGACTCAGTAAGGTCTTCATCGATGGTGGTAGTGCTCTCAACATCCTTTTCGTCAAGACACTCAACAAGATGAAAATACCGAGGTCGAGCATCCAGCCGAGTAACTCCCCCTTCCATGGAGTTATCCCTGGCCGGTTTGCTCTTCCACTCGGCCAGATCTCCCTGCAAGTCACCTTCGGTGACGCCAGCAACTACCGCAAGGAGTACGTCTGCTTTCAAGTCGCTGACTTCGAGTCGGCGTACCACGCCATCATTGGCCGGCCAGGATTGGCCAAGTTCATGGCTATTCCGAAGTATACCTATCTAGTTCTGAAGATGCCAGCCCCTAAGGGAGTCCTCACGCTCCGGGCAGATGTCAAGCAATCCTATGCTTGTGAGTCCGAGAGCCTTGAGCTTGCCCAGCTCCAAGAAGCCGCAGAAGGCAAGTCCAGGCTGGAGATCGAGGAAGACGCTACTCAAGACGATGACCTCGCTCCGCAGAAGAAGCAGTTCAAGCTCCGGGTCAAGCACCTTGACCCCGAGATCAAGAAGATCGCACTGGACCCGGCTGAGCCCTCCAAGACGACCAACATCGGGACCAACCTGGACGACAAATAGGAACTCGCACTCGTCAATTTTCTTGGGGAAAACTGGGACATTTTTGCCTGGAAACCCTCTGACATGCCTGGTATTCCCAGGAATCTTGCCGAGCATGCTCTACATGTCGACCCGACAGCCAAACCTATCAGGCAGAGGCTTCGTCGTTTTACCCCGAATCGTCGGGAGACCATTAGGGCTGATGTAACAAAACTGTTAGCCGCCGGTTTCATCAAGGAGGTCTTTCACCCCGACTGGTTGGCTAATCCAGTTCTTGTTCAGAAGAAGAATAAATAGTGACGCATGTGCGTCGATTACACAGATCTCAATAGGTGTCACACCCCAAAATTTCAAATTTTGGAATGTGACTTAAATTTCACTAAATTTTACAAACCTTTCTGAAATAGATTAAAACTTCTCAGATTTAATTATGGTGTTATCATTTTTACTAGGTAAAAGAACTATTTTCTAAATTAAATAAATTAATTTAGGTTATAAATATTTGTTTGTTGCATTCATGTTGGATTAGATTTGCAGTAGGATTTTATTGTGTGGCAAAAGTATTTAAAACTCGGGTAGAAATCGTTTACCTTTAGTGTAGAAAATAGATTGAGAAAATGGGAAAAGAAAAGAAGAAAGAAAACCCCAGCCGCAGTGGGCCAAATCTCAGCCGGCCCATTTCTTCTTCCTTTCTTTCCTCTCTCTCTTTTCTCTCCTGGGCCAGCCTCCTTCTTTCCCTCTCTCCGGCCTGCTCTTTTCCCCGCCTGGCCCAACTCGCACCGCTGGCCTGTTTTCCCCGCGCCGAGCCCGAGCGCCAGCCCGGCCGCGGCCCCCGCAAGCCCGCACGCGGCCCGCCGTCGAACCCTAGCCACGCGCCGCAGTAGACCCCCGCCGTCCTCGACGTGCGCGTCCGAGTCGGGCCCCACCCTCGGTAGCCGCACTTTAAAGGGAGGTGGACCCCTGTCGCGACCCCTTTTTGCTCTGCGCCGCCACAAACCCTAACCGCCGAGTCGCCGCCTCCATCCCAAACTCCGGCCGCCGCCCTCCGCCGAGAGGACGTCGCCCCGAGACCCCACCGACCCGACGCCGAGCACCACCGTGACGCACCGCCTCTCTCCGGCCTGATCTCGACGAGTTTCGACGCCCGAAGCAGCCGTACGACGCCGCCGACCGTCCGCCGTCTCTCTCCTCCGTCGACGACCGCCTCCCCGACTTCCTCGACGTCGCGCGACCGCCGAGGTGGGTCCTACGTCGCCGTCCCTTGCCGCACGACCCTCCGCGGCGAGGTTTGGAGCTTCGCATCACCGTTCCGGCCGAGCTCCGGCGAAGCGCCGCCGCGCCCTGTCGTCCCCGGCCGGCAGGTCCACGGTGGACCCATGGACTGAGGTCCTCGGGCGGTCCACGGCCGCCATGGACCGAGTCCACCAGATTTCCGATTTAATTTAATTCGTTTCTTCTTTATTGCGTCAGCCCGACGTCATGCTTGCGCAATAATCAACCTTTTTCCAGTAGAAGAATAATTCTAGTAATTCGTCAGTTTTGCAGTTTAGCCCCTCTAACTTCAAAAGCTTATAACTTTTTACTCCTAACTCCGTTTTCAGCGATTCTTGCGCCCACGCGATCGTAGGAACGAGCTCTAGCTTTTGGTACTATTTTTGTAGCAGTTTGGTACTGTTTGGTGTACTGTTCCTTATTGTTTGTGTATGTGTGCTTTGCATGTTACTGTTATTAGAAGAGGAGCCGTTTGAGAACTTCCAAGACTTCAACTTTGAGCAAGCAGCAGCAGGGGATACAGGCAAGTGTCCTTGACCATTTTGGACCTATTTCTTTCTCCCTCTAGTTTAATTTGCATGCATAGCGTTTAATATGAATCCTATATGTCATTTATCATGTTCCATACTTTTTCCTTGTCGCCTGGTTGTGGTAGATGATAGTATGAGGATGGGTAGGTCTTGCTTAGCTTGCTGAACTAGGTTGGTTGATAATTTGACTAATAATCTTGACTAATGGTTCACTTGAACATAATGATCACGGACCGGTTAATCTTTTTAGCAACATGGAACTTAGGTGATCCAAGCAGGAGGTTGTTGATGATGGTGCGGGTATGCACATGTGCCTGTCATGGTACTGTTGGTTTTGGTTAGTACCTGCTTGTGATCATAAGGACCGGTTCGTGGAGCGGCAACCCAGGACAACAACGCAAAGCACAGGGTTGATTATGGTAGACTTGGTCAAGTATTATGCTGTCTTCCCAGTTTTGCTGGTGTTCAAGGAAAGAGGGAGGAAGGGTTACTTCTGAACTCAGGTGATGGAGGGGTACTCCTAGCCACGGCGACAGAGAGGGCTACTGTTGCAGGGGTACTGGCAGTAGTGCAACCTTAGCGAGGATGTTGGCAGGCTGGGAAGCGCTTTGAAAGACCATGTGGTGATCTCTTGGCCTCACACCATGGTAGTGTGATTATGGCAACATGGAGACTTTAGTCGCTGAATAGTGACGGAATCACCACCCTGTGGGTAAAGTTGTGCACCTCTGCAGAGAAGTAAAACTGTCATGACAGCCGTGCTCACGGTCAGGAGCGGCCTGGATCCTCACATGATTAGAGATGGATGGTTGGTTCTGGTGGGTAACCAGTTTGATGCTGCAAGGGGGTACCTTGTAGTATGGTTTTGGGTGGGTAACCCGTTTTGCTACAAGTGGGTAACTTGTAGTGTCTCCTTTGATGATAACTTTTGGGTGGGTTCCACATCATCTAGTAAATAGGTGCTTTAATTAAATGACTTAATTTATAGTTGTTTTCTGCTATGAACCCTGTATTAGCCTTTCCTTTGTTTAAGCTATGCATGTCATCTTTTCCTACACTTGCGGAGTACGATATGTACTCACACTTGCTATTCCCCACTCTATGTTGAATTGCTGCTCAGAAGATGAAGGCGCAATGGAGTACTTCGATGAGGAATACTAGGCGTGCTGTCTCCCAGTCGACTGCCTGTGTGTTTGGGTGTCTTCCGCTGTCGTTTTATTTAGTCTTATGAGACATTTTATTCGGATATTGTAATAATGATACGCTGAGATGATGTAATAATGACACTGGTTATACTGTTTATTTCACTATTGTCTCTATATGTGTGGAAGTTGATCCTGGCACACATATAGCTATGCATTCAGTGTTGTCCTTAAAACTGGGTGTGACAATAGGTTTTGTCCGAAAGATCCTTTCGGGCTCCCTAGGATTGATCAAGTTGTAGACTCTACTGCTGGTTGCCAATTATTAAGTTTTCTTGATTGTTACTCTGGCTACCATCAGATCCGACTCAAAGAGGAGGATTGTGTGAAGACTTCTTTTATTACTCCTTTCGGCGCTTATTGTTATCTAACAATGCCTTTTGGCCTTAAGAACGCTGCAGCAACGTATCAGCGTTGCATCCAGATGTGTCTAGAAAGCCTTCTTAAGGAGCGTAAAGTTGAGGCTTACATCGACGACGTGGTCATCAAGACCAAAAATAAGGACGACCTTATTGACAACATCCGCGCTACGTTTGATTGCCTGCGCAATTTCAGCATGAAACTTAACCCGGAAAAGTGCGTGTTTGGCGTGCCCTCCGGCAAACTACTCGGGTACATCCTCACCCACCGTGGAATTGAGGCTAACCCAGAGAAAGTGGAAACAATCTTGAAGATGCCAGTCCCGAAGTGTCAGCGAGACGTCCAGAAGCTCTCGGGATGCATGGCAGCCCTCAGTCGTTTCATCTCACGACTCGGCGAGAAGGGCCTGCCATTCTTTAAGCTACTCAAAAAACAAGACAAGTTCGTGTGGGACGACGAGGCTCAGAAAGCTTTCATTCAGCTTAAAGAGTTCCTCAGTTCACCTCCCACGTTGGTTCCCCCGGAGCCAAAAGAACCTCTCCTCCTCTACATCGCAGCCACCACCCACGTGGTCAGCGCCGCTCTTGTAGTTGAGCGACAAGAACCGGGCCAAGCACAGACAGCGCCCAGTATATTTCGTTAGTGAAGTGCTGTCAAAGTCAAAAGTCGGCTACTCTCATATTCAGAAGATTGTCTAGGCCTGCTGATGACATCACACAAACTGATTCACTACTTCCAAGACCACCCGATCATCATGGTGACGTCTTATGGCATCGGTGAGATCCTGCACAACAGGAAATCCACCGGAAAAATATCAAAATGGGCCATCGAGCTGAGTACTTATGATCTCACCTTTAAGCCACAGACAGCTATTAAGGCTAAAGCTCTGGCCGACTTCGTGGCTGAGTACACCGAAACACAGGTCCCTCCTGAACCTGAGAAGTTTGAAGAGTGGGTCATGTACTTTGACGGGTCGAACTCTCAGGAGCAGGTGCCGGTATACTGCTCGTCTCCCCTCATGGTGATGAACTGAGCTATGTACTGCAGCTACACTTTAAAGTCTCCAACAATGCGGCCGAGTATGAAGCACTTCTCCACGGCTTACGCATTGCTGTGTCACTCGGCATCAAGCATCTGATCGTGCGAGGCGATTCTCAACTCGTCATCAATCAGCTGAAGAAAGAGTGGTCATGTGTCCATGAAGACATGATCGCCTATGTCCAAGCAGCCAGCAAGCTCAAAGAAAAGTTCGATGGTCTGGATTATTTCCACATCCACTGTGACTTCAACAAAAAAGCCGACATGCTGGCCAACCTGGGCTCCAGCAGAAGCGTCGTACCATCCGGCGTTTTCATGGAAATCGTCTCTGCACCCTTTATCAAAAGGGAACAACCCGGCTCTCAACCAGCCGAGTCACTGCAGCCGCGGCCTGACGCTTTAGAAGCCATGGTCGTAGACAGCTCCGAGACCCCGGAAGAAGAAGACTGGCGAGTTCCCTACATCGACTTCATTGTTCATGGCAAGCTCCCGGACAAGAAGGAAGACTTCGAAGCCATCCACAGAAAGAGCAAGTCATACAAGGTCGTTGACGGCAACTCCTCCGAAAAAGCGCCGGCAGAAGAGATATCATAGGACACGGTGTCTATATGAAGTGTATTACTCGGAAAGAAGGCCAGCAACTTCTCCAGGATATCCACTCGGGCGTTTGCGGCAATCACGCAGCATCGCGTTCCTTAGTCGGAAAAGCCTATCGCCAAGGTTTCTTCTGGCCCACAGCCGTCACCGATGCTGAGCACATCGTTCGCACCTGTGAAGGTTGTCAATTCTACGCTCAGCAGATACACATGCCGGCCCAGGCTCTTCAGACCATACCACCAACCTGGCCGTTTGCTATCTGGGGGCTTGACATGGTTGGCCCCCTTACGAAGGCCAGAGGAGGATTTACTCACCTACTCGTCATGGTGGACAAGTTCACCAAATGGATTGATGTAACACCCTGATTTTTCAAATTTCTGAATAATTTACAATTTGCTAGAATTAAAATAGGGTGTTAATACCTTCCTTGTGCAAAAGAGTTATTTTCTAAATTAAAATAAATGAATATAGGATTTATTAAGGTGTTTGTTGCATTCATGCTGCTTAGATTTGCATTCAGGATTTTGTTGGGTGCAAAAATGAATTTAAAATCGTGTAGAATTCGATTTAGTTTAGCCTTGCAAAATCTGTAAAAGAAATAGAAAAGAAAATTTCTTTTCAGCCGCAATGGGCCAACTTCCTTTCTCCGGCCCAACTTCTCCTTTTCTTTTCCCTTTCTTTTCTTCTCTTTCGGCCTGGCCTGCCTTTTCTTTCCCGGCCCAACTAAGCTCGCGGCCCAGCCCAGCCCGTCGCCCTTCTCCTTCCTCCCGTCGTAGCAGAGCCGGACTCCACCGCCGCCGTCGATCTCTTCCGCTGTGCCGCGCACGGACTCCGACTCCGATCTTCGCACGAGAACCCGGCCGCTCCTATAAAACCGAGCCGCGACCGCCCTCTCTTTCTCCCGTCTCAAGCCGCCGCATCGCCCTGTGAACCCTAACCCTAGCCGCGCGCCGCCTTCCGCCATTGGAGCTCGTCGGAAGCTCGACGTCCCGTCGATTGGAGTCGTTTCCGAAGTCGCCAAGTTGCCGAGAAGAGTTCCCGGAGTTCCCGCGTTCGCATTCGACGAGCCGCAGCCCCGTTCCGCCCCGGTAGCCCCTCCCGACGAAGACCGACGAGCCGCCACCGTTCGACGTCGTCGTGCGCACTCGCAAAGCCATCCCGGAGCACAAGAACACCCTAGGTGAGCTCGCCGTACTCTTCTCTCTCTCCCGCGCCAATCGAAACGAGCTATAGACCACCGTAGCTCGAGATCGACCCAAGTCCGACGATCCTCCGCCGCGCCAGTTCGCCGGCGACGAGCCTCCGCCGCCCAAACCTTCCTCAATCAACCACAGCCATCCATCGTTAGATCAACGGCTCAGATTAGAACTCCTTTACCTCTTCATAACCGGTCCACCGTAGACCTGTAGACCCAGTCTATGGACACGGTCCATGGATTTTTCTTATTTTCTAAAAATAATTTCTGATTTAATTAAATCTATTTAATTTCCAGAGAAAGGCAGTTTTACAATTAGGCCCTCGGTCTTTTATAAAATTATGTTTAGGTCCTAACTTTTTACAGAAACAACCCTGAGTTTTGCATAAATTATATTTTAGTCCCTATCTTTTACACTTTAGTCCCTAAACTTTTTCATATTTACAAATAAGTCCTCAAACCTTTCTGTAATTACAAATTAACCCTTAAACGTTTCTATTTTTAGGTTTTAATCCCTAAAACTTCAAACTAGCATAACTTTTTACTCATAACTCCGTTTTTAGCGATTCTTGCGCTCACGTGATCGTAGGAACGAGTACTATCTTTTGGTACTGTTTTTGATCTAGTTTAGTACTGTTTGGTGTACTGTTTCTTATTTTGCTTGTTTGTGTGTTTCTCCTTTGGACGCGTTAAATAGGAGACGAGTTCGTGAACTTCCAAGATCAAGAGTTCGAGGTCATCACTGAGCAGCAAGAGGAAGGCAAGTGTCCTTGACCATTTTGATCCCATGTTTGAAATGTTTTGTTTGCAAACATGCATGCTTGTTTAATATTGAATCCCATGAGTCTATGCCATGTTCCATATTATTCCTTGTCGCCCAATGAGTGTTTTGTCTATGTGTTGGTAGTAAATGCTTAGCCATGCTTTTGGAGTCATTCACCTAATTTAATTTAATCTTGACTAATGGTTCACTTCAACTCAATAATATGATGATAATCTTTTTAGCAACATGGAACTTAGGACTGGTGGTTTGCTCAGTGTGCACCAGTGGTTGTTTGTTTGACAATGATGGAATGCTTAGTGTGCATCATTGACTGGTGGGATGCTTAGTGTGCACCAGTGGTTGTTTGTGTTTTAGGCTGGTGGTATGCTTCGTGTGCACCAGATTGTCCAGTGGTATGCTTAGTGTGCACTGGAGGGCTGATGGGATGCTTTGTGTGCATCAGTCGGGAATAGTGGTCTTGTGAGAATACTAGTTGATGGTGGTTTGCTTTGTGAGCACTATGTTTGATATCTTTTATGATTTATTTATTTTGTTTGCTTGTATCATAACACCTAGAAATATAGGTTGCTTTTAAAATGTGTTTAAGTATAACTTGGCATTTGTGCAAATAAACCAATGTATAGCCTTTCTTCATTTATGCCTTGCATGTCATACTTTTCCCACACTTACGGAGTACGACATGTACTCACACTTGCTATCTCTCCCATAAACATGAAATGCTGCTCAGAAGATGGAGGTGAATTCTTCTATGATGGTGAATATGGTGATTACATCTAGCTTGTGGAGCCCCCGGTCGACGTCCCTGTGGAGTGATGGAGTTTAGAAGTCTTCCGCTAGCGTTATCGAGTCTTCGAGTCGTTTGAGAACTTCGGGTCATTTGTTAAGTAAGAGCATCTCCAATGAACCCCTTATTTTTGCCCCCTTATCCATCCATTTGAGAGCCCCCTTATCCAGATTTGGCCCCTTACATCATTGTGCACTCCAACAATCCCCTCATATTTTCTCCCCTATACTCCACCCATGTATATTTTAGTCATATCTTGTAACTAACAAGCTAACTAGTTATATAATTCTAAAAACACATATAGATTAATGAAACACATGGTACTAAATTAAGTGAATATATAATAAATAATAAGAAAGTGCATGCTACATAATTAAATAAACCACATGATTAATACATAATTGTCCGATGACGTTGTCCACATATAGCTAATACAACATGAATAGCTAGTCCAACTAGTTCACTTCTCAACTTGTTTTAGAAAATACAAGATACATAAATAAAAGAAATACACATGATTAATACTTGTCTCCATGACGTTGCCAGAGGTGATCAATTAGATCTTCCTGAAGTTGAGAGTGAGCTTCCGTGTCACGAATATTACGATGAACTTGAAGAAATTCTTGGAACTCACGTGTATCATTACGTTCTAAACGCGGTGTAGGTCTCACAAGAGGGCCAACACTGTCGTAGTGGAAGTCTTCCTCATCATTCCGCTCATCCTCAATAATCATGTTATGCATGATGATACAAGCTGTCATGATTTCTCTGAGTGTTTCTTTATCCCAAAACCGAGCTGGCCCTCGAATAATGGCAAAGCGAGCTTGTAGAACTCCAAAAGCTCGTTCTACATCTTTCCGTACAGCTTCTTGTGCTCTTGCAAAATATTTTCTTTTACGGCCTAATGGTTGTGAGATGGTCTTCACAAATGTTGCCCACTGAGGATAGATGCCATCTGTAAGGTAATACCCCATAGTATAATCATGACCATTGATGCTATAATTAACTTCAGGAGCTTCCCCTTCAGCAAGCTTTGCAAACAAATGTGAACGGTGAAGAACATTGATATCATTGAGTGCCCCAGGTAAACCAAAAAAAGAATGCCAAATCCAAAGGTCTTTTGAAGCAACAGCTTCAAGAATAATGGTGGGCTCACGGCAATGGCCAGTGTATTGTCCTTGCCACGCTGTAGGGCAATTTTTCCACCCCCAATGCATACAATCTAAGCTCCCAAGCATTCCAGGAAAACCTCTCTGCTCTCCAATTGCAAGTAATCTAGCAGTGTCATGCTCATTTGGAGACCTTAGGTATTCATCACCAAATACTTGAACAACAGCTCTCACAAACTTTCTAAGACTTTCTATAATAGTACTCTCACCAATACCATTGTACTGATCCATAAAATCTGCCGGCACCCCATGACTTATCATAGCATATGCTGCAGTAATTTTTTGCAAAGCTGATAATCCCATCCGTCCACTTCCATCTCTCTTTTGCACAAAATAATGATCATGTTGCTCTACAGCTTGTGCTATGCGATTAAAAAGAGGACGAGCCATTCTAAACCTGCGTCGGAAGAAATTTGGCCCATAAATTGGATCATCTGAAAAGAAGTCATTGTACAACCTCCAATGCCCAGCTTCTCTTTCACGACGAACAAACTGCCTCCCCGGTACAGAACCACCCCACCTTGGAGTGTTCATATCCAAATACTGAGTGTGTGCTTGGTGTAATGCAGTAAGCACCTGCTCGTCGTAGTCATCATCATCATCATCCGACGAGGAGGAGGAATCCAAGCGATAGAGCCGACTCATTCGGAAAGCTACCTGCATTTGCAGATCACATTGTTTATAAATTACAGTGACAAAAGAGTCTAACAACAGAGGCTCAATGGTCAACAAAAGAACAGGGCTAATTTGGTGCTTATCTGTACAACTGCTATTTTACCATCACCGAATTAAAATTGAGGCAAGCATGTGCTGCAGTGCTGTGTGTGCAAGCATCAACGATTCAGACAACCTCACAAACGTATTTTAGCAGCAGCAAAACAGAGGTATGGGCTGCAGTGCTGTGTCCTGTGTGTGCGTGGCATTGCTTGGTGGTTCAGGCTCAAAACAGAGGCTCGCAGACAGTCATGCTCGCACGCATCGCCCAGCCAAATCTAGATCGAGCAAGAAATTCGCACGCATCGCTCAAGCCGCATCGAGCGCGATGTCCTCAGATCGAGCAGGAAATTCGCGGCCAAATCTAGATCTAGCCGCACCAAACCAAATCGAACAGGAAGGAGGAGACGAGAAGGAAGGAGGCGTACCTGGTGAAAGAGTTCCTCGGCGAGGCGGGAGGACGACGGTTGCAGCTACCTCGCCGCAGTCTCGAGGTCGTCGCCACCCAGAGTTCGCCGCGGCTTCGAGTCCGTCGTCTCGCGCGGGGTGTGCTGGCGGGAGACCTCCGCGAGAGCGAGGGCGGCGGCAGCTCAACGCACAGGCTGCGGCAAGCGGCGAGCGGGGTGGACGGCAGGAAAGTTCCGCGTGCGCGCGCGACGGCCGGCCGTTGCGATGAGGGCTCCCGTCCGAGCTCCTACGGATGAGGGGGGAGAGGAGGGATTTGAGAGCCCTCTCATCGGTAGGAGAGGGATAAGGGCATGGTTGGAGACCATTTTTTACGTTTGGCCTCTCAAAATCGGGATAAGAGGGCAGAAGAGGGCTTCGTTGGAGATGCTCTAAGGGTGTAATACTTAATTATGCACTGTTCTTGATTATTCACTTGAGTCACTACATGTAAGAGACTTGATCCTGGCTTACATGTGCGGTTATATAAAAAACCAGGTGTGACAATTGAGGCTGTACCTATCCGAGATCAAACAGCCGGTCGTACAGTCCAGTTCATCCGCGACATCGTTTTCAGATTCGGTGTGCCGAACAGGATCATCACTGACAACGGCACTAATTTCAAGAACAAGGAAGTCGCCGCCTTGTGCGACGACGTCGGCATCAAGCTTTGTCACGCCTCTGCGTATCATCCAGAGAGCAATGGGTCTGTTGAACGAGCCAACGGCATAGTTCTCCAAGGACTCAAACCTCGTCTCTTCAACAGGCTCAAGTCATACGCTTCCCGATGGGTTGACGAGTTACCTTCCGTCCTATGGGCGCTCAGGACCACTCCCACTCGGCCCATGGGGCAAACACCGTTCTTCCTCGTCTACGGCGCGGAAGCAGTCCTCCCCTCTGAACTAGAGTATGGCTCTCCAAGAGTCACATCGTATCAGGCTGAATCGTCAGAAGATCAGCGCTTGCAGTCCATCAATCAACTCGAAGAGATGAGGGAGGAAGCGCTGAGGAAGTCGGCAAGATATCTCCAAGCACTACGGCGCTATCACCAGCGCCGAGTACGTGACCGAGCTTTTCAAGCCGGTGACTTAGTACTCAAGAAGATCCAGACCACAGAGCGCCGACACAAGCTGTCGCCTATCTGGGAAGGACCATTTATCATTCACGAAGTCACTCGTCCTGGATCCTACCGACTGCGGCGTGAGAGAGGAGAACATCTTCCAAATACGTGGAACATAACTCAGCTACGTCGCTTCTTTGTTTAATTTTTACTCATTATTGTAGTTACCTTGTGTACCTCATCGCAATAAAGTGTTTTTTCTCCCTACACATTTTTCTTGACTCTGTAACCAGTAACATCCTTACTGCTTACAGAGCCAGGGGGCTAAATATCGCTTATAATCATCGAGTTATGTCACGAGTTCCTCTAGCCGACTAAGTAAGCCTTGTCTGTCCTGATTGTGAAGCTCCGACCGAGAGTGCATAAACATAAGGCGGCAACCGGTCTCTGTAAACAGTCCAAAGAGACTCGTCCGACCGACACTCACCTTTCAATTTTCTGACTTATGTCAATCTCATAGATTTCCGAGTTAACATGGTTGCTCTGATTGTGAAACTCAAATGTTAAAGCCATCGCCTTAACGTGTCTGCCGACTCACAGTCCAACACTACACGGCTGGCTGACAACGCTGAGTGCATAAACATAAGAGGCCATTCTTTTCTCGAGATTGAAAGAGAGCGGCTGAGCTGACTCAACAAAACATCATATTCACAAAGGACCCATAGGTTCGTTTGACAGGTAGTACATAATCCTACTTACTTACATTATATTGTATCTTTACAGGAATTTCACTCGGTTCAGCCTCAGGGTGACAGAGAGAGATCCTTTACTAATTCTTCGCCACATTTTGTGGCCTCATTCATCAGCTCCAATGCTTTTTCCTGAGTAGTCCCAAGGGCAAATCCATGCTGCAATGTCGACAGGTCCATCAGCGGGAAGTGTGACTTGACCACACTCAGAGTATGGCGAGAAGCAGTCTCTGCCAACTGCTTGCAGTGAGCCTTCATGGCCCGTGGCACCTGACTCAGCGTCTCGGCTGCAGAACCCTTGGGTCTGTCTTCAGGATCAGGCCACACGTACTGGAACACTTCATCTGAACTCTGGTACAGAGCCGCATTCTTGGTCCTCAAGGTGCCAAGCTCACCTGCAGAATAACAATAAGTTGGTTTCCATCGGCTAAAACATCAACAGATTATATCGCAAAGTATGGTGGCACTTACCTTTGAGTTCTGCTTCCAGCTTTGTCAATCTGTCTGACTCGGATTTGAGTGCAGCCGATTCACATTGCAGCCGGTCTCGTTCCTCAACGATAGCTTGCGTCTCCTTCTGTCTCTCGGCTGCTTGAGCTCTCAGCTCCTCAAGTCTACTCCTCATAAGCGGCTCATTTTTCCTCAAATGAGCCAGTTCGTCTATGTCCGCTTGAGTCATCTTAGGTTAGGCTGAAAATAATATGAAATAATCGTCAGAGAAATCAAGGAAAGACATGACAGTTTTTTGACTCGATTTATACCTGCTACGGTCTTCTCGAGTGCCGCGTTCTCTTCCTTGAGTGCGGCCAGCTGGAGATTCAGCTGATCAATGTTGTCTTGTTGAGTACCGATCAGTGCACTCTTGCTTGCTAAGGCATTGTACACTGACTCGGCAGCTGGATTCAGCACCTTCAAGAACTTCGTCTTGGCCTTATTGGCGTCATTAATTTTCTGACAAGAACCAGATGCTGTTGAACACTTTACTTATGGATTGATGGAAAGCACAAGAGTAGAACTTACCCGCTGGAGTTCCAACATATCGAACATCATGTTCTCCAGCGTATCTTGTCGCTCTTCCTCTTCCTTCTCATTGATCTCCACCTGAGTTCCTTTGAAGTCGAAGGAAAAAGAGCCCTTAGGAGTTCTCCTCTCAAAACGGAACTGGTCCGTCTGGATTTCCTCTTCTGGAGATGAAGGAGGATGACTCGGGCCAGTGACAAGTTGAGTCTCGGGTTCCATAGCGACCGACTTAGGAGCTGCTACGGAAGGCCGCTGACTCGGGCCTTGTGTTCCCTCAACCGGCTGAGCAATCAACTCACTGGCTGGAGCTTTCTGCTGAACCACTGTTTGCGTTTCATCAGTTGCGGTGGCCTCTGGCTTTGAGGTAGTCTCCTCAGCCGACTTGTCACTCGGCGCCGCAGTATCAGTCTTTTTGAAAGGCAGCGTTTGAGATGGAGGGCTACAAAGGCCATCAAAATGACAGTAACTATCGTATTATTGATACGTATTAACAATGCTAAGTATACTAATACTTACACGTCAGACACCCGGATTCTGATCATGGGCTGCTTCTTCTTCTTATACACCTCCTTTAGAGGTGACGGCCGAGGAGGAGAAGATGTGTTGCCTTCATGGCTAGTTACCACGTCCCTTTCAGGATTTGGCACTTCTGTGCCACTAGCACTGGCTGAACCAGAGACAACCGAGACATTTTGTGTCTCCATGGGAATCACATCCCCGCCACCAGTCGACGCAACTTCAGGATTGACATCCGATTGACTCGGAGTAGCGTCCTGCAAGTAAACAATAACCCTTAGTGGTATATAAAGCAAAACGAAAGAGATCTATATGCACACTGAGTACTTTAGCTGCTCTTTGGAGGTATAACCCCGGACGCCGAACCTGATCCTTGGTCTTCTTGACCTTCTTAGGTTCTGGCTCCATCAACTTCTCAGGCGACTTGCTTCTCCTCCTCGGTGGGTTGAGAGCCTCGCCCTCACTCTCAGAGCTGGAGAGAATCAAAGCTCTCTTCCTCTTCTGAGAGGCATCACTTCTCGGCGGTAGCTCGCCTTGAGAAGACTGACCTGCAGCATGTTCCAAGCCCAATCGACGAGCGTCACGGTCTTGATTGGTTTTGCTTCGTCGCTCTCGGGAGCGAAGTGACTCACCGGCTGGGTTTGGCGTGGGATCCTTCGGAATGTCGGACTCGGCAGTAGAGTTCCCTTCATTCTCGGGGGCTTCTTCCTCCGCCCCCCTGTCACTCTCGGTTGCTTCATCGTCCGAGTCAGGAAGTGAGGCGAAAAAGGCGTCCAGATCGCTGTCTGACTCATCGCCAATATTGGCGAGGACCAAATCCTGGTCCCTCGCAGGCAGGGCTCTCAGAGAGCCGTAGTCGTTCACTGGGGGCTCCAGTCCTCGACTCTTATACCGCTCCATTTCCTGCACAAGGGAAAAGAAAGATGGTTATTAGCTGATATGCCAAGTTGTATATCTCAATATTTGACTCGGCAGTATCACATTACCGCAGGCCTGGGGATCTTTCTCGAGTAACCCACCCACTGCATCGTTCCGTCCGGCTTTAGCATGGTTACGTTGCAGTTGGCAGTAAAGAATTCTTGACCTCGAGCCATCACTCGGAATCTCTGTACTTCTTGGTATCCTCCAGTGATGGGTTCTTGATCCTTGTCTCTTGGACTCTTCCAGGTCCAAGCAGGTCGCTCCCTTGCCTTCAACGGCTGAAATTTCCTAATGCAAAAGTTGATGGCGATTGCTGGACCAGTAACTCCAAAGTCAGGCTTCTTCAGCTCAGCAATGGCCCTCACTAAGGCATTTAACTCTGACGCCATGTCCTTCTCCGGCTTACTCTTCCAGATAGGGTTGTAGGTTGGAGCCTTGCCAATGAACTTCGGCAGAGCTGGTATGACGTTAGCACAGTAAAACCACTCATGATGCCAGCCCTTGTTTGAGGTTCTCAACTCGTAGTCAAAGAATTTGTCCTTCCTACGGAGTTGAATCCCGGCTCCTCCAACGGTGGCTGGGCTATCGGCTGACGGATGTGGCTTCAGAAAGAACAGATGCCTGAACAAGTCAAAATGGGGCTCAATCCCCAGATACACCTCGCACAATGTCACGAACATTGACAGGTGCAGGATCCCATTCGGATTCAGATGGCATAACTCAATGCCATAGAAGAAAAGCAATGATCTCAAGAATCTGCCCGTTGGCAACCCCAATCCGCGGCGGAAGAAAGATTCAAATACGACTGTTTCACTGGACCAGGGGATGGGTAGATTTCGCCCTCTGCTGCCCTCCACCCGATGATTTCCTTCGGCGGAAGCAGGCCTAAATCAACCAAAGCTTAGAGTCGGTCATCCGTGGTAATGGATCTTGGCCACGCGACCGCATACTCTTCCTCGTCGGCAATCTCTGCACCTGCACCTCCCGCAGCCACGACCATAGCATCTGCAGCACCTCTCCCCTGCTCCTCCACATCATTTCCTCCACCAGAACTGCTTGCACCGGCGATCGGAGCGGCGGTGAGCTTCACGCGAGCCATCTCAGTGATCTTCAAAGATCGATTTGGTGTTGGGGAGTGAGGGATCTGAGGATTAGAATGTGAATGCACTGTGAAATGGTTCAACGGCGGCGAGGCAGTTGTTTTATTTCCAAACTGAACGCGCCTCAACGGCTGCGATTTATCTTATCCTGCCTCTACGGCTCAGATTAAGCCCAACCGTTTGGCTTCTGCGGTACGAAACCTCATTAGGGTTTCCGTGAGCGGGAAAACTGGCGCCTCTACGACTACTCGGGCGCGACTACTCGGCCAGTCCCTTCATTGACTCGGCTGACATCCACAAGCAAAATTCAGTCGGACCAGGATGGATTTTAGCAAACATCATTGCTGGAGTCTCTTATTCCACTGAAACAAAATGAGTGACAATGCAAGACATGAACTGATGCAAGCACTACAACACGAGTACAAGAACGCAACACAAGATGCAGACTTGAGACTCCTCTCCGGGCACCATCAGCAGCAGATCTCCTCTGGATCTGAGTGCCCGGCGTCACTCCCATGCTTTCTCGTCGGTTCAGCCTCCACGACGGCTCCTGGTGCGGTCCGCCACGCGTGATGGCTTGTCCAGGCGGTCGTGGCGACCCGGCGGCCATCTCCGGCGCTTCTCGCCATCCTCCTCATCAGATGAGGTGATGACGATGAGCTCCGGCAGGGCAGGGGCGGTTGGTGGTGGCGGGACCATGGCCAGCGGTGGTGCTCCGTAATACGGCACCAGATCCATCACCGGCGGCATCTCCACCGGCGGCGGCAGCAATGGTGGCTCGGGGACTGCTGGTGGAGGAGGGATTGGCTCTTCTGGTGGTGCTGGCGCGGAGGAGGAACCTCTCTTACTTGCTCTTTTGCCTGCCATGGTGGTGTGCTCGGGTTTGTGTCAATCCGATTGCGGTCTTTTTAAAGCTGAGGCGACGGAATCCGAACAGCCACGGGATGCCTGTCGTTTGAGCTGCTTCGCCTGACAAAGTAACTGGTCAGATTCCCTCTGTGGAGTGAAGACAATAGCGACGGAATCGATTCTGTCATACAGTGTTCTTGTGACTCAGTGGATAAGCTCCGGCTGACTCGGACACTGCGGCGCTTAATCCTCCTTCTCGTCACTCGGTAATGATGTTTGGAGTTGATTTCTGCCTATAAATAATTTCTCACATAATGACTTTCTCTCTTAGAGTCTGTATACAATTATATAAATTATACACAGACTCGGGGGCTAGTCCATATGGACTCACTTGCGTGAGTCCAACAAATCTACTCGGCTGTTTATCAGTCAGGTCTTTTTGGCTTCAATTTTGATGTTCAAAGCTTTTCTAGTCTCCTTGGAGTCTGTACACGATTGTTCCAATTGTCCACAGACTCGGGGGCTAGTCCATATGGACTCACTTGCGTGAGTTCCATCAGATTTACTCGGCTCTATGCCAGGCACACGGGTTGCTTTGTCCTTGACTTCTTGTCGGATGATTACCTAGAAATTTTCTTGACCTTCGACTTAATTGCCTCAATTAAGCTGAAGCTCGGGGGCTACATCTATATATATAGATGCGCTGGCGCGCATCCATATATAAAAATACGGGTTGTAATCATCCTCGGCTGAGCTGAGACAGATTGACCCAGGCTACTAGTCCGGAATGACAAGTTCTTGGCTAAGACTCACCTTGATCGATTGTTTAAGCAGTCTTGTGCACAGGAGATCGGGAGTTTTCAATCTTATAGATGCAATTTTTCGTCACATCTATATGATGCGCTTATTCACTCGGATCAGGACAGTATATCTTGGTTCATGCTTGCTCTGAGTTTCTGTCCAATTCTACGAATTGCATAGTAACTCGGGGGCTACATCTATATGATGCACTTACGTGCATTCATCGTTTGATTTGCCTAGCATGCTTTTACGACCCTGGCTGACTGAGTCAGATGCTGCATTTCATTCACTAATTCCTTTATGGATCTTGTCAGTTCTGATAACTGGCTTTTTATACAAATTCCTTTATGGATCTCTTATAAAGCTGCAACCGACTGAGTCGGCCATTATTTTTCAGATTTATCCAATTCTTTGACTCAGTTCAGTATTAGGTGTCAATCGGTAATATGCCTAATTTAAGGCCCTGCTGCCCCTGAGTTACTCGGGGCTAGGTATCTCAATTTACAACAGGCTTGATTCAGGTTAAGTCCTTTTTAATTCATCAGTCAACCTGAAGATTCACTCGTACATGGAGAGAAGCCTAGTCGGGAAGCAATCAAGATCAATCAAAAAGCACTTGGGGGCTACTGTCGTTACCATGACCCCCGGGTACCCTCACGACCAGCAGGGCCGAGTAGCCTGACAGGGGTAGTCGGTCTGGCCCAGAAGAAACCGAGTAGCCTATGACTCTAAAAGGAAGGTGCGGCTAGTCGGCAGGATAGATCAGGACTCTTGTCTTATACTCCAAGTAATTCTATGTTGTAACCGACTAGGATACTTTCCATGTAACCCTGTTCCCCCGGTTATATAAGGCGGGCAGGGGCTCCCTCTCAAAGATATATACACAATACCACGACATACAGGATGTAGGGTTATTATCCTCCGGGAGGCCCGAACCTGTCTAAACCCTGTGTCTCGTGTTCACCATCATATTCTTGGTTCCTTCGCTACCCATTATAATCTATCGAGGCCCTAAAACCTCGACAGTGATCCAGTTATTCTACGTGTGTGATTTCCCTGGACGAGGATGCCATCTCAAGGTATATTGATTGGGTTCACATATTCATATTCAATGCTTACTTACTATTATGAAATTTAATATGATTAGGGTGTGCGATATAAGAGGTAAAGAGAAGAGCACAGGGGTTGACAGAAGAAGCAAAACCTCTGAGGATAGTTTACCAAATTCATTCCACTACTTTCTTTTCCTAAGCATCTCTGCAATTCTCTCGAGATAGTAAATAGGAACATAAATGTGTGCCACCACGTCTAGAGTCAGGTAACACTAACATGGAAATTTGTCAACATACACCTGTTTGTTTATGGTGAAAAATGATTAAAAAAATTTCATCTTTCTGAGAGTCAATTCAAACACCATATTTATCTTTCTATCAGTAAAAATGTGGATTCCCATTGATCGTTCAATCTAACTTATTCAAGCCAGTCTATCTCTTTAATTTTCTTTTTATGCAATTATGCTAATTGTTCATTGTCCCGCAGCAACGCGCGGGGTTTTCACTAGTTTATACTGGTGCTGATGAGCAAATGGTTTGGGTAGCAACCGGTCGAGGGCTCGCGAATGACTAATCTTGCCATTTGCATTAGATGAAACCATGCTATTTAGACGCTATTAATTAGTGCGCCTCTCTCATCCCCACCGACTATACCCCACAAGATATGCCGGCTCCACTCACCACTGTCCATGCGCATGTTTTTAGTTTTGAGAGCTCTTGAGTGGCTAAGTGCATACGCTTTGCCAGTGCTCTATATAGCATGTGTAGTGCTCTATTTTTGAAAGCAATGCTAGCTGCTGGGAAACGCACTGCTGCATAATCAGTCACCTAAAGACAGGATCCGACAATACTACTTACTAAAAGAAATGGACTATTTGATTTCGAGATCCTACTGAAAAATATAATAAAATCTGGCATTGCGCGGGCTTGGCTCCAGGCTTCACCCTGTAATGAACTTGTTCATTGCGTTTTTCGATTAATATATTGCTTCTTCGCAAAAAAAAGATTAATATATTGCTAAAAAAATCAAATAAAATTGAAATTAGTGCAGGTGCATGTATACTTGGTGGACTGATAAAAGCCTCTTAAAAACGTGTCTAGAAGGTTATAAACTTCTGAAAAACATCACACATGTTGATGCTATCCATATAAAATTTCATTTTCAAAACATATTTTACTTTTGAGATGCCAAAATAAAAAAATCCATGAAAGAAGACGAAAAGGACAAAACTAATGAACAACTAATTTGGGCTTTATTTCTGGTTTGGGCTAGATATTTTCAACTCGGGGGCTTTTGGGTAGCCTTGGTGACAGGAAAAGAGGCTAACCCTCCATGGCTTTGTTTTCTCCAGTAAATTAGCCTGTAAAGGCAGGACGTGTAAAAGTGGCTTGGACCCAATCTGGCCATGCATGGACGAGTGCGCCTGTAGACTTCCATGTGCCAGGCGCTTTGATAGGTTTAGCATGAGATTCCCCATCGTAGACGGGAGGCGCTAGTGGATCGCTCCGTTCTAGTACATGCTCGACAGGAGGCGAATTTGGCAAAATACACCTAAGAATGACGCTGAATCAACTTGGAGAATGATACCAATAAGCAGAGATGTTTTCATTTAGTTGCATGCATCTGTGCGTTTTCGTAGTGTTCCAGCATCCTTCATTCAGCTGCACGTATCATCCATAGAAATTTTTTTTTTTGAGATTACACAGTACAACTCAGACGCTCATAACGCACGCACACTCACCCCTATGAACACACGTACGCAAACCCTACCCCTATGAGCATCTTCGAAGACTGAGCCGGCAAATCCAGAGATACGAAGTCACCACTGGCGCCTCGCTGTCGACGGGAGCGTCGCCTACCACTGAAAGCACAAAAGCCGTTAAATCCTTGAAAATTCGCTCCCACGGGGAGTCGAACCCAGGACCTGAGAGGTGTTACTCGGATGCCTTAACCACTAGGCCAAGACCCCTTTCACATCATCCATAGAAATTATAAAAACTTACATCTATTATGGGCCGCAACATGTTTTGGTGACATGCTACAGTAGCAAATGTGATGGAATGGGCTGATTCGTTCGTGGGCTGATTGAGCGGATTTTGTTTGGATTTCAAACTTCAAACTAACTTTTCTCTCGAGCCACAGCTTCGTTTTCGAATCCTTTTGAACTATTATGTTTCTTAAAATTAATAAAACAAAATGAGTTTCACAATTAATACATATTTTATATTTTTATTATTGCAAAAACAGCATTTTGAATAAATAGTTTCAACATTTCTATTTTACTTTTTGGAGTTGCAACTTTGAATCCACCCATAATATCGCATGACATATATATGATGGTCTTTTCTATAACTTTGATTGATACCCCAAGTATGTTTTTTTATTTGATGAAATATTTACACATTTGCAATTTTTAGCTCATTTTCATCTGATATGTACCCCGAGCCTGACCGGTGGAGAGGATTTCAGGTTGGACCCAATAACAATGGAGCAATGCTAGATCTAAAAAAAAAAAAAAACTCGTAACGACGTCGGTTGTGGGGTTGGCCTGCGCCTGTAGCGCTTCAGATCATTTTTCTCACTTCGGACGCCAGCATTTCCCTTCAAAGAAAAAGGAAAAATCTGGAGAGCAACGCGACCCCTCGGACGTCCAATTTGAGAACGAGAAGGGGGATTCGACTTCGAAACCGACTCTTGTCGGCGTCCGACGTGAGGCAGGGTCTACGTATGTGCGAAGGGCTATCGATGTCTGAACTCCATATCCACCAGACGTACAAGGGCCGCGAGGTTCTCGTCCGAGCAGCCGGCGCGTGCAGCTGGCAGAGGAGTGGCCGGCCGGCCTCGAGCCGGTGCTCTACCACATGTCGTCGGACGACGAGGAGAGCGTGGCGTTCTATGAGGCACCGAGGATGACCTGGACTGGCCGCCTTCTGACCTTTGACACGTGCCGTGCCGAACAGACGGCGTCGGCTCGCCTGCTTCTTCGTCGCCGGAGCCGAACGAGCACATGCCGTGGTCACCGTCGTCTGTGCCAATGCCAGTGCCGTAACCGCAGCGGAGGCGAGGGCCTGCGACGTTGTCCCTCCGTCTCGTTTCACGGGCTGGGATGATATTTACGAGGAGCAGTAAAAATATAAAATAGCTCCAAGGTACCCAAGCAGGGGTGATAGAATGTGAACTTCACCGCGCAGCTTCATCCAGCGAAATCAGAACAGCATATGCTGCTTTTCCACGCTTCCTGCTGTTTGGGCCTTCCTGTGCTCATGGGGCGTATTGTTCATGGTCTTCTGCATCTTTCCTTCACCTTTCAAGCTTGCAGCTGCAGGTTCAATTCGACAGATGCTTGCTCTCCAGAAGCTCATTCTTTTGTTCATCGGTGTAGGGCTTACAAGAATTAGGTGTCAATATGTTCTGGACTACAAGGCGGACGAGTACTCGTATTTATATGCCCTCGTGTACTTTTTTTTCAAACTCCTCATTCCTTTATTGAATTACATTCAGTTTATAAAGCATTCTTTTTTTTTGCGAAATATAAAGCATTCTAGTTTACAAAGCTATTTACAAATCTTCTCTGTATCACTCATTTCAATTTTGAACTTGCAGCCAAGTTCAATCCTTGAAGTCAATGAAATTGGTATTCACCATCGAAACATGAAAGTATAGTAATCATATAACAATGAAGTGTCAATTGCAAAATAAAAAAAAACAATGTAGTGTCTACGGTTTATCAAAATACTAATTCCTCCAATTTAATTTAATTATTATATTGCCAATACTTTAAATGATGTAGAAATAAATAAATAATAATAAAAGAGATTAAATGAAGTGTATAAGTAATAAAGAAAGGTTGAATGAAATAGAATTGCGAAATATATCAGTTCTTCCAGCAAAATGTGATGAATAGGAATGCGGTAAGAGGCAATACAATGTAGTTCTTTGTTTCACAGCAAAAAATGTGGGCCAGATGGAAATATCAATAAAAAAATGAAAAGTTGATACTCACATTGCTGAAAGAATAAACCAGCAGGCCAGACTACATGTGTTTCTAACCTGTGCCAATGAACCGGTTGACGGCTAGTGAAATTTGGCGCATATGAGGACCAGACAAAAAGTTTGCAGCCGCTGGATTCTAATACAGTACATGGAAATAGGAACATTGAAGCACGCATGACGAGACGGTGATCTAAGAAAGCATGCACAGTTATTAAAGATGTATTGACGCCTTCCATGCAGAAGTAGTGGCTTGTTGGCATGGAGTCAGTACGGCACTTGAGATGGGCATTGGTCACATTATGGTAGAGACTGATTCTCAGTTATTAAAGCAGGCGTTGATGTTGAATGATTATAACAGAGCTATCAGTGGGGCATTGTGATAGAAATCAAGAGTATGTTGAAGTACGAGTTCATCAGCTCAGGCGTGGTTTACCGAGCAAGAGAATGTAATAAAGTAGCCGATGCATTGGCTAAATTAGGGAGTGTGTGTGAAACAGGCTCAGTTCCTCTTATGGACTGTGTACCGAATTGTATTCAGAACTTGGTTGCTCGCGATTCTGCGGCACATTGGTTTAATGGAATTTGCTGTTCTAGTAAAAAAAAAAGAAAAAGAAAGCATGCACAGATCTTGAGGCATTGGCGTGAGAACGATCATGCGTGCACGTACATTACGCTACAAAGAGGCAAGTTTAATTGAGCATACAATCTTCCTTTCCATATTAATTGGTTGCTTTGCTCTTAAGACCGAATGTTGGAGCCTTTTATCCTTATCCAAATATTAAGACAATATTATATATTGATAGCTAATACTCCCATCAGTTTTAAATATATGACGTCGTTGATTTTTTTTTAATTTTGA
Source organism: Eragrostis nindensis (assembly GCA_012490785.1). NCBI lineage: Eukaryota > Viridiplantae > Streptophyta > Magnoliopsida > Poales > Poaceae > Eragrostis > Eragrostis nindensis. Next base: position 225,980 of record JAAXCT010001086.1, read on the forward strand.
CCAACAATATAGATTTAAGTAATTAGTTTTTTAATGTGAAATTAATATCATCGGCGCATGTGATGCGATGGTCATGCAAGATGTCACTAACCTAATTAATTGGCTTGCCGGCGGCCGCCGCCGTAGGACCATAGGACGACCTGAACTCAAACTTTATAGAAGCGTCGACAGAAGTAGACGATGCTGGGAGGCTTCCTCGCCACAAAGCAAGGAAGCAGATTGTTTTAAAAATGGCGTAGGTAAATCATTGCCTCGTTGGTGAGCGACGTGACATAGCAGCCCTCTCCCTCTTTCCGGCTGCTTATTCTCATGCCAAGCCAACATGACCGTCCACGATCGATCCGCTATAAAACGCCATCAAATCGTCCCGCACAGTAAGTCAGTCACACAGTACACTTCACCCGAAAACGCATGCAAAGCACCGCGAGGATGGGCAGCGACGACGAGGCGAGCGGGATGCACGTGGCGATGCTTGTGACGCCGGGGATGGGCCACCTGATCCCGCTGGCAGAGCTGGCCAAGCACCTGGCGTCGCGGCACGGCGTGACGTCCACGCTCCTCACCTTCGCGTCCACGGCGTCGGCCACGCAGCGGGCCTTCCTCGCGTCCCTCCCGGCCGGCGTCATCAGCCACCGCGCGCTCCCGCCCGTGGACCTCTCCGACCTGCCCCGCGGCGCCGCCATCGAGACGCTCATGACCGAGGAGTGCGCGCGCTCCGTGCCCGCGCTCACCGAGATTCTCTCGAGCCTCCGGTCGGCCACGCGGCTGGTGGCCTTCGTCACCGACCTCTTCGGCGTGGGCTCGTTCGACGCCGCGCGCGCCGCCGGCGTGGAGCGGCGGTACCTCTTCATGCCCATCAACCTCCACGCGCTCTCGCTCGTCCTCCACCTCCCGGAGCTCGCCGCCTCCGTGCCCGGCGAGTTCCGGGACTCGTGGAGCCCGTCCGCCTGCCCGGCTGCGTGCCCATCCCGGGGCCGGACATCATCGCCCCGCTCCAGAACAGGGCCGACCCCAGCTACGACTGGATGCTCCGCCTCGCCGACCGCTGCCGCCGCGACGCCCACGCCATCCTCGTCAACACCTTCGACGCCGTCGAGCCGGAGGTCGCGGAGCTGCTCCGCCGGCCGGAGCCTGGGCGCCCCCCGGTGTACACATCGGGCCGCTCATACTGACCGACACGACGCCGGCAACGGTACTCCAATCCAGCACCAGCCTCCCCCCGCCGCGCGGCGTGTCTCGAGTGGCTGGACCGGCAGCCGGCCAGGTCGGTCATCTTCGTCTCCTTCGGCTCTGGCGGCTCGCTGCCGTCCGTCCAGATGCGGGAGCTCGCGCTCGGGCTGGAGCTCAGCGGGCAGCGCTTCCTGTGGGTGGTGCGGAGCCCGAGCGACGAGGGCGACGTCAACGACAACTACTACGACGCCGAGAGCAAGAAGGACCCCTTCGCGTACCTTCCCCAGGGCTTCGTCGAGCGGACACGGGACGCGGGCCTCGTGGTGCCCTCGTGGGCCCCGCAGATCGAGGTGCTGGCCCACGAGGCAACGGGAGGGTTCCTGACGCACTGCGGCTGGAACTCGACGTTGGAGAGCCTCGTGCACGGCGTGCCCATGGTGGCGTGGCCCCTCTTCGCCGAGCAGCGGCAGAACGCGGTGGTGCTGGCCGACGGGGCAGGAGCCGCGATACGGTTGCCCGAGCAGCACAAGGATAAGGCGACGATCGCGGCGGTGGTGAGGGAGCTGATGGAGGGGGAAGGGAAGGGTGCCGCCGTGCGCCTGAAGGTGGCGGAGTTGCAAAAGGCGGCCAAGGACAGCCTTCGCGAAGGTGGCGCCGCTACGGTCGTGCTGGATGAGCTGGTGCAAAGTTGGTGAAAATAATCATCTTTCATTTGAGAGATTATTATCCCAATTTTGTCGTTAATTTCGTGGAGTGATCCATTCTTCATGTTTACACTATTCGTATTATGAATAAAGTACTTACGGAGCAACCCCCAATTACTATTTGAGGAAACGATCGAGCTGATTTGGAGTAAGAAAATGATGTATCTGGACCAACTACACACAATTGTGCGATATATTGTTTGTCGATATTGACAATTTTATTCCGCAAATGTATAATCGGCCGGGGTTCAACAACATGAGTTGCATATGCTTGCAAGTTGCAACATGAAAGGAAACAAAGTCTCAAGAAAAAGGACAGATCGTACAAGATAGAGAATTGAGACCGCGACAGGTCCGGGGGAAAATAAAAACACAATGCATATGGGGGCCTAGCTGCTGACTAACTTGACCATCGGTGCATGCATGCCTCCTCGATGAGAAAGGGATTGAGAGTACGTAGGTCATCACATGAATATGCCATAGTAGTAGTAGCTGTTATTGGACATGACAAGCTTCCTCATCTGCAGGCTGACGGAGAGAGAGAGCATGAGACTTGATCACTGGAATGGTGGAGAAGATAAAGGGGATGGACTGGCCAGCGTCGACAGGATCCAATAGCAACATCTGACGGCGGGATTGGCCTGCGTCGGTGGCGCGTCAGATGAGTCCTTTTCTTCATCTCGGAGCATTTCCTTTTCTTTTTCAAAAAATAAAATAAAATCCGGAGACAACGGCCTCTCCTGGACGGACGTCCCAATTTGAGAACGAGACGGGATCGACTCCGACTCTTGTCGGCGTGGGGTGGGGTCTATATATATTGGAAGGGCCATCAATCTCCCGAACTCCATACCCACCACACGCGCATAAGGTCCGCCAGGTTTTCGTACGAGCAACGCGCGCGATCTAATTCTAGCAACACCGCCCGATGAAGCGAGCAGCCATGACGGAAGCAGCTGCCAGAGGAGTGGCCGGCCGCCTTGGGCCCGTGCTCTACCACATGTCCTCGAACGACGAGGACAGCATGGCGTTCAACGATCATCACGTCCCAGAGTGGCCGCACTCTCCGTGCCGAGCGGAGATCGCCGGCTCGCCTGAATATTCGTCGCCGGAGCCGGACGAGCACATGCCGTGGTCGCCTTCGTCGGAACCAATGCCACTGCCGCAGTCGCTGTCGCAGTCCCCGAGGTCAGAGTCCTGTCACGACGAGCAGGAGGCTACTCCGCCGCCGGCCCTGCTGTGCTCGTCACCGAACTCACGGCTACCACCGACCTCCACCTACTACGAAGATGAAGATGCCGAGCCTGATGACCATGTCATCGGAGCACAGCACCAGGGCGAGTCCTTGGCGGAACACGCGCTGCGCTACTACAACGCGGACCCGAACAACGACAAGTACGAGCTCGTCGAGGCCGGCGCCAGCAGCTGCATGGTCACCGGGAAAGGCACGCTGTACGGCCACGTCAACTTCACCGCCCGGCCGCGCACCGGCCACGACGGCGAGGGCTTGCGGTCCTTCTTCGCCGAGGTGCGTTGTTGTCAGGTTGGAACAAGGGACGCGTGGATCCCGACCTGCGTCTGCTCCTTGGAGTTGGACGACACGGAGGACGACATGTTCGGTGGCGTCGGCGACGATCCGGTCGCCCAAGCCGCGCCGTGGGACGTCAGCGTCGACTACTGCATCTCGTGCGGAGGCGACATCAAGCATCCCAAGGACGGAACTTGTTACGAAGCCGGCCACTTTTACACTATGCTCTAGATCGAATCTATCTGGATGGAGCGATCTTCATGCAGGTCCATGAAAACTCTACCGTGCATGTGTGTCGATATGCTTCGTCATCGTAATATATCGATCTGAATGTGTCTGCTGAATTGGAGAAAACGGAGATCGATCCCCAAAATTCACACTTCAAAGAGCAATCACTAGCTAGTTTTCTTGCCTCGATATGCATAAAATCCAATGTACGTAGTAGTATGATGTTTTCGCTTGAGATGAATTCATGAGTAGGCCTCAGCAAGGTACTTTCAATATATTCCAGTCCACGTAAATGCCCCGTATAGCAGCCAGTTCGCCTACTCCGCAACTGCCTTCGTCTCCTCGGCGCGGCGCGGCTCGGCTGTCAGAGGGTAGGAACTTTTGTGACTGTTCGGCTAGCGTCACCATCCTATGATGTTCATGTTGGGGCCACATCATCAACCAAATACTAATGTTCACACAAGTCAATCAAGGAGTTTCCTCGTGCCTCGCAAAAATAAAAAAGGAGTTTCCTTGTCGGTAGCTAGAGGAGGCTTTCTTTCATGGTTCAAACACCAACTTTTTTTGTTTTGTTGAGATTAACAACAGCGTACCGTGTGGAATATGGCCTTGGTGTCCTTTTCATGTGACTAGGTGATGGTTTGCTGAATTGTGTTGAACTGTTCCGTAGTATGTTCTTTTACGTGACAAACACAAACATACATGTAAGAGCACTCACCATTATGAATACACAAACATACATGTAAGAGCACTCACCATTATGAATACACAAACATGTACCCTTATGAACGTCTATGAGACATTGAGACGGATGATCTTGAGATTCATTAAGTCACCACATTGCATTGCTACTGACGGATGTTGCCTCTCATTAAAAGAATAATTAGATGTTAATGCAACACCCGTGCCAAATCAGAGATTTAAACCCGCATGGACTAATTCATAGTTGTTCTCTCCCTTTTCATAGCTTAATGAAGGATATTGTTTGCTATGCTCTTTCTATTTAATAACAGAAATATTTTGGTGCAACTATTATGATGAGAAACGGAGAAAGTTCTACTTTCAACATCCAGATAGTAATCTCATATATTTTTTTCAGTCGTGAAACATTTTGTTGCCGCCCGAACCCCCATATTCAACCACCCTGACTGAGACCTCTAAGATTGCGTTCTCTTCACGTGATAGCAACTAGCCAAATTAAAGTTAAATTGACCTAGTGAAATCGGCTTAGAACTACTCTCATATATACTACTTCCATGATCATCGTCGTTCTTCACCAGCAGCGAACCAATTCAATGAAAAATGGCCACAACAGTGAGCTCTCGTCCCAGCCTCCTCTTGTTGTCCTGCCTCTCCTATTTCACGTTCTCCATCTATGTCCACCACGCTTGTGCACTGTCCTTCAACCTCAGCTTCTCCGATCCCTGGAGATCCTACCTCTCCGGGCTGATAAACTTCACCGGCGACGCATACCTCGACCCAAATACTATTCAGGTGTCAAGAAACAGCCGTGATCAAAGCAGCACATACAGCACTGGCCGAGCCCAATCCGCGCAGACAGTGCCGCTATGGGACAGAGCTACCGGTGAGATGGCCAGCTTCACCACTACCTTCAGCTTCCAGATAGCTCCGGATCCGAGCACTAATGAATTCGGCGACGGGCTGGCTTTCTTCCTCGGGGATCCCAACATGTCAGGCATACCTCCCAACAGCGGAGGCAGTAGCTTGGGCCTCTTGCCTGACTTCACGAACGGGACCGGCGCCGGCAGGATCGTCGCGGTCGAGTTCGACACGTACCGGAACCAATGGTATGCTGACATCAGCGGCAACCATGTCGGCATCAACGTCAACTCCCTCAACTCCACGGCGTCCAGGGACACCACCTCGCCGAGCAACAATCTGACGTCCGGCTCCACGATGGTAGCTACTGTCAGGTACGAAAACGCCACCAAGCTGATGGCTGTCGATCTCTTGATCAACGATACAGCATACTACAACGTCAGCGCGACTGTGGATCTGACGATCTATCTGCCGGAGGATGTCGCCGTGGGGTTCTCTGCGGCGACTGGCAAGGCTGGCGAGCAGCACCAGATACTGTCATGGTCGTTCAGCTCCACGCTGGAACGCAAGACAGCCATCGTGGAGCCTGCACCGCCACCAATCCAGAGTACTACTAGCCCCAAGCATCGCGGGAAAGTAGGGACGACCCTAATAGCAGTAGTAGTGCCTCTGCTATTTCTGGTGGCATGTGCAGCCGTGGGCCTCCTCCTGTGGCAGCGACACAAGAAGAGAAAATCCACAAAGGAAACTAGTAATGACAGCGATGACCAGGAACAAGATTACAGGGCTGAGCTCGAGAGAGGGGTGGCCGCTAGCGGCCCGAGAAGGTACACATACCGCGAGCTGGCCGCCGCCACAGGGGACTTCGCCGAGGACGCGAAGCTCGGCCGCGGCGGCTTCGGCAGCGTCTACCTGGGCAAGCTCGCCGACCGGCCGGTGGCGATCAAGGTGTTCTCGTCGGAGTCGTCCGCGCAGGGGAGGAAGGAGTTCGAGGCGGAGGTGAGGATCATAAGCCGGCTCAAGCATCGCAACCTCGTGCAGCTGCTGGGCTGGTGCGACAGCCGCAACGGGCTCCTGCTCGTCTACGAGCTGGTGGCCCAGGGCAGCCTCGACAAGCACCTCTACAGCAGCGACAGGCTGCTCACATGGCAAGAAAGGTAAAGCAAAGTTAAATTTCCTCGTCAGAAACGTCGACTCTTGCTGAAGTGTACTAACTTGTTACTAGTAACTAATCGACCACGTGAACGTGCAGGTACCAGATCGTCCTCGGCTTGGGCTCCGCGCTGCGCTACCTCCACCAGGAGTGGGAGCAGTGCGTGGTGCACGGCGACATCAAGCCCAGCAACATCATGCTGGACGAGTCTCTCGGCGCCAAGCTGGGGGACTTTGGCCTGGCCCGTCTCGGCGACCACGGCGGCGCCGGGTGGCCCACCACCAAGGCCGTGCTGGGCACCGCGGGGTACATCGACCCGGAGTTCGTCAACACGCGGCACCCCAGCACCCGCTCCGACGTCTACAGCTTCGGCATCGTCCTCCTCGAGCTCGCCTGCGGCCGGCCTCCGGTCATCTTGCGGGAACGCCGAGAAGGCGGCGGCGAGCCTCCCTTCCTCCTGCTGAGATGGGTGTGGGCTCTGTACGGCCAGAACGCGACACTTGACGCGGTTGACGAGCGCTTGACGAGCGGCGACGCCGACGACGAGCAGCGCGTGGAGATGGAGCGTGTGCTGGTCGTCGGGCTGTGGTGCGCGCACCCTGACTCCGGCGAGCGGCCGTCCATCGCACAGGCCATGCACGTTCTGCAGTCCCAGGATGCGAGGCTTCCGACGCTCCCGCCGAACATGTACAGGGTCTCGGATCTGACCGTTATTGCGCCTGAACACGGCTCCGCGTTTTCCATTGAAAGCTACAGCGGCGACTCCTCCAAGCCGTCTTCCGACTCGTCGTCGACAGCCCTGCTCGGACGTTCAAAAGATTTAGCCTGACTCTCTCTCTTTTTTTTTTTCTCACTCCATTTTTCCGCAATGACATGTTGTCAATGACTGTTGAATTGTGTTTTCAACATGGTTCGTTCTCTGCAACTTTTAGTTCAAACTAACTTTCGATGCATCTGAGGCAAGAGACTCCTGTTATGTTGACCTTTACTTCATGCGAGATTTCTTTACTTTAGCCGTACGCCAAATAAGTGTCTGGTGGAGATGCTAAATTTTATTTTAATACTTGTGGTATCTACATGTGGTTAGAGCATCGCCAACAGTTGGGAGCAAAACAAATCGATCCTTTCCACCAACATTTCCCAAAAAGTATTCTGAAGCTGATTATCAAATTATAGTATTTTTTTATTTCATTTTGCAATTTATGGCTGGAGGGTAGTTAGGTATCTTAAACCAATTAATCGGACAGGCTAATTCGTTGTCATGCTTTAGAAAGCATCGTTCAACATATTAATTAGATAATACTACACAACACAATAAGTCAATAATTTGGTCTTATAATTAAAAAACTAATTACTGTTTTCTCATTCTTTTTTAAGGATCTTATCTCCATCATAACAAATTACTAGCTAGTATTGGTGGGTACAAAATAATCGATCTGAACCGTCAGATAGCTAGTATTTTTAATAGAATACTAGCGAGTTTTTTCGACTTTAAAAGACATATTTCTTCGTCACGACAAGTCAATTATTAATTGAATAAAAATGCCTTGATATTGGGTTGGACGCGGACGTGGCTAGCAAGTCGAGCCTTCAAACCAGGCACACCTTTTTCTTTTTCCTTTTTTCTATTTTTGCGAAGTACACCACACATTCATCCACACATAGGCAATTTGACTCACCAAGGAATTAACAGATGATATTTTTCCCCCAAAGTATATTCGTATTCAATCAAATTTTGACCAAAGTTCAAACCGCGTGGGGTTTTGCTCATTTGAACAGACACTAGTGAACGCATCGATGTCTGATGTTGAAGAGGCTTGAACAACCATCACCCGCCGTCTGTTTGACCAGACGATGTTCCTCCTCTCCGTCTTCTCAAAATCAAGAATCTCGCCGTCTCCCGCCCGCCGCAACCTCCGTCTCCACGGCCTACTCCCCTGTTCCCTCCACACGACCCTCCTCCGGCCCGCCGCCGTCGGAGCAACCCTTGCACTTCCATCTCCGTTAGTGACCCACACCTCTCCTCCCCGCGGCCTTGTACGATTACTACACCGCATCGCGGCCAAAGCCGTTCGGCCCGGTCGCCAGCTCCACGCGAGGCTCCTCGTATCCGGCCTCGGCTTCCACGCGGCCCTCGCCACCAGGCTCGTGGACCTCTACGCCTCCAGCGGCCATGTCGCCCACGCGCGGCGCCTGTTCGACAGAATGCCCCAGCGGAGCGTACGCGCGGTACGGGCCCCGCGAGGCGGCCGTCGAGCTGTACCGCGCGATGCTGGAAAGCGGCGTGGAGCCGGACAACTTCACGTACCCGCCGGTGCTCAAGGCGTGCGCCGCACAACGATGAATTCATATGAGTAGGAATTGGCTCGGCCTAACCAACATAGATACTTTAAATAGGGATGCAAATTAATGACCCTTAAGGTCACCTCCGACACTCTTTAGTTCAACTAAATGAACTAGATTTTCAAAATGAATCAAATGAACTAAAGAGGATCGGAGGGTACCCCTTTGCAGCCTTAACTACAAAAAAAAAACAATTTGTAGGCATGGTGATTGGTGCAACGAAATGTTTGGCACAACACGGCACTTGTCCTCCAAGGATGTGTTTGGTTTGGTACATCATGAGATGGGATCGATGGTCATGTCCCTAGTTTATTACCCATATGAATGAATCTTGATATTAATGAAGTCATCACATTGGCTGTAAATGCAATGCTAGCTTGTGTAAATCTGAGATTTGCACCTGGATGAGTTGGTCCACGACAAGGAGGAACATTATGCAAAATTGATTGAATACGAATATACTTGGGAAACGAAAAACTCAACCACTCCTTTGCTACTCAGCCGAGGATGAGTCAAATTGCTTATGTGTGATGAAAGTGTGCTTGGTCTTAGAGCTGGACTCGCTGGTAGTCACGTCATGTGTCCAACCTAATATCATGTCATTTTGATCCAATTAAGCAAAGATTGATCGTGACGAAGAACATATCTTAAGTTATACTAGTTAGACAATGTAAGTTGGTTGGCCTATAGTGGTGTCGGAAGCCAGACTCCTTGCTGACAGTTCAACATTATGGAAACTGGCACGAAACAGATGTGGTCGTTCTCTTTTCTCGGCATCTTTCCATTGCAGGTTGGCGATTAGAGTCCTGGCAGTTGGCTGCACGAATCACTACGGTCTCTTTTTTCTCTTGCCTTTAGATGCTCTCTTGAAAGTTGCAAAGAACGAACCATGGAAAATAGCATCATTGACGAGTAGTACAAAAGGTAGTTTCCTCGGACTGAAAGTTCAACATAGCGATGCCACGTTTCTTATATGTGAAAACACAGTCAACAATCAATGCAGGAACCCCTAGGCCATTGGCAAGCTATGCAACATTTCACGACAAAAAAGAATAAAAGATCAAGCTAAATCTTTTGAACGTCCGAGCAAGGCCGTCGACGACGAGTCGGAAGAAGGCTTGGAGGAGTCGCCGGTGTAGCTTTCGATGGAAAAGGCAGAGCTGTATTGAGGTGCAGTAACGGCGAGATCCGACACCGACCTGTACATGTTCGGCGGGAGCGTCGGGAGCCTCACGTCCTGGGACTGCAGAACGTGCATGGCCTGTGCGATGGACGGCCGCTCGCCGGAGTCGGGGTGCGCGCACCACAGCCCGATGACCAGCACGCGCTCCATCTCCACGCGCTGCTGGTCGTCGGCGTCGCCGCTCATCAAGCGCTCGTCAACCGCGTCAAGCGTCGCGTTCTGGCCGTACAGCGCCCACACCCATCTCAGCAGGAGGAAGGGCGGCTCGCCGGCGCCTTCTCGGCGTTCCCGCAAGATGACCGGAGGCCGGCCGCAGGCGAGCTCGAGGAGGACGATGCCGAAGCTGTAGACGTCGGAGCGGGTGCTGGGGTGCCGCGTGTTGACGAACTCCGGGTCGATGTACCCCGCGGTGCCCAGCACGGCCTTGGTGGTGTGCCACCCGGCGCCGCCGTGGTCGCCGAGCCGGGCCAGGCCGAAGTCCCCCAGCTTGGCGCCGAGCGACTCGTCCAGCATGATGTTGCTGGGCTTGATGTCGCCGTGCACCACGCACTGCTCCCATTCCTGGTGGAGGTAGCGCAGGGCGGAGCCCAAACCGAGGATGATCTGGTACCTGCACGTTCATGTGGTCGATTAGTTACTAGTAACAAGTCAGTACACTTCAGCAAGTGTCGACGTTTCTGATGAGGAAATTTAACTCTGCTTTACCTTTCTTGCCATGTGAGAAGCCTGTCACTGCTGTAGAGGTGCTTGTCGAGGCTGCCCTGCGCCACCAGCTCGTAGACGAGCAGGAGCCCGTTGCGGCTGTCGCACCAGCCCAGCAGCTGCACGAGGTTGCGGTGCTTGAGCCTGCTTATGATCCTCACCTCCGCTTCAAACTCCTTCCTCCCCTGCGCGGACGACTCCGACGAGAACACCTTGATCGCCACCGGCCGGTCGGCGAGCTTGCCCAGGTAGACGCTGCCGAAGCCGCCGCGACCGAGCTTCGCGTCCTCGGCGAAGTCCCCTGTGGCGGCGGCCAGCTCGCGGTATGCGTACCTCCTTGGGCCGCTCGCAGCCACCCCTCTCTCCAGCTCGGCCCTGTAATCTTGTTCGTGATCATCGCTATCACTAGTTTCATTGTTGGATTTTCTCTTCTTGTGTCGCCGCCACAGGAGGAGGCCCACGGCTGAACATGCCGACAGAACTAGCAGAGGCACTAGTACTGCTATTAGGGTCGTTCCTGCTTTCCTTCGATGCTTGGGTGGCGGCGGTGCAGGGGGCTCCGCCGTTGCTGTCTTGCGTTCCAGCGTGGAGCTGAATGACCATGACAGTATCTGGTGCTGCTCGCCGGCCGCGCCAGTCGCCGCTGAGAACCCCACCGTGACATCCTCCGGCAGATAGCTCCGCAGATCAACAGTCGCGCTGACGTTGTACGCTGTTTCGTTGATCCTGAGATTGACAACCATCAGCTTGGTAGCGTTTTCGTACCTGACAGTAGCTACCATCGTGGAGCCGGACGTCAGATTCCAGCTCGGCGAGGTGGTGTCCCTGGACGCCGTGGAGTTGATGGAGTTGACGTCGATGCCGACATGGTTGCCGCTGATGTCGGCGTTCTGCGGGTTCAGGAACGTGTCAAACTCGGCTGCGACGATCCTGCCGGCGCCGGTGCCATTGGTGAAGGCCGGGAAGAGGCCCAAGCTGCCGCCACTGCTGTTGGGGGGTAAGCCTGACATGCTGGGATCCCCGAGGAAGAAAGCAAACCCGTCGCCGACTTGATTAGTGCTCGGATCCGGAGTTATCTTGAAGTTGAAGGTGGTGTTGAAGCTGGCCATCTCGCCGGTAGCTCTGTCCCATAGCGGCACTGTCTGCGCGTATTGGGCTCGGCCGGTGCTGTATGTGCTGCTTTGGTCACGGCTGTTTCTTGTCAGCTCAAGAGTATTTGGGGCGAGGTAAGCGTCGCCGGCGAAGACTATCACTGTGGCGAGGTTGGGGGTCCGAGGATCAGAGAAGCTGAGGTTGAAGGACAGTGCACGAGCGTGGTGGACATAGATGGAGAACAAGAAATAGGGGAGGCAGGACAGCACGAGGAGGGTGGGACGAGAGCTCACTGTTGTGCCCATTTTCGCTTGGTTCGGTGCTGGGGAAGAACGATATTCATGGAAGTAGTAGTATATATTAGCGTAGTACTGAGCACGCACCACGCGCCCGTTTACTAGGTCCAATTTTAATCGGGCAAACTATCACTGAGTCACATGAAAAGGACACCAAGGACATATTCCACACGGTAGGTAGCGATGAGGAAACTAAAAGAAGTTGGTCTCCGTGCCTTTAAACCATGATGAAAGAAGCCCCCACTAGCTGGCTATGAGGAAACTCCTTGATTGACTTGTTTGGCTATGAGGAAACTCCTTGATTATTTGGTTGATGTGGCCCCGACATGAACATCATAGGAAGGTGACAACCGAAACCGATCGAACACAATCACTAAAGTTCCCACCCGTTCCCTTTAGGTAGGCGAACTAGCTACAGAAGTATATAATATAATTCAAAATTTCTCATTTAGATGGACCGGAATATATACATGTCAAAGTATCTCATTGCTGTCTTCATAGTTTTTTAACTTTTAAGTTCAGGTCTGAGGAGAAGGCCAGGCTGATCATCCGCACATGCAGAAAGGAGACCATGATCGATGTGCAGCAAGATTCAGCTCAGCTTGCCTGAATTTATTGTTGATGGAGCCTAGAACTTGTGCTTGCCATAATGCTAGGCTTATTTAAGGTCTGAACTCTGAAATTGATAGTTGACATAGGTTCAGACTATTGGCTTCAGATGTGATGTCCGATGTGCCGAAGGGAAAAAGAATTTTGAAGCTACAAGGAAATATTCTAGACAATTGGACAACAGCTTGATGGCAAGAGAAAACAGAAGTGTATAACGTCACACTAACTGGTTCTCACTGTGTAATAGAAATATGCATGGCTTCGTGTAATAGTGTTGTTTTTCGACGAACGGAAACGAACTTCAATGCGCACTCGACAGTCGACACATGAAAGAAAGAAACAATCAGCCTAGGAAGGAAGAGAAAGTCGTCCCAGGAACAGGAAGAAGGGAAGCATGACGATGGGCGCGCGCTTTAATGCAGTGTGGACTGTGGAGTGACGAGCGTGATGTGGCAAAACGTGGCCAGCATCCAAACTCCTGAACAACCATCACCCGGGGGCGTCTGTTCGGCCAGATGGTTCTCTCCGTCTTTCCAAAATCAAGAACCTCGCCGTCTGCCGCCCGCCGCCACCTCCGTCTCCACGGCCTCCTCCCCTGTCCCCTCCACGCGTGCACCCTCCGTTCCGCCGCCGTCGGAGCAACCCTTGCACCTCCACCCCAAAGCGGTGCCCCACACCTCTCCTCCCCGTGGCCTTCGTACGACTATTACACCACCACACTCCGATCCTGCATCGCGGCCAGAGCCGTGCGGCCCGGTCGGCAGCTCCACGCGAGGCTGCTCGTCTCCGGCCTCGGCTTCCACGCGGCCCTCGCCACCAGGCTCGTGGACCTCTACGCCTCCAGCGGCCATGTCGCCGACGCGCGGCGCCTGTTCGACGGAATGCCCCAGCGGAGCGTGTTCCTGTGGAACGTGCTCATCCGGGCGTACGCGCGGGACGGGCCCCACGAGGCGGCCGTCGAGCTGTACCGCGCGATGCTGGAAAGCGGCACGGAGCCGGACAACTTCACGTACCCGCCGGTGCTCAAGGCGTGCGCCGCGCTCCTGGACCTGGGCACCGGCCGGGAGGTGCACGACCGCGTCGCGCGCACGCGGTGGGTCGCGGACGTGTTCGTGCGCGCGGGGCTGGTAGACATGTACGCCAAGTGCGGGTGCGTGGATGAGGCCCGGGCTGTGTTCGACGGCACCGCGCTGAGGGACGCCGTGGTGTGGAACTCGATGATCGCAGCGTGCGGGCAGAACGGGCGGCCCGCAGAGGCGCTCGCTCTGTGTCGAGACATGGCGGCTGAAGGCGTCGGGCCAACCATCGCTACCCTGGTGAGCACAATTTCAGCAGCGGCTGATGCGGCTGCCCTTCCTCGAGGGAGGGAGCTTCATGGGTATGGCTGGAGGAGAGGTTTTGGGTTACAGGACAAGCTGAAGACTTCCCTTCTGGACATGTATGCCAAGAGCGGTTGGGTTAGGGTGGCACGTGTTCTCTTTGAGCAACTCGTGCACAGGGAACTTGTTTCTTGGAATGCCATGATTTGTGGATACGGGATGCATGGCCATGCTGACGAAGCGCTTGCATTGTTTAGCAAAATGAGGACTGAGGCTCAAGTGACGCCTGACAATATTACTTTTGTTGGTGTCCTATCTGCCTGTAACCACGGAGGGATGGCCAAAGAAGCAAAAGGGTTCTTCGACCTGATGGTGAATGTGTATTCAATCAAGCCAACAGTAGCGCATTACACTTGTCTTGTAGATTTCTTGGTCACTCCGGTAGGTTTGATGAAGCTTCTGATCTAATTAAAGGGATGTCGGTGGAAACCAGATTCAGGGATATGGGGTGCACTGCTTAATGGCTGTAAGATCCACAAGAATGTTGAACTAGCTGAATTAGCCCTGCAGAAGTTGATTGAATTAGAACCTGAAGATGCTGGTAATTATGTGCTTCTGTCAATATATGCTCAGTCTGGCAAATGGGAAGAAGCTGCGAGGGTGAGGGAGCTGATGACCAATAGAGGACTGAAAAAGATAA
>JAAXCT010001087.1:0-240392 GCA_012490785.1 Eragrostis nindensis
GAAGTGGAATTTGGTATTGATACAAAGAAAGTTCTTCAAGTGAGATTAAAACACAGAGTTTCAGGTGTAGCAGCAATATACCAGTGGCTCTAAATATCAGCTATGATTACTGGATCAAGTATCCATTCATCCTCTGACAGATATTTAACACTGTAAGGAAAGGAAATGGAAAAGGAAAAATTATAATACTTGAAATGACAGGATGACAAAGCGATTCATACTATTCTACTCAATCACAACCAAATCCCTTACAATACTAGCATCTACTAGGAAAGATATCGTTTTCCTTTATCAGAAAAAGATGATCACAGATACAAAGCTCTTCATATTTCAAATAAAAATAAACTTTTATGCAGTTGAACTAGAATATAAAGAGAGACCCATGCAGCATATATGCAAACTATTGAAATATGCAAGCACAGCATTAAGTACATCTCTGAACTGTTTGCTGGAACTGTCATTTGATAATGCAGTAGAACATGCATTTGCAATCCTAATTGACCACAAACAAGCATTACCACGAGCAGAATGTAAAGCAAGCAGAAAATAGAGTTACTTCAAACCTTGTGCAGATCAAAGGTGCATCCAGATTCTGCAATATTGCCTGGCAAATGGGATCGTCTGGAATTCGAACACCAACCTGTTTCCTTTGGCATACCTTGTGGACCTCCCATGCTTTATGCATTGTTTGGGGAATTGCTTGGTTGCAGGTAAAATAAAGGGTGTACTGTTCACAGTTGAAATAATCAGTTAACTGCGAGGTAATCAAGTACAAACGGCAGAACAAGAGAAGAGGAGGGTATACTTACAGGACCAGGTAGTGCACGCTTGACAGCGCGGAAAATGTTAGCTTGCCCTTGGTTGGTTCCTCGAGGAAATCCTGTTGTGTAGGTATCGATGTCACTTAGAGAGCGGCACATTATGCTGAGGGGCTGCAGAATTCAGATCTAGTATAAGCACATGGTGCATACGCAGAGTCAACTTCATAGCAAAGTATTTTACAGCCTGCTTAATCTTGCCTTCGAATCTCCGATGCCTTCAGCCTGCATCAATAACAAAATACAGTTTTCAATTCAAGTTCAGAAAACCTTAGTTCAGGGCGACATAGAAAGAATTGAAGTCACATCAGTCAGCATGCCAAAAACTGATCAAAGCAACAAATTTACCTGCGAAGGCGCTCATTGAGTCGTTGTTACTCAGATCACAGACGATTGAGTAGCTGTCAAAAGTAAGATTTTTCATATTATTTGTGTTCAACAGGGCATCGTATAAAATAGGAGACTTGAAAAATATTTAAAATATAGTTATATATTGATATTAAATTTGGTTACATTATATCGCTATGAAGTTGGTCAAACAAACCCAACCAATCAAATAGGACAAGAGAACAAATGTTATTTATCATTATAATCATCTAAGCATATGTGCAAAACAGTTTTCTAAGTTCAAATCCTTGGAAACAAAAACATCCAGCCACCAGTTGCACATAAGTAATTCATGTATGCTCCGCTGTTGCCTATAATTAGACAATACAGAAGATTATGTGTTCATGAACTAACGAGAGCAAGCGCACCAAGCCATCAGCTGCAATGCAAAAACACATTCAGCGTGCACAATTCACTTTAATAGAACGCTAGACAATGGCACACTCTCCGTACATACAAGTTTGGGTAGTTCCAAACACTGAAATGAAAGAGACCAAGAGAAGAGACGAACAGCCTACACGGTGTCAGTAGGGATTATCCCGACGCCGCCGCGGTGGATGAGGTCGATGACAGGGTCCAGCTTCCAGAAGAACTCGCCGGAGGGCTCCACCTGCACCCGCAGCATCCCCGCATCCCCTCTCTTCGCACGCGTGCGGGCAGCGAGCAGGCAAAAAAAAACGCTCTTAGTACCGTTAATTGGCGATAAGAAAACGCATTGAAGGCAGAAAGTACCGTGAACTGGCGCTCGGCGGCGTACTTGAGGCGCTTGGGGTTGCGCTTGTGGAGGGCAACGATGGTGGAGGAGGAGGCGCGGAGACGGAGGCGTCCGGGCGGAAGCGGAGGCTGATGGGAGGGGAGGCGGAACGAGTACGGGACGGGGACACCGCGCGGCAGAAAGAGAACCGTGAGAAGGAGGCCGCGGTGGCGGGGTCGGCGGCGGCCATGGAAGGTGCTGGCTGCTGAGGTCGGAAGGGTGACTGGAAAGAGATGAATCGTGATCCGCCACACAATATCGAGCACTGCAAAGTGCACACGCATACTCCCTCCGTTTTTTAATATATGACGCCATTGACTTTTTTCGTAACGTTTGACCATTCGTCCTCTTTAAAATATTTGTGTAAATAGTTAAGTGTATAAATTAACTTTAAAGTGCTTTTGATGATGAATCCAATGATATTCATTTCACATTTGAAAAGTAATTATTTAAATCTATATTGTTGGTCAAAGTTCAACGAAAAAGTCAATAGTGTCATATAATTAAAAACGGAGGGAGTACGATTTATATTTTGTTAGAAAATTACAGCCAAGAACATGCAGTAATAATAGCTAAAATTGGGTGGTTTCGTATCTATATATCTCATATAGAGGTAACTCACTTAGTGTAGTTATTGCTATAAAGCTGCTCTCACGTTGAACCATATCACTTGAAAAGCTTCAGCCATCAGATCATAGTCTACAAAGTATCAAGTCCGTCAGATCATAATCTCCCATACACTCTTTCTTTGCTTGGTGTAGTAATTGGCTACATAAAACTTCCGTCACTATAGTCCTATTTTATTTCGTGCCTCACCATTATTAATAACCACCATCACCCCGGCATAATCAAGATATTAGTACCACTGGAATTAATCATCCACTAATTGCTCTTTGCTAAGTTACTTCGCAGGACCATTTCCTATATAAAGGACCAAGTGTCCTCACAGTTCGTGTGAACTTTTCAACATCTTTGAGAGTCACACCAAACACGAACAATGCTCTCGAGTCCAGTCCCAAAACCATATACACTCTTCTCAATGAGCATGTTCTGATTTTAATGCTGTGATTGGATTGTGAGTCTTTTCCTTGTTGATCAGTCGCAAGTACGTGTGTGATTGAGTGATTCTACGTGTGTGATTTTCCCGAGGATGCCATCTCAAGGTATATTGATTGGGCTCACATATTCATATTCAATGCTTACTGACTAATTATGAAATTTAATATGATTAGTGTGTGCGATATAATAAGAGGTAAAAGAAAAGCACAGGGTTGCCAGAAGAAGCAAAACCTCTGAGGATATTTGATAATTGATTTTAGTTGTATAGATTGTTCCTCCCTCCCTGTACACTTTTCTTAACATCACAAGGAAATGAAATTACATCAACTCAATTTACTCAACACAACCAATATTAGATAGTTTACCAAATTCATTCCATTACTTTTTTTCCTATGCATCTCTGCAATTCTCTCTCGATAGTAAATAGAAACATAAATGTGTGCCACAACGTCTAGAGTCAGGTAACACTAACATGGAAATTTGTCAACATACACCTGTTTGTTTATGGTGCAAAATGATTCAAAAATTTTCATCTTTCTGAGAGTCAATTCAAACACCATATTTATCTTTCTATCAGTAAAAATGTGATTCCCATTGTCATTCAATCTAACTTATTCAAGCCAGCCAATCTCTTTAATTTCCTTTTTATCCAATGAGTGAAATGCACCGTGGGTCCTTAAACTATTTGAGGATTCTCATCTAGGTCCATCAACTTTCAGATCGTCCACTTAACTCCATGAACTATTTAAGTAGATTCATTTGGGTCCAAAACCCTCCAACTCAGATGAAACAGTGGACCTGGCATTTCCGGCATGGATAAAAGATCATGTGTCGGTTCATATTTAGAGTAAACCCCTTAAAGTTTGTCTTATTCCTATTCAGAAGTCCCTGTCCACACTCGCCGCTCGATGTACCAGCTTACATACCATATGACTCGCCATTGATTTCTCCCTCTTGGGTGAGCTAGAGTCCAATACGTTTCTTATACCCTAGCTCTTCTCCGTGCGCTCCTCTCTGATCTATTTTCCGCGAGTAATCTCTGCCAAACCCATAAGAGTTTAGATTTCCCACCGTCATCTTCACCCAAGCCCATCCTTTCAAAGCTCGCAGCTTGTCGCAAGTTATGTGTGTATGGGAATGAATGAGATGGGGCTTATGTCGAGGCGATGCGCTGTGGGGATTGCATGTGCGATTCAGGCGTGCGGAATAAAGATCGCCCCCACATACATCCGGTGTTTGTCAAAGCAGTAGTTATCGCCATTAGGAAGTCAAGAGCATGATAGTGAGAATGAGAGAAAGATGGAGAAGCTGCCTGTAAAATTGTGTCATGTTGTCATTGGCACGTCAGCACAACTTAGCTATATGTAGATAGGTATGGACCCAAATGAACACACTAAAATAGATCATGGATCTAGATGGACGATTTGAGAGTTGATGGACCTGAATGAGAATCCTTAAATAGTTTAAGGACCCACGGCGCATTTCACTCTTATGCAATTATGCTCATTGTTTATTGTCCCGCAGCAACGCGCGGGGTTTTCATCTAGTGTCAATATAATTGAAGGGACCAAAGCATGCGTTCAGAATAAAATTGAGATAGAACCTGGACATTTTCTTTCAATATTGGTGTTCAGATTAGAGCCTTTGACAGAAAATTGATCAGCCTCGATAATACTCCTAATTCATAATATTTATAATGTCATGGAGAAATTTAAATTGACAAATTTTTAAATGTGAATTTTGACATCGACGTGTCTCTAACAAGTGGATCCACGTGTGACCATGAGAATAGCAAAATTTTAATTCCTACCATTTTGTTTTTGCGATGAATAATTCATAACATTTGCAATGGCGTAAAAACACACACCATATTTTATTTCATTTATATATTGTAGTTGTTGATCAATTCACGAGGATGTTGAAATTCTTCTAACAATCAAAATATCAAAGAAATCTTTGTTGCTAACACATGGCATGGAGATCACGGTGATCACTAGTAACAAGCTCGTGAAAATGACTATAACACTATACAATAATTGTTTATACTAGTGACGGAATCATTCTCCACTTTCTATGCGAGAAGGAGAAGAGGAATGAGATGGAATGGAGTGGGAAATCATGGGGGAGAGGGGCCTCAGCCCCCCCCCCCCCCCCCCCTTCTCGCATGATTTCTTTTGCCTTGCTATACACATAATTTGTGTTTCAGGTCTACATATACAGATTCGACAACGCTCGATGTAACTATGACATTAGAGTGAGTGGGTTGTTAAAGTAGTCATCGTTAAACTCCAACAGAGATTGTGAAAAGGCCTGTAGCCTAGTGGTTACAAGAGTCTTAGTAGCACCTGAGGTCCTGGGTTCGACTCCTCATGTGAGCGAATTTTTCAGAATTTAACGGCTTTGTGTGTTCAGTGGGAGGCGACGTGGCCGTCGACAGCGAGGCGCCAGTGGTGACTTCGTCAATCTCGAGGGAGCGAATTTTCTAAGATTTAGCGGCGTTGTGGGTTAAGCGGGAGGTGACGTGGCCATCGATAGCGAGACGCCAATGGTGACTTCGTCAATCTCAAGGATTTACCGGCTCAGTCTGAGTTGTACTATATGCTCATAGGGGTAGGGTTTCCGTATGTGCTTTTGAGAGTGCTTGCGTTGTGAGTGTCTGATTGTACTGTGTAATCGAAAAAAACTTCAATAGAGATAAAAAAGGATTATTTCAGTTCTATTAGATAATGAAAAGTAACCCCTCAAAGTTCCAAAAACATTTTATATGCAAGACTGTTAATATTTGACGGATGTCCATCATTAAAACGTAACTCAAAACATCAAATTTTGAGTGAAACATGTATAACTAAAGTAGTTATCTAAATATCTATCAAACTATAATTGATTACCATTACAACTAATATCACTGAAATACTTGGTATTTTCTAATAGGTCTATTGAGGAACTTTTCTTTTTTCTGTAAGTTGTAAAATGGCTCTATACAATATGCATGTCAAATAGTAAGTCCAATTTGTATATTATAACAAACGACAGAACACATGTAACCAATTGTTGTGATATCTTCTTGGTGCAACTCGAAACAATCGAAGAATTCAAACTACAATGTAAAACAATATGTGGGCTTTATGGTCATTTTATATCATTGATGATAATATAAGGCGGGTAACTTTTATTCACCTGTATCTCATACTCCTAGATCATTAGATCAAATAATATAGGAACAATCATACAAAGTGTAGCTTGTGATTCTATGAGACATCCTTGTAATATACTACTCCCTCCAGTTTTTAATATATGACGCCGTTGACTTTTTCGTTGAACTTTGCCAACAATATAGATTTAAATAATTACTTTTCAAATGTGAAATGAATATTATTAGATTCATCATCAAAAGCATTTCAAGGTTATTTTATACACTTAACTATTTATACAAATATTTTGAATAAGACGAACAGTTAAACGTAACGAAAAAAGTCAATTGCATCGTATATTAAAAAACAATTGCATCGTATATTAAAAAACAGAGGGAGCAGGAGATAACAAAAGTCGAAGGGCCATACTCAATTCGCAAAAGAAAAAAGGTTCGACCGTGCTACAGAAACATAGGCATTTACGTTTACCACCCTGTCCCCCGCCGGCAGCTCCTGCTAATTCACATTTCCCCGGACGACGACGAGACGCCTTCCTCCTCCACTGGAACTCCCTCGCCTGAGCCACAGTAGCGACCAGGCGAAAAAAGAGGCGATCTATCTCCGGCGGCGGCTCCCCTCGGTCTCCTTCCCCTCCGGCGGCCCGCGGGGCTCCGGAGGGTCGGGAGATCGGCGGAGCTGCCGTCCGGGTGTCCTGTAGTTGCTAGGTTAGTTTGTAGATTAGGTTTCCAAAGTTCTAGGGTTAGGGTTTCGGACGCCGTCGCTCGTCGAGGCGATGGTGGCCGTCGTTCGTCTCTCCCGCGGCGGATCTGGCGGAGGCGTCGTCGTTGGCGGCTGTTTCCTCTCCGGTGAGGCCCCGTTGTAAGCTTCATGACCATTGGAGTTTGGAAACCCCAAAGGTATGAATGTTTTGGTGATTGGGTGACCATATTGATGTGACTAACATTTCCTTGTAGGATATTCAAATGGTCATGTCAATGAAGCGTCGTCTCACATATTCTATCTATCGACGACTTGGTGATTGGTTGCCTCGACAATTCGGATCGAGAGCTTGATGGAGTCGCGGAGAAGATGTGGATCAAGGCTAAGGACATGCTAGATCCAAGCGAGTGTTGCTTGGTTAGATGTTAGCTTGAGTCCATAGGAAAAACCGGACTATCAAGAGGGATCGAATTGGTTCTCTTAGAGCACACTAGGTTAGAGATCAAATGGATGCATTGTGAGTCTCTTGAGGGCTAGGGTGGCTGAAGAGAAGAAGAGGAACCAAGATGAAGAAGTTGGAAGCAAGGATCAAGAGTGGATCAAGTTTTCAGCTTATCCGGAAGAGACCGGACAGTACGGTCCTAGGGACCGTACAATGCGGTCTTCATTGAAGATCCAGACAGAGAAGTGAAGTCTCGGGATGCTGAGAAAATGAAGACCGGACAATAGGACCGGACAGTACGGTCTAGGGACCGTACGGTACGGTCATCAGAGGATTTCCAGACAGAGAAGTTGGAGTTTCTGGAAGTGGAAGAAATGAAGACCGGACAATCGACCGGACGGTACGGTCCTAGGGACCGGACAGTACGGTCTTCATTGGAGATGAAGAAGAAGATGGAGATGCGCCTGGAAATAGAGACCGGACAATACGGTCTGGAAGAGACCGGACAGTACGGTCCTTTGTACGGTCTCTAGTTTCGCAGGGCACTTTTGGGCAACGGCTAGTTTTGGGTTGGTAGCCTATAAATAATTGGTTGCCCGCCCCTTGAGGGGTCTCTTGGCCATTGTTGGAGTGCAGGAAACTCAGAGGAAGCCAAGAGCAAGGGAGAGAAGCACTTGTGAAGGATTTGGAGTGATCCTAGTGCTTGAGAGAGTAGCAATTGCATCCACTTGATCTCTAGGCTAGTGTGAGCTTGAGAGAGTCACTTCGGTTTGTTACTCTTGGTCTATGGCGAGGCCTAGACCGGTTAGGCGTTGGTGTTGAGCTGTCCAAGGAGATTGTGGAAGCTAACACAAGTTTGTACACGGTCTTGGAGCTTCCCGTGCGAAAGAAGCATCACTAGTGGAGCGCCCTTTGGCACGCATCACGTGCGGAGCCTTACCTCCGGAAGAGTACCCGGGATCGAGCCCGGCGGGACGTGCCCGCGACTTCACTCGGAGGGTGAAGTGTGCTCTAGGAGGGATCGCCTTCGAGCGGAGGGACGGGGTCGAGACTCCGGCGGGAGTGACCCAACGTGGAGTAGGGGAAGGCGCCACCCTTCCGAGACCACGGGAAAAATCATGAGCATTCCTATCCTTATCTCCTTTACATACTAGCATTTACGCTTCCGCATTTACTTTTATGTGCTAGTAGAATTGCATGATAGGTTGTCTCTTTACTACTTGGTAGAATTGCTTGTTAGGCTTTACTACTTGGTAGAATTGCTTGCTAGGGTGTTGCTTGTTGCATAGACTAGATTGTGTGCGCGCATCGCTTGCTTTTGTTATCACCATATCTAGTCTTGCTAGCTTCACGCCTAAAGTACGTTTGGGAGAAATTGTTGACACACCGATTCACCCCCCCCTCTCGGTGCCCTTGATCCTTTCAAGTGGTATCAGAGCCTCGTTGCTCAAATAGGGCTTAACCGCCTTGAGTAAGGATGCCGAGAGATCATGGGCCGCCCCCGTTCGATGGGACCGACTATGCCTATTGGAAAGCTCGCATGCAAGCTTACCTCGAGGCTCTCGATCCTCTCGCATGGGAGGTGGTAAGTACCGGTGTCTCTCTAAGGACTCCCATTGGTACTCTTGATGTGAATCTTGCAAAGGCAAATGCTAAAGCTAAAAATGCCTTGTTTGAAGCTATCACTAAAGAGGTCTTTGCTCGAGTCAAGTCCGCGGGTACCGCTCATGAAGTGTGGACTCAAATTCAACAAATTCATGAGGGTTCCACGGACGTGAAAGAGGAAAGATACTATGTGCTAAAGAACAAGTATGATGACTTTGCCATGTCTTCAAATGAGCTAATCAATGATGCTTACTCTCGCTTGAATGTGCTTGTAGAGGATATCAACTCGCTCGGTGTGAAGGAGAAGATTGATGAAGGTGACCTTGTGCGGAAGATCTTGAGGATTCTCCCAAGGGAGAAATATGGAGCACTCATCACATGCCTCTTCAACACCGACATGCGAGACCTCACCACCCACAAGCTACTTGGGAAGATCACCGCCTTCGAGAGCTACCACCTCGACAAGAAGCTTGATGAGAAGCCCTCCAAGAATCTTGCTTTTGCATCCGAGGGGTCAAGCAAGAAGATGAAGAAGGTGGTGACTCAAGATTCAAGTGATGAAGAGCTTGAAGAAGACGTTGAAGACTTGTTGCAACTTCATCCCAATGATCTAGCACTCCTCATGAAGAGAAGCAACTTCTTCAAGAGAAGATTCATCAACAAGAAAGATGCCGAGTGCTACAATTGTGGGGAGAAGGGTCACTTTGCCAAGGAATGCCCGAAGCCAATCAAGAAGAGCAAGAAGAAGGCTCAAGAGTCAAGCGATGATGAAGAAGAAGACCCTAGAAGCAAGTACAAGGCAAGGAAGAGGTTTGTCAAGAAGGAAAGCTCTAGAGGCAAAGAAAAGAGAAGATCATCTCGCAAGGGACTCTATGTTGGAGAGTGGGTTTCGGATGATGATAGTGATGAAGAAGAAAGTGATGACTCATCCTCCAAGGGAAAGAAGATGGCCGGCATTGCTCTCACAAACATGTCCGAGACTCTACCTCCACCACCTACTTGCTTGATGGCCAAAGATGATGATAGTAGTGAAGATGAGAAGAGCGAGTCCGATGAAGAGTTTGGTGAGGAGGACAAGCCCACATATGAGGAACTCTTGGATAGCATTCTCATAACCGGCAAGATGATCATGAAGAAAGACAAGACCATTGCTCGGTTGGAGAAGGAACACGAAGTGGCCGCTTTCCGAGTTCGTCAACTTGAGGGTGAACTTAGGGACTTATCCATCTCTCACAAGGCTCTTGATGAAGACTATGACAAGCTTGAGGAAGACCACATGAAGCTCAAGGAGAAGTCCAAGTTACTAGAGGATGAGATCAAGCACCTTTCCACTTCGCTCATGACCTTGGATGAAAGCTATGACAAGCTCAAGGTTGAACACATGAGGCTCAACGGCAAGTTCAAGGTTCTTGAGGAAGAACATCAATCCCTCCTCGAAAAGTGTAACACTTCTTCTTCTAGTTCATCTATTTCCGATTCTTCATATATTACTTGTGATGGACTAACTCCCTCTCTTGAGAGCATCTCTCTTGATGAGAAAATCTTGAAGGAATATCATCAACTCAAGGAGGAGAGAGCTTCGGTGATGGACGGCTTCGAGAGGCTCACAAGGGGAAGGACCATCCATAAGGAGATACTTGGTCGGAACCTTGTGAACAACCCCGGGCACAAGGGACTCGGCTCCTACCCCGCCGCCATCAACCTCATCGGCAAGGACGAGGACATCCCACCTTGGGTAGTCCCCCTCATGGCGGACGACTACTATTGTGAGAAGTGTTGCCGAGACGGCCACACTAGCAAGAATTGTCCCAAGGTGAGAAGTTCCAAGGTTTTGCCTAACGCTAACTTGTTCCATGGAAATACACACTACAAGCTCTTTAGGGACAAGAAAGGCAAGGTGAAGGCAAAGGCTCTTGGATCACCCGACAAGAGGAGGATGATGAGGAAGATTTGGGTGCCCAAATGCATAGTTGACCTTGAGAGGCCAACCAAGTGCGAGTGGGCTCCCAAGAACAAGACCTAGAAGGGTGATGGTGGTGGACCGTGTGCCGCAACGTCAACTCATGAACGTCCACCACAAGCTTCGAGTGCTTCATCGACAAATCTACTCTTCAAGGAGGTAACTTGTATCATAGTAGTTTCTTTTCTTGCATTGCTTGCATGGTAGCTAGGTGCTCCTTTGTGAACTAGTATGTTTGCATTCATGCATATGTTAATAACTAAAAAGAAAAGAACATAAAAATTAGTTCAAGGTCTAACTTTCTCAAGATAGCTATGAGCATGGGGGATGTTTGAGTTGGTGGACCGATGGACTCAAGGCAAGGTTTGGCTCATAGTGAGTAAGCTTGAGAGAGGTTCAAACTTGGCCTTGAGTAGGTTTCCTTTATGCGTTGTCTTAACTTTGCTTGCATATCACATGGCATGTTTATTTTCCCTTGCATTTGTATGATATGCTTGTCTCATGCATTGCATATAGGAAATCACAAAGGAGTTGTCACACTATGAGGAAGTGCTTCATTCACTATATGATCTCACATCTCATAGAAGTGTGACTAAAGAAAAGAATTGTGCTTCATGCCCATTGAGTCTTGCTACATGATCCTCAAGGTTAAATCTACTTGCACGGATCATAGGCAAAGGACTCATACATACCCCTCTTTTGGTTTTATCGCATTTGGTTCTTATTGGTTGCTTCTTATTTGCCGATTGAAAAATTACTATAAGCCTATGCGCAACCTATATTGGTCTATTTTCAAAGGAGTGTTTGAGAGTTCCCCTTCTAGTCCATGTTTGGTGTTTAATTGGTTTTTGTGTGAGAAACTTGGACTTAGAAGGAAATTCCTTGAAAATCAGCATTTCTGGACCTGACCGTACAATACGGTCAAAGGGACCGTACAATACGGTGTGCTTTTGCACGAGATCCTTCGAAACCTGAGGCAGAAAGGAGACCGGACAATACGGTCCTACAGACCGTACAATGCGGTCTCTATAGCTTAACTGTCAGGGTTCCAAAGGAGACCGTACAATACGATCCCTATGACCGTACCATACGGTCTGGTTAACTTCATCGGGAGATCTCATCCAATCTCATCCGTTGATTCCTTTCCCGATCAATCATGGCCGTCGATTCGAAATTAACCTATCCTAACGGCCGCCCGACGGGTTACTGTGCATCCTTCGCCGTTACGCCGCCGCTCGCCGCTCTCCCGCCTCGCCGTTCCCGCGCGCGCCACCGCCGTACAGCGCCGCCGCCTTCGCCGCCGTCGAGCTCGCCGCCGACGAGCGCCTCCACCGCGCCGCGCGACACCTGCTCCACCACACGCGCCCGCGCACAACGCAAACCCTAACATCGCGCCGCCGCACCTCGCCGAGCCGCCGCCGCTTCACCTCGCCTGCGCGCGCCGCCTGCCGGAGCTGGAGACGAGGACGAGGACCTCGCTGAGCTCAGTGCCGAGGAGCACATCCATTCCACGCGCGTGATTTCGAGCTGGTGCTTCTTCCATCTCGCGCGCGACGAGCTACTGTCCGGCGACTCACCGAAGCCCAAGAACACCACCACCTCGACGATCGTCGTCAAATTGATTGCTTCGGTGAGCTCCTGATGTCACAAATTGCACAGTAGCCGCGTATCCGATACCTATCTAGGGTTTGAGCCATTCAAATTCCTTCATCGTTTGAAATCCCTAGAAAAATCGAACCTTTGTTGCATTTGTCGTAAATTTCAATCCACTACAATGCAATTTAGGTCATTTACCTGCCATATGTCATAGTGTTCGAGTGTCGCACTTCAATTATCTATGACATTTTGGTTGTTGGTCGCTTGTGTCGATTTCTGTTCCATACCATACACCTAGCTCGACACTAGCATTTCCTCGATTAGTGGTACATTGTGTCTATTGCATATGATCTATGTACACTAGTTGATCTCCACCGATAATCGACAATGCCGTAGTTCCCCATTGCATATTTGCCGGCATTGTGTCCTTTACCTCTGCGCTAGGACTTCATATAGATTCATGCGCTTACCTACGATTCTTGCTTGTAGATTATAGTAGGTTATTCTATACTCATATACCCTGTCTATTCCTACCGTGCAGTGGCAGTTGTCAGCGGACAGTGGGCAGTTGACAGCAGAGCAGAGACAGTGGACGGATTGAGGGCCAAGCCCTTAGTCCTATCTTTGGCAGTCAGCCGTCAGTGGACGGGTTGGTGAGCCAAGCTCACTCGCCCTATCTTGTCTGCAGCCTAGTCAGCAGTTATGGCAGGAGGTTCTGGCAGAGGCAGAGGCAGGGGCAGAGGAGATCGTGACAGGGGCAAGGCCAAGCTTGTCGAGCAGCCCAAGAAGAAGAAGCAGAGGACTGGTGATCCAGAGTTGGACCGGATTCTCAGGGCAGCAGAGGTTGACCTACCAGCTAGCAGGGACACTGGCCTCAGGATCAGGGACACGCCTGCTAGAGGACAGGGGGAGACTCCGAGGAGGTCTTCCAGGGCTAGAGCTACAGTGCAGCGGACTCCGTCCACCCGCGAGGTTGGTACGTCGAGGACCGCGCAGGAGGAGCCAGAGTCAGAGGCAGAGGAGAGTTC
This sequence comes from Eragrostis nindensis, assembly GCA_012490785.1. Lineage (NCBI taxonomy): Eukaryota > Viridiplantae > Streptophyta > Magnoliopsida > Poales > Poaceae > Eragrostis > Eragrostis nindensis. The sequence goes on from JAAXCT010001087.1 coordinate 13,501, forward strand.
CCACTCAGATGCCGAGGTCACAGAGGCTGACAGACAGAGGATGGCCGTGAAGTTCTGTGCCCTTGACAGGACTGCTACTCTCAGGGACGTGCTTGCTGAGGACGCACTCAGGCTGCCAGGCCCCGTCCTCAAGAAGTTCAGGAGAGTTGCTGAGGAGACTTGGGTACCTGCCAGGAGAGACCCACAGGCAGGAGGTCGTTTCTGGACACTTCTTCAGCAGAGGATAGCAGCTGGTTTGAGGAGTAGACTGCGGACAGATGGACCTGACAAGCTCTTTGTCACTCACCAGCACTGCAGCATACAGGCTGCCAGCAGAGGTGCCGGGACGGATTTCACACAGCACCTGTCTTATATCCCGGGCCTCCAGGAGATCATCACCACAGCGATGCGATGGGATACTGACATCGTGATGGACTTCTATGCATCTTTGTGGATAGCGCCAGACCGCTCAGCTATATGGTTCATGCTCAGAGGACAGCCCCACAGAGTTACGAGGGAGGACCTTGTTAGCGCCCTTGAGACCATCCAGCACGAGACCAGAGTGTTCCCACTTGCTCACCCAGGGATGGAGCCTCCCCGCAGACCTCTTGGGGGACACTTACCTTCAGATGTTGATATGAGCATTGCCTTCCCTCCACCTCACCCGGAGAACTTCAGCCGAGCTCACACCAGACTTACACATGAGGGCAGAGTTCTCAGGAGTATACTGAGCAGGACGATAGTTCCCAGGAGTGGATACAGAGATCAGTTCTCCATTCTTACTCAGTGGGTTGTGATGTTGATGCTGAGGCACAGAGGTTTTGATTTAGTTGATCTGATACTGTGCCAGATGGAGGATGTTATTGCTGAGAGCATAGCTGCCAGACACTTAGCCTTTGCGCCTCTGATCTGCTACATTCTGAGGAGGCTACAGTTGTTGTCTCAGGAGGACTATGACGAGCTGCCCAAGGTGACTACAGCATACACACCCCTACCTGCCTCCGACAGACGGGTTGCTGCCCGGGAGTCAGCTTCACAGGGGAGTTCTTCACAGGGGCCAGGTGACACGGCTACCGAGACAGAGTTGCACATACAGACTGGTAGCCATATGGAGTCCATTCCTGAGGACGTGACTCCGGACTCTAGAGCAGGACCTTCAGCGTCTGCTACAGCTCCAGCTCAGACAGATCTACTACATGCAGAGCTAGCAGCCCTTCGCAGAGAGATCCAGAGTCAGCGAGAGGATAGGGAGAGGGATCGACAGATGCTAGACAGTGTTGTACACACTCAGAGGGAGATGGCTTCTGGCTTGTCGTCGCTTTTCACTGGTTTCGAGGCGATCGCTCAGACTCTTCGTCTTTTGGACAGGCATTGCCAGGACTCCCGTCTTTCCCGCCTATCACTTTCCCAGGTGTGCTGCCACCAGATACAGTTCGCTTTCAGCAGCTTCAGCAGCAGCAGTTTGCTCAGACACAGGGAGGACAGTCTTCCAGCCAGGGACAGTACTTCAGCACCTTACTCACGGCTCCCATCTCACCTGCTGGTGCACCTACGGTGGGGCCGTCGACGTCCACGTTCGCTGGTTTGACAGGAGAGGCAGGACCTTCTCAGCAGTACTTTCCTTCACCAGGTCTCTCCATGACTCCGTCAGCACTACTAGCTACTACAGCTCCGAGCTTCTCACCGCTTCAGCTGACGAGTCCCTTCTTTGTGTCACCACTGCCAGCTCGTACACTTGACTTCGACACAGTAGCACAGACAGCCTCAGTGCAGACAGACTCACTTCTTACAGCTTCACAGGCAGAGGTCGTGACTACTACAGCTGAGACAGCAGCAGTGGAGCAGACAGAGTCTCCCAGGACACCTACTCCGCCTCGAGTTGTTGAGCCCTCAGCAGATCTCACTGACTTTGGCTACACTCGTGAGGAGTTACGTGAGGCTCTTGCTACAGGCACTTCTCCAGAGCAGCAGACAGCACCCTCCAGGACTCCTTCACCACCTCCAGAGTTTGAGTACACTGGCACTTCTTCTGAGCAGCAGCAGCCGCAGCAGGGCACCTCTTCAGCTCCAGAGCTTTCAGTGACTACTACCACTGCACCTCCTCCAGCCTCCGATGCGTAGGACAGCAGTTTTCTCTTTCCGTCTTTCTCTTTTTGGTCATTGGTGCCAAAGGGGGAGAGAGATAGAGAGATCTTGTATAGGTCTAGGGGGAGTAGTGGAGTGATCTTGTGCTCAGGGGGAGTGTGAGACAGCTTTTGTCTAGGGGGAGTCTTTTGGTACTTCATTGTATATTCTTTTGGTTCTTCGTGGTTCTTGTTGAGCTTGATTTGCTTTTGCTTGTGTTTGGCTCATCAAGAATGCACTTGGTTTCATTTACATACACTTGCTCTTATCTATATATCTGCATATTGCTCTGTTGTTGATATATTGCTCTGATATATTGCTCTGAGTTTGTGTATGTTTACCTGGATGCACTTATTTATATCTATCTTGCCAGGTTTCCTCTTTCTGTGATGATATGTGCACTCACTTGCTTTTGCAGGAATATCTTATAATCTTATCATCACAGAGTTGTGGTCATAGCTCATGTTTTTATTCCATATATATCGCCCATGTGCTTTAACTCTATTTTGCAGGTGATACCTTTTGAGCTATGACTACTTTGTTCTCCGTTTTACTTGTTCTTCATTTCATATCCTATCTTATCAATCACTCTTACGCTTTACATTCTCTATCTTATGATATGTGTTGTCACCAATCACCAAAAAGGGGGAGATTGTAAGCTTCATGACCATTGGAGTTTGGAAACCCCAAAGGTATGAATGTTTTGGTGATTGGGTGACCATATTGATGTGACTAACATTTCCTTGTAGGATATTCAAATGGTCATGTCAATGAAGCGTCGTCTCACATATTCTATCTATCGACGACTTGGTGATTGGTTGCCTCGACAATTCGGATCGAGAGCTTGATGGAGTCGCGGAGAAGATGTGGATCAAGGCTAAGGACATGCTAGATCCAAGCGAGTGTTGCTTGGTTAGATGTTAGCTTGAGTCCATAGGAAAAACCGGACTATCAAGAGGGATCGAATTGGTTCTCTTAGAGCACACTAGGTTAGAGATCAAATGGATGCATTGTGAGTCTCTTGAGGGCTAGGGTGGCTGAAGAGAAGAAGAGGAACCAAGGATGAAGAAGTTGGAAGCAAGGATCAAGAGTGGATCAAGTTTTCAGCTTATCCGGAAGAGACCGGACAGTACGGTCCTAGGGACCGTACAATGCGGTCTTCATTGAAGATCCAGACAGAGAAGTGAAGTCTCGGGATGCTGAGAAAATGAAGACCGGACAATAGGACCGGACAGTACGGTCTAGGGACCGTACGGTACGGTCATCAGAGGATTTCCAGACAGAGAAGTTGGAGTTTCTGGAAGTGGAAGAAATGAAGACCGGACAATCGACCGGACGGTACGGTCCTAGGGACCGGACAGTACGGTCTTCATTGGAGATGAAGAAGAAGATGGAGATGCGCCTGGAAATAGAGACCGGACAATACGGTCTGGAAGAGACCGGACAGTACGGTCCTTTGTACGGTCTCTAGTTTCGCAGGGCACTTTTGGGCAACGGCTAGTTTTGGGTTGGTAGCCTATAAATATTGGTTGCCCGCCCTTGAGGGGTCTCTTGGCCATTGTTGGAGTGCAGGAAACTCAGAGGAAGCCAAGAGCAAGGGAGAGAAGCACTTGTGAAGGATTTGGAGTGATCCTAGTGCTTGAGAGAGTAGCAATTGCATCCACTTGATCTCTAGGCTAGTGTGAGCTTGAGAGAGTCACTTCGGTTTGTTACTCTTGGTCTATGGCGAGGCCTAGACCGGTTAGGCGTTGGTGTTGAGCTGTCCAAGGAGATTGTGGAAGCTAACACAAGTTTGTACACGGTCTTGGAGCTTCCCGTGCGAAAGAAGCATCACTAGTGGAGCGCCCTTGGCACGCATCACGTGCGGAGCCTTACCTCCGGAAGAGTACCCGGGATCGAGCCCGGCGGGACGTGCCCGCGACTTCACTCGGAGGGTGAAGTGTGCTCTAGGAGGGATCGCCTTCGAGCGGAGGGACGGGGTCGAGACTCCGGCGGGAGTGACCCAACGTGGAGTAGGGGAAGGCGCCACCCTTCCGAGACCACGGGAAAAATCATGAGCATTCCTATCCTTATCTCCTTTACATACTAGCATTTACGCTTCCGCATTTACTTTTATGTGCTAGTAGAATTGCATGATAGGTTGTCTCTTTACTACTTGGTAGAATTGCTGTTAGGCTTTACTACTTGGTAGAATTGCTTGCTAGGGTGTTGCTTGTTGCATAGACTAGATTGTGTGCGCGCATCGCTTGCTTTTGTTATCACCATATCTAGTCTTGCTAGCTTCACGCCTAAAGTACGTTTGGGAGAAATTGTTGACACACCGATTCACCCCCCCCCCTCTCGGTGCCCTTGATCCTTTCACCCGTGGAGAGTTTGTGTCCGGTCGTCGGCGCCGAGGCGGAGGTGGCGGCGGCGATGTGGATCTCGGTCCTCTCGAGCTCATCCTCGCCCCGTTGGCGGTTCGCTCCGTCGCCAGCGGAGAGCTCGTGGAGGTGGCGCCCTCGTCTTCGTGGGGCGTTCGTCTAGGAGTTTGCCGACAACTCTTCCCCTTGCCGGTCTGCGAGGGGAGGGGGTTGCCGGATTTTGTTCAAGGTGCAGAGGAGGCTGCGGGTTTGGCGGCAAGAGGAGGGTGGCTTGGGTTCGGCTTCCCCGCGGTGGTTTCCATCGCCGGCGAGCTCCGAGCCGGGATCAAGGGGGGCTTGGGGTGCTGCCCCGGCCGATTGGACTTCGGCTTTTGCTCATCTCGCCCGCGGCGGCGAGTGTCTTCACCGGCTCTTCAAAGCATGTGCGCGATGGGGCCTTTTGGCTCCGGGGAGCTCCCCTTGGTCTTCGGAAGACGGCGGCCGTTCCTGGCGCTGCGCGGTGGCGACGGCGGCGGCGACTGTGGCCTCGATGTGCAAGGCTCTCAGGGACCTGTTTGTACTTTCTGGTTGTGTCGAGGGCTTTTGTGCAATTTGGCAGGGACAGCTGTTCCTTCTGTATCCTTCTAGAGTATGCCTGGGTGTGTACGCGTCTTTGTACATTTTCCTTACGTATTAATACAGGTATGCTTTATCAAAAAAAAAAAAATTCACATTTCCCCAACTTCACCGTGCCATAGAGCACACGGCACAAGCAAACCCCCCAAAAACCACTTGGCCCGCCGCCTCTCCGGCCTCCTCCGCCGCCGCGAATGCCGGAGCCGCAGGCCATCCTCCCGCTCCGCGCGCTCCCACCGGACGCGCCGCTGCCCCTCCCCCCTCCATTCCACCCCCAAACCCCTACCCCCGCCGCGGCCCCGGCCCCGGCCCCGGCTCCTGCCACGACCCCGACCCCGACCCCTCCCCAACCCCAGAATTCCGCGGCGCCGCCCGGCTCCTCCTCGACGCGGCCGCGGCACCAATGGGAGATCTCCGCGCGCGCCTGGCTCGAGTCCTTCCCCGACGGCCGGCCGCCCACGGAGCCCGAGCTCGACGCCTACATCGACGCCCACCGCCCCGAGCTTCCCTCCCTGCCACGCTCCCAGCTTCAACAGCGCCTCCTCGCCCTCCGCGGAGACCAGGTAACCAATCCTCCTACTCCTTCCCCTGTTCACCCGTTCACGTGTTGTGCACGATTTGCAATTCATCATGTAACTTCGCTGTAATTTAGTTGATGGGATTGATCAGCTTGCGCACTTCATCACTTATTATTTCCTCATATAGTGTGACGATTGTGGGTTACTCCACTGGTCAACCGTCGAGGATGGAGCCTGTCCTGAAACATTATGTTTCTACTAGAATTGTTTGTGGGTTTCAGCCCTCGGAATTTGGAGTTGCTCATTGGTATTATAGTTTGTTAGATTTACTGATTATGAGAGGTTCCACAATTAGTTGAACTAAATGGCTATTAGTTTAGTTTGGAACTCGTGGAGCACACTGATTTCCTAACTGAAATATGTTATCCACTGTGTGTGTTTGTAGTGCTAAGCTGCTTCTGCATGATATTCGAGGAAATGACTGGTTCTCCGTAGCCGTTTCTTACATACTTGTCTATTAGATTCCTCACAATTGACCAACAAATCTGAGTTCAGTATGCACTTACATTTTGCCTTCACGTCAGGTTTTAGATGCAGAACAGAGTGCATTCCCGTACAGGTTCCAGCGAACTGATCTATGGAAGCCTGTGTACCAGTGGTTGGAAACTCTTGAGATGGATTCACTAGTAGAGACTAAGCAGATATCAGATTGGCTTACATCAAACCCTAAGATAATGGACAGGCTGGTTGAGAAGCACTCAAAGTATCATTTAATACACTACACCCAGAGAATGCATTTGAAGCTGCTGAAGAAGAGGGGGAAGTTGCCAAAGGTAATTACATTTCTGAATGGTTTGATCAGTCTATGCAAGAAATGCCTTTTTATATTATTTATATATTTTCTAAAGTGGTCTCTCGGCATTTTCTAAAAGGCTACTACACTTTTAACAGGGGATGTATGCGATGTTGCTTGAATCTAATTTGCCAAGCCACTTGACATAAAATCATAAATATTTCTAGCTATCGTTGCAGATTGCCCTAGGCATCACTCTCACACTTCTGCCCTCAGTTTATTATCATCAGTTTGTCACAGCGAAGTGAAAGAATCCACCCTTCTCTAAATCATCACATATAACAGTTGGTTACTTTGGGCTCTGTTTCTTTGTTTATCATATTTCTTGTACTTGCCAGTTTGACTGTTGGCAGTAGTTGCATTCCACCTAATAATTTGATGCAACAATACTTGCAGTAAAAAACATTTATTTTCTAGTATGTACTCATGGGTATCTTGCAATTTTCATGTCTATTCCCATGACCTCTTGTTGGAGTACATCTTGATGACCTTTCATATTTTCCTTATGCGATCTGGAATATGCTTTGAGTTCTTGTTCCTTTTTGTCTGAAGACACTATCTTCACAAAAGCTGATTCTTAAATTTCAGACCCTACAACTTTCTGCGGCTAGAGCCACCGTCAAGCCAAGTGCTGCTCCAGTGACACCAGAAGAAAGCACAGTAACATTGCGAAAACCTACTCCTCCACCAGCAGGTTATATCTAAATGTTTTCATAGTTTTTTGAAGTGATACCTTTGAGCCTCCACAATAATCTAGTGTTCTGCCATTTTGCAGGTAGATTTTCTGGTGACGCTGCAGCTAGAGGTCATAGTAGCACAGCTGGCAGATTCCAAGGTGGAAGTGCATCTCTCAGGGACAAAAAGACGTCATCGTCCAAAAAGAAAGAAGCTTTGCTTAAATATGAACTGTATGTAGCCAACTCTGGGTTATTTGTCTGTTAAGTGTTGTTAATGGTCTGTACTCACGGGTTCATGGATGTTTGTTTTTTCAGTTTAACTGATTTGCAGAATCAACTGACCACTGTGCTGTTAAAGCAGTGCCGTACTGTTGCCATTAAAGAAATAGATCCATCGTGTGTGGAATTTCAAAATCCAGAGACTAACTTAAGTGTAAAAGAAGGGGCCACTACTGCTAGTGCACCAGCTCCTGCAGAGACAACAAAGGTTCATGTCAATGAGAAGTCAAACCCAGCAGAAGCCTCAGATAGTGAATTTGGGCAAAACAGGAAGAGAAACCCTATCTTTGTTACACCTGCATGGTGCTATTGTGAAGCTTTAACAGGTTTGTCATTTTGCTTGATGGAGGATTCATTTGTCATTATATTTGATTGATGTATCCTTTTTTGTTGGCTCCTTTATACAATAATTTTTGGAATATTAGTTCCCTTCCAGCTTTCAAACTGTATTTTAGCAAGTATCCAATGGTTTGGGAGTGTTTTTTGTTAAAATTATGCTAATATCATTCCATGCCAAAAAAATCAAAACCGTTTATGTATATTGGTCTTATTTTTTTTATAAGTGTGCACATAAGTAAATTTGGAATGAAGGTAATATTCCTGTCAATCTTGGATACTCCCTCTGGATTTTAAATTGTTGATGTTGGCTAGTGTAATTTTGTACTAACCAACGTCAACAAATTAAATCCAGGGAGTATTTATTTTATACTTGATTAGGCTGCAATATCCATAGCATGCTATGGTGCACCCATGAATGTGTTACTTCTTATTTTTCAAATGTTACTCCATATTCACATATTATATAATGGAATATTGACTTTTCTTCTGTTATAATTGCAATTATGGCCCTGTTTGGCACAGCTTCTGCTTATTGCTGCTTCTCGGTTCATTCTGAGAATCTGCTTAACTAACAAGCTGCTGCAGAATCGTGGTGTTTGGCACATATTCTGCTCATTTTTGTGAAGAAACTACGAAATAAGTTGTGCCAAATAGGGCCTATGTTAACTACTGGTCTGTATCAACTGACCAAGTATGTTAAAACCATTGCAGGAGCCTCGCGGGGTGAAGAAAATAGTTCACGTAGTGATGGCTCAAGAAGTTTGGATTATTGGAAAGGACATGCTAATCCGCTACTGAAAAATAAAGATATTAAGAAAAATATATTGTTCTGTCTGGAGGGACGTGAAACTGGTGCCAGCTGGTCTCAGGCTTGTTCTTATGGAGGCTATGCCGGACGGAATTGTGAAAAATGGACTCCATTTCTTGAAGGCATGCTCGTTTATAATTTGTTCTTTAAAAAGTAGAGCCAAGCTGTTTATCGTTTCTTTTAAAAAATCTACCTACTTATTTTACTTGAACTGATAAGTTTTTCTTGATTTTCAATACAGGATGGAATTCACCTGCAGTCCAGTTTGAAGGGCCTGCTGTACATGTTGTGAGAAAAAGTTACCTATCGTGGAGTCCAACTTCATGTGCTTATACATCAAGTGCTCCTGCTCAGCCTCATGACAGGGTATGGATATCTTATGTTTGTGGTTGTGTAATTGTGTGCAAGTTCAAATCTCAATATCTGATAGTTTGCTTTGACTATCTTTTCTTTATGAATTTTAAATGCTCTTCTGGTGTAGAATTTTTATCAAGTGCGTACTTGGTTCCGCTTGTAACTCAAAAATTAGACTAGTTCTTATGTCAAAATGGATCATCATGTGCAGCTTCTGTCAGAAAAGGGATAAGGATGTAACTTATATTCAGGCTGATAACTACCCTTCTTATTTGTTTGCTTCATTGTCGGTGATCCTTAACTAGACTAGTTTGATTGTTTACATTCAATGATGTAGTCATAAGTTCGATCTGGGAAGACGAATGGAGTTGAATTGTTGGTAGATATTGAACGGGGAATTTGAAACTGATTAGCATCATCAGAATGCTGTGCAGTCTACTTGTTCTTGGTTAGCTAAGATCGAAAGTGAAATAGTCGGCTTTCATTTTGACTGTTTGCTGCCTCGATTGTGCTCCCTCACAGCGCTTTCCTTTTTCAGAACTATATGTTGTGGTTATTTTCAAATTTGCTCTGTATTTATTTTCCATTTTTACACATTTTTATTTACTTTTACTGTTGTGCTGCATCAGCAAGGTGTCCGCAAAATTCTTGATGTAAAGTTCCATCCAGAAGGTCTGCCTCAGCTTGTTTCTAGCTCTAATGAGGTTAGTGCCATTTATGATCCATTTTGTATTTTATGGTCAAGAAACATAGAGAGGGGACCTTCAAATGGCTGTTGTCATAGCCGCCTCCTTTGCTGTTGCCATGCAAATCTTCACACCAATGTCTTGAAAATTCCTCTGTTTTTTTGGTTCCATTATATTTTATGTTACCTTCTAGATTCATTAGCGTTTAGGGGTACGGAAATGTTTTATTATATTTTGTGTTATCTTCTGGATCTTGTCCGCAACAATGATATACGGGAGATTAGGGGTGGCACCAATTGAGGAAAAGGCGAAAAGCTTGTCCAGCATTAGTTGAGATGCTTTAGACATACAACCCAACCACAGAGGCACCATTGTGTTGCGGGATAGTTAAGCTCTCTCTGACCATGTAAAGAGAGATAGGGGTAGACTGAACTTGACATGGGAGGAGTCTGTGAAGAGAGACATGAAGGATTGGAATATTAACAAAGAGCTATCCATGGATAGGAGCACGAAAATTACCAACCCACATGCCAGAACCGTGACTTAAACTATCGGTTTCCGCTGAACATTTTTAATTCAGTGATTTTTTTATTTCTTTTTCTTTCATTTTTTTTTCTTTTAACTTTTCATGCTAGCTCTTGTAGGTTTCATCTCTAGCCTACCCTAACTTGCTTCAAACTAGAAGGCTTTATTATTTTGTTGTTATAGAATCATTAAAATATTATCTCACTGATTCAGGCACCCAACGAATTATTGCTTTTCAATCTTCTCTCTGGAAGGGCTATTCAGCTTAGAGGCCACAATACCAAGGTATGCCAGATAACTTTATTGTTAGTGCATTTTCTCACTGAGTATGTTCTAAGATAGTGCATCAAGAGTCAAGACCCCTTTGTCCTACCCCTTGTTGGTTGCATAATACGATTTCTTCTGAATCGGATACAAGAAGCTGAATAATTACAACCACCATCATGAAAAATTTTTTTTAGTAAATTTCACAAAACTACGACTATTTGCTCCCGAGTAACAGAAAATTATGACTTTTGAGTTTGATTTCAGAAAACTATGACTATTTACGCCTCTTGTAACACAAAACTACGACTTTTTGATCTGGCCCCACCTGTCAGCCACTCATTCAGCAAAATGGAGATGTGTGGCTGACATGTGGGTCCAGGTCCAAAAGTCGTAGTTTTCTGTTACTTGGGTGCAAATATTCGTAGTTTTCTGAATTATCATTTTTCTTTTTTTTCTTAAAGGAAAATAATGAAAAAGGTGGCCATGTGAGTACCAACCAATCTGAGTTTTCTTTGCAGTAGAATTTTGTTAATCCTTTAGGTATCCGGACATATGGTGTTCAGTATCCGGACATGATACTACACTTTATTTTGATTGGCATTGTTACTTACTTCTACCTATTGTCCTCAGATCCAGGCTATTGCATTTGCAGTAAAAGGAGCAAGTGTAGTATCTTGTGCTTCTAATTTATTAAAGGTAACTATAGGCTTTGTTTTAATTACTACAAGTTATCTGATAATGATGGTGTTAATTACTTCTCTCCTTGTAACTGGATGATAGGTATGGGATTGCATTACAGGATCTTGTCTCTATACACTGGGTGGCGATGACCAAGATTCAGTTGGGCATACTCAAAAAATTAATGCTATGGCAGTGAATAAATGGCAATCATGTACGTATATTCATCATCTTATTTCTTTGTGCACACTGTTTGAAACTTTGAGCAAAATATTTTGTTTTGGACACATGAAAATTGCATGTCTAGAATAGACTTGAAATGTAGTGTCACACTATCATAGATTTATTGGATCTTACAAATACGCTCTTACAGAAAATATTGGTCAATGTTATACTTTGAAGACCTGTTGTCATCCAAAACATCAAACATTTGTTTGTAGAGGGAGCGTCTCTCTCTCTCTCTCTCTCTCTCTCTCTCTCTCTCTCTCTCTCTCTCTCTCTCTCTCTCTTAAAAAAGTAAATACAGTAGGAGAGGCTCCCACTGCACGGGAGCATGTCTCTAGGTGTATTTCTACATTTTTCCTTGCTGCAGTTGTGTTGCAAACCTTTTGTGTTTCTTTTTCTTGTTTAGTTTGCTTAGAAAAGTGTTAATAAATGAATTGAGAAAATGTTTACTCTTTAGAGTGATAAACCTGATTTATGTTCGTACCAAAAACTTTGCTTATGTTGACCACATATAAAAAAAAGGGCAACCCGGTGCACGTAGCTCAAGCTTGCGCAGGGTCCGGAGAAGGGTCCGACCACTTTGGGTCTTCTGTACGCAGCCTTTCCCAGCATTTCTGCAAGAGGCTGTTTCCAGGACTTGAACCCGTGACCTCATGGTCACAAGGCAGCAGCTTTACCGCTGCGCCAGGGCTCGCCTTCTTATGTTGACCACATATGATTCGGGAAATTGAAGTACTAGGTGCCGATACAAAAGGAAGTTTCCTCCCACCGTTTGAATGACTCTGCTTTGCATTTCTTATGTTCTTGTAAGAAGATGATCTTCTATAGTTCTATGTGGTATTGTCTTGTCTGATGCAGTAGCATGAAGAAAATACAACAAGCTCATGATACTCTCTGCTGATTAAGTGATTATCTATGTGTCAAAGTTGGTTAATTATGTTCTTACCCTCACTCTGAACTCTAACTGCTATTTTAACCTCAAATTTTTAACTTTGTGATTCTACCCCTGGTTTTTTGACCTGAAGCCAGAGTTCACCCCTACTGAAAGTTAAAATCGCAATAATTCTATTGTGATTTTACCCCTGCTGAGGCTGTAACTCTGGCTTCAGGTTGGAAAACCAGGGGTAAAATCACAAAGTTAAAAATTTGAGGGTAATTTGAGGGTAAAATCACAACTGGAGTACAGAGTGAGGGTAATAACACAATTGCCCCTTTTTTCCGTACGTCTCTTGCTGCAATTGTGGCCCTGTGTCTTTTCAAAGCCCTGTGTCTTTTTGGTGTTTTTGTTGTACGTGGGTTTCATCTCTAGCCTACTCCAACCTGCTTGGGACAAAAGGCTATGTTGTTGTTGTTGTTGTATTGCTGCAATTGTGATTATGTTGGGATTGTTGCAAGCCTGTTTTTTCTTCTGTTTTCTTTCCTTTCTAACATCAGCACTAGGACTGATCGTGTGAACAAGTTGTTTTTTGGGTGTCCAAGTATTGTTGTTTGTTTTCTGTAATTGTGTTACCTATTTCGATTAATCCAAGTATTGTGTGAACAAGTTGTTTTTGGGTGTTAAAATTGCAGGTCTTGTTGTCACTAGTGGAGCAAAAGGTGATGGAAAGCTTTTACTGTGGAATGCCTTGAGAGGTGAACTTGCTTCTGATCTGAATTCGAGCTTGAGGTAACACTGGTTTCCTTTTACATCGTCTATCTGACTGTTTTTTTCTTCCTTCTAGCCGATGTGGCAGGCGTTGCTATGAATTGCAAATAAATAATCTAAATAATAAATTCATAATCAATTCATGCAACTGCATCTGTGAGATACTCCATCCGTTTCAAAATAATTGCAGTTCTGGGTTTGGGGGGTTTGAGCACAGGAATTAAGGAGGGGTGAAAAGGTGATGTGCATAAGAAACGAGGAGGGGTGGAAGAGTTTAGAGATGGAGATGCGTTGGGAAATGAGAATGAAGAGAGAGAAGTGCATTGAGATGCAATTATTTTGGCAAAATTTTGGAATCCTAGTGCTACAATTATATTGAAATGGTGGGAGTACCAATTGTCTTATACCGAGTTTGCGTGAAAGTTTACCATTGCATAATGGCATTGCTTTGCATTTTATATGGATATTTTTATTGCATCTACTAGTAAGCAGGAAAATGTCCCTTGTAGTGTATTGCTAAAACTGCCTTTGAAACAAAGGAACACGATCAGTAATAATTTCCCAGGGGTCCTTAAAAAAAAAACCAGGGAAAGGGGAACTTGGAAGTAGTTATCTGCGTAAATAGCTCCAACACATAACATTTGAACTCATCATACGTTGATACACACACATATCCGTATGGAATATTTTCTTGAGGACTGATCTTATTCCGATTTTTGTTGAGTTTTTGGGCAACTTAAAAGGCGGATACTTACTCAAACCCATTTGACTTTCCCTTCAATGTACCCAAGAAAAAAAAACTAATGTTGCCAACCTAAAATAAACATGCACACCCTGATTGCTAAATTAGGGAGCAACTAGAGAAAGCACCCGTATACAGGATGTGTTTGGGACAAGACAAACAATCTCCACTGCCTCCTGGCATCAAAACAAGCTTTGACCCCATTTTCCTAAGAATGGGGCCCACTGTTTCCCAATTGTCTTCTTTCTGTCTCCCGTTTCTTTCTTTATCTTAGAGAAACCCCACGCCGCCGCCACTCAATCCATCAAAACAATAGAGGGTCTAGACACAGGTACCCAAGAACAGGGGCCCACCGGTATTTCGATGCCATAAATCATGTGCCGCCAATACAAGCTGCTTATGAAGTTGACGCCATTATCTACATAAATTGTATGTTTCTTTTGTGTGACCGAACAAAAAAGAAGTTCTATTTCTATCAACCTGATTTTTCATACTTAAGCTTCTTGTTAGACATGGATCTGCTATCTTTATTTCACACAGAAAATCTAAGGACTTTTCAACTTTGCTCGTTGCGTAGTAATTTTGATACACATGTATAGACTACATGGGTGCATTTCACACCTCGTCCGATTGAGAAAAAAAAATCATCAGAAACAAAAAGGCTTCTTGGACTACACCAACAATCTATGTTTTCAAGACGTCGCCTAGGCGTCTAGGCGCCCCACCTGGTCGCTGCAGGGACACCTTAGGCTGTAATGTCGCCTAGGTGGTAAGGCTCCTCTTGGTTGCCGCAGAACGCCACGACACCTTAAAAACTATGCCAATAGCTTTATGCAGAGAACTTCTAGAGATGATTATTGGCAAAGCAAGTATCATCTTTAATATTTTTTATGTGTAAGGTTGTTAAAAATTAATCGACAGGAATTTAATTGAGGGGCTTACCTAGTAAAGATATATTTGGTCAGATTTAGATATCGTAGGCGAAAAACAAAATTGATTTCCAGATTTTGTTCTGGGAGTGAGAACAAGAAAGTTTGCTTTTGCTCTAGGTTTTCCAAGAGCTGTTTTTAAATTCTTGTGTTCACATCAATATTTTGGTCTTAAGCCTGTGGAATCACAAACTCTGTGAGTTGCTGCATTAATATAGGTCCCAGGATATGGTCTATCCTTCAGTTGATACGATGGAGTTCTGTAGCGAAAATCTACTGGCATGTGGGAGTGACTGTGATTATGGTGGCTCAGCAGTGGTACAATTATGGGATATTGAATCTCCAGAGTCTTACCTCTCTTTCTCTGCTAGTGATTCTGTATGTACCTTTTCCTTTTGTATTTAAGTGAGACTTTAATAATTTATAAGAGAGCACTAACATATCTCTTTCCCAGTATATTACTTCCCTTAAAGTCAACCCTGCCGGCAACACTATAATTACAGGTTACATAATCTTCTCAATTGCATGGCATCCCTCTATTGCTGCCGCAGTAAAAACTGTGTAGCTATTCTTACATGCAATATGCAGGTTCTGGTGATGGGACTATTGGCTTATTTGACATCCGTGCTTGTTCTGCAATTAATCATTTTTCAGTGGGGCCTGGTTGTGAGGTATTTGACATGTTGTTGCCTATAATTTGAATTTACTGATCATAGTTTGAGTTGATCATGTGTAAAGTATATCATTACTTGTGTTGATTCTGATCTCTGAGCTTACTAGCATATTTCTTCTCTGAGAACTGATAATAATATGTTGCTTCTCAACAGGTTACATCCGTTTCATTTAGCAACTGCGGTACCTATTTTTCTGCTTCTAGCACATCCAATAACACTTTGGTTTGGGATACAAGACTAGTCCCAAACTATAGTAAGGATGTATCACGAAGCAAAGATATGCGGTTTTTTCGGCCTTTACATTGCTTAAGCCATGGGAAGCAGATGCCTACAGCAGAATATACAAGTCAATTGCCAGGGTAATGATAATGTGGCTATTACCCCTTACTGCACTTACTGATTAATTCTTTGAAACATCTTTGGCAATTTTTGAGCTTTAATGGTGAACTTAATGCAAGTCAATTTGAAGTGAAATTTAGTTTTCATTGGACACATGCTGTGCTGTTTCTGGTAATTTGATTTACATTTTTTTGTCTTATGTTTGGTTTACTCCAGTGAAGTATAATGTGCTAAGAAAAGAATAGAAAACAAAACTACACTTTAAGCTTTATTTGTGGTCATGCGTCTCCCTTTACAAGGAAGAAAATCATATTACGGTACTCAATGTTGAGGATGCAGAATCAGTCATTAAACTTGAATGTCATGCCTACAGCGTCATATGTACAGTTATACATTGACACAATGGGTTGCTAGTTGTTTTTGCTACTCCAACTGCTGTGCCCTCCATTTGCCCATGCCTACTGCTTCATGTTATGCTACCCATTGCCGCGGTATGGAAATATGTACTCCCTCCATTTGTAAAAGAGTAAAGTTTGGACATTGTTGTGGATCCGGGAACACAATGTGAACATTAACTTGTACTCTAAATCTGTACCATATTTATATAATCCTATAACCTTATACTATTATGGAAGTAATTCTCTAGACAGAGCTGCACATTTTATTTTCATGTGTTAAACATAAATGTTAAAAGAAATTCTTCTATGAAGTTTTAGTTGGCTGCACATATCGGATATCGCAAAACACCACTTATGTGTGGCTAGAGAGGGTATTTTTTCTCTCATCTTGTTTGGCCACTGCCCACTAGATAGTTCCTGCTAGTACAGTAATAGACATATCCTGCCTACTTGGAATCATTGATTTCTACCATAAGATTTGCAAGTTATTTTGTAAACTCTACTCTTACTATGCTTCTTGCTTTTCCAACGTAACATTAGCAGATTAGCTTTTGTTATCTGTTTTGGTTCGAATTTTATGTTAACTTTGAGTTTCTTTTATCCAGTCATGTTGATGAAGGTGATCAGGGTGTAAATGCCACACAGTGGCTGCATAATGAACCAGTGCTTGTTACTGTAAGTGGTGATGGGAGGTGAGTAATCAACACAATGACTTTTGCATCATGTCATTTCATCAATTGCACTTGTGCTCGCTAATTTTACACAAATTATTGACTTGTAGTCTACTCTGCATGCAGTTTTGGAATGTGGGATGTTAATCTGGGTCAACCTTGCGTCAGACATATTAATGCTCATACTCGATGTGCTAATGCGGTGAGCTTTATATTGCAATATTTTATTTGATGGGTCTTTTAGCTTAGCCTATTTTTAATGCTTTACTTCGGATGGAATAAATTCCAGGTTGCTGTAGCCCCTAATGACGAGTACATCTCCACTGGAGGAAGTGACCAGAAAGTCGTGAGTTACCTATTTGGCAATTTAGTTTCTAATATTGCATTGAAGTAGGTGTGGTTTTGATTGTTTCATCACTTTACATCAATAGAACTCAAAACAATTTGGAAGGCAATACAACCATACTCTTAATACGGTTCATTGATAATGTGCTCATAACATAGTGGTAACTACTCCAGTTGTGAGGCTACCAACCAGGGTTCAAAATATGGTTCTAGCAAAAAGAAAAAAAAGGGTCAATCTCCGGTTCCCTCAAAAATATGAGTTAAGAATCTACCTATGGAGGGCCGGCCCTAGTGTAAGGGGCAGGGGCCTCAAAGCACGATTTATCCATAGATGGCGGCTCCTTATAGAGGAGGCTGGCTTTTGTGTCCTTTCTCGGCCCCGATTTCCCTTTTTTTCTTCTTAATGATAATACGGAGGGGTAGGTCATTCCCCTGGGGCTGTTTTTTTTAATACCTTAGTAGTGATGATAATAATAATAATAAAAAGCAATGTGCATGAACTGAGCTTGTTTTGAAGATGCCATCATCATGTTTTGACTCATCATATCATCTTTATGAATTTTGACCTTTATGTACACAACTGTGTAATTTGTCCCTGAAAAGGTATGTGTACTTACCTTGTTTTCGTAGTCCTCTTGCACTAACTAATAATTATTGGCTTGGCAGGTTTTATATCATAATAGAAGAGGGCATACTAATCTAAATTGGCGTCTTTCACACCCTCTTCAAGGAAATGATTAATATGCTACATGAATTGTAGACATTTCCACTAACTTGGTAAGCCAGCTCTTTTGTGCTATCTGTCAATGATGGGCATATGAACTACCAACACAAACAGATAAAAGGAACATGCTTTACTGAATCATAAATCAATAAATATATGGTATAAGTTCATAATAAACCTACTGCAATTCGTTTTTCTAATAGCTTTGGGTAGCAGTGGTACTGTCACATGTCAGACAAACAGCATCCTGTAGACATCTAAAAGGGGAAAAGGAGGAGGAATATTCAAATTGGTGAAATGTCTTGTTTTATTGTGGAGGCTGATGATTTGTCTTCATGAGAGATTGAACAATTTCTGCTATTTCCCGATGTGGTTTGCATATCTCTGCTCCTAATTTTTCTTGTATGCACATCTTTTTCAGCTGAGGAGCTCTCTGAATCATGTTGTTGAGCTTTAATCGCAACTCTGCTGCTCCAGATCGATGTGGAGCCAGGACTGGCATTCAAACCTCTGCTTGATGGACGACTGAAGCTTGTGTTGGGTCTTAACATAAATGAATCTGCATGCCTCTTTACAAGCGTATTCTGTATCTTTTTATTCTCCTGTAAAGAGAATGTTGAGACAAATATTAGCCTGACTGGTAGTAACTTTCTATTCTTGGAGTATGTTGGATAGGAGAGGGGTTGAAATACAAATTCTTAGGATTTAGTTCAAATTTGAATTAAAGTCCTAAAGCGATCTCCTCATCCAAATACCCTGTTATGTTACCCTGTATCATGATATCATCAGCTGTCTAGCAATAACTACTCACCCGTTGCCTGTGTTTCTCTTCCTCCTTTTCTTTGAGAGTCAACATGTAGTCTTTCAGTATTGCCAGAAG
Source organism: Eragrostis nindensis (assembly GCA_012490785.1). Lineage (NCBI taxonomy): Eukaryota > Viridiplantae > Streptophyta > Magnoliopsida > Poales > Poaceae > Eragrostis > Eragrostis nindensis. Next base: position 32,138 of record JAAXCT010001087.1, read on the forward strand.
CGGAAGCTGCAAAAGCGTATGTTAGGCATTTCTTGTCAAGAAATTATAAAGAGCTTTCAGTTTTTGAAATCAGCTACTTGTCGATCAATCTACCTGGTCAAGCATGGTTACTTAATATATTTTTAATACACTTTCTAAATTAACAAAATAATATGTTCTTAAGGCTATTTTGCAAGTTAACTATGCAAATATGGGCACCATACTAGCTTAATGCACGTGTCATACTTATTGTGCAGCACTGAAAGCTATTGCATGCTATAAGTGCTTAACACTCTTCAAAACTATTAGTGCATTACCCTTGGAACTGTTCATTTGGCTTGTGGCAGTAATCCCGGTACTGAGATTTGTTTCTATATAAGTCTGAACTATATATGTTGATTCACAAGTATTCGTTTATGGCACCTAAAGGACTGACTATGATCAGTTAGTCAAATGACCTTTGTGAAAGACTTTAAAGTGATGTAACGTGTGGTCATTTAGGTGCACATTAGTATGCATTTTTGCAGTCCTAGTTTTGCTTGGTTTGCATTAGAATTGGATGCACAGTTTCCTTCGTTTTGACATCCCTTCGGACTTATCTCGGCATAGCACTAATGCATTGACATCCAAATACCTTTCATTTCTTTCTGTGTAATAGGATTTAATGCTATGGAATAGTCTTCTTCCAGTAATGAGTAAACTGCATTATTCTTGTTTCCTTTTGTATCAGCTGTACCCAGGAATAGTATGGCTATGGCCTATGTGTGTTAGCGTTCTACAAGCTATGCTTCATAGCTCCAGCCTACAAGTATGTTGGTTTCATCACTGCTATTTTTGCTTTCAAGAATAAAATTCCTGTTAGAGATGATTGTCAATTGGTTTCATGCTAAATGCTGAATTCCTTTTTTACCAAGAGTTCAATTCTAACTCACAAGGCCCTCTTGTTATGTTCTTGGAAGAACATTTTTACCCTTGCTCTTGCATAATTAGAACTGCTATAGGAAGTTAGGAACTGAGCCTTAACTCACTTATTGAGGATGTGGATATACACCTAGACCTCCCACGTTTATGTTCTCTTGGACATGGGTTCAGGTGCCTATTTCTTCAAATTCACATTGTCACTACTCCCTCCTTGAAATGATGTCATTCGGACAGGAATTTTAGACTTGTGGCTAGTACAATCTGGATGTCTGAAACGACATCAAAACCAGAACGGAGGGAATAGTTCCTTGGATGCTCCATGCTTAATTTGAATGTCTTGTCCCTCTTGTGCCATGAATTCAGAAGGTACCAAATCAACATTCATCTAGCACCATAATGGATTACCTTTTTCAGCACTAAAACTGTAGAGTATACAATTGTTCAGTATTCTTGCTTCTGTGAAGCACGGAATTTTTGCTTTTTGGATCATTATAAGTTATGCTAAGACAGTCCAAAGATTGGCTGAAGCCACCAGAAACAACCGGCCAGGTGCAGAAAAAGTAAAGATAACCCTGAACTGTATGTCTGGACAATCTAGGTCAGTTTAGGATGAATATTGTGTGATATGTTCATTTCTAAAATCCAAATTTTATATAAAATATAACACATTTTCTATAATCCAAATACTGTATGAAGGATTTAAGTTTAGATAATTTGGTTTGGACTTTGGAGTCCATGAGCTTGCACCTCATCGTAGTAGAAGACCTTGTTCCTCTCCTGTTCCCAGAATTGTGTCTTGGCCACTAATTGCTCTACCATGCCTGTATCCTTTCCAGTTAGTATATGTTGCATATCAAATTTTCCAATTTATTTGTTGTCGCTAATACATACCTGGAATTTTGTTAACTATAATTCTGGCTCGTTCTGCCCGTTTCAAGTGTTTATGGGCCCCTCTGCTTATTGAGTACCTTCGCTCGTCCTGTGTGGAAAACTAGAATCAACTTTTAAGAAATCAAACTTGGAGAGAAAGCATATTGTAGATAGTCATTAGGCAGCCACTGCACCCTGCTGTATTCCTCTAGCCATCTCTCTTCATCACATGAAGACAGCCATTTTTCAACCTTATCCATTATATCTTTCCGACTTGTTGCCTCCTCTTTGGCTTTGCATACGTATTCGTTCATTGTCTTTAGTAGGTCATCATGGTCCACATCTCCTGTACATGTATTTCAAGAGTAATCATACTCAATGCTGTGAAAAATTGGAAAATTCAGCCCAAACCAAGAGGAGAATGAATTCTGATTTCTGGGATGCACCTGACATTATAAGATCCAGTATAGTGTCCATTTCTGTTTGGTAAGGCAGGTCCATGTGTGATTTCTTGCAAATTTCATCAACCTCTGCTCTCTTTTTTAGGTAAAGATCTTTCATTTTGCTTGCCTTCAACTGGTCTAGTCGGTTAACTTCTGATTCCACCTATTTTTCATTCAGTACGATAAATTGAAAACATATCATCTCTAAGACTACTCATCATCATAATTCAAGATTTATTTTGGAGTCACTGGGCTTTACCTGCTGAATTGTCTCTAATGTGAGGCTTCCAGGACCTAACATACCATTTGCAGAAGTTGTTGCAAATATCTTAATTTGCCCAAATGGTTGGCGCTCCTCCATGTTAGTATCCAGAATATTCCATAAGTTTGTCAACGCTTTTACAAGGCTGTGAAGCTACAATAATGCATGCATTAGTAGGCAGTAGAACTGGCAGTTCATGTTTCTTGAATATTGCAATGGGATATTTCCTGTTAGAAGTTAAAACTGGCAACATCATTAACTAGCTAATGCTATAGGCACATTATTAATGAGTTGAAAAGTGGATTTGTGTAAGAAGACTAGTGTAGTGTCTGTTAACTGTATCAAGTCAGTTTGCTGTATGGCATTACTGAACTACATGTGCTAGGGATTTCTTTTCAGTATTTAGCACTCCCTGAGAGCTTGGGTGTCTGCTCTGATCTTTCTGCTATGCTACCTCATTGAGTGTTGCCATATCCAAGATATTTGGCTGCACAGGTCGTTGCCAGAAGAATAAAAAATCACCTTGTCTCTTCTACCGTTCTTCTCTTCTTTAAGCTGCTCAACAGTCATGTTGAGCTTTGTGAGGATGTCATCACTGATGTTCTTCGTCTGTTGTTCATTTGGTCCATCTAGCAACCTTGGGTGAACATTTGCAAGTATCTTTGAAGGATCCATTCCCATAACTTTTGCAAAATTTTGAATCAGGACTCTGTATTCTTCCACTTTGCAGAGGCGATCACTCTGGAGAAAATTGTCAGATCCAGGGCTGGTAAAATATATTGATTATAATACATGTTTTTTCGTGTGTGTGTGTGTGTGTACCTTTTCTCTTTTCAGTCTTTGCAATTCGCTTTGGTACTCCTCCAGTTTCTTCAGTGACAGGTCTTCTTCATTCACAGTAACAGCTTCATTTCCCGCATGCCCTGCTATTTCTTACTTTTCTTCTGTAAACTTCTTGGCATTCCTTCTCGAGCTCTTCCAGTATTCGCTCCCTCTCATTTTCGTCTTGCCCAACTTCATCCCATATCATCTGACACCGTACAGAATTAAGATCGGAAACAAATATAGGTACTACGATGAAAGAAATTTCTGCACCTTCAGTTCTTGAAGCAAGTAGGCACATGAAGACTCTGGCAGCGCAGCACCAGCTGCTTTTCCAGTCATCCTGAGTGATCCCATCTCAACGATCTTCTGACAAAACTAGAGCCAATATTGATGCGCTCAACTCACAGTTGGGCGCAGTGCATGCTTAGAACTGGCCCTGGAAGGCACAGATTTAGCAAGTGTATGACCCAAAAGCTGCGAAATACAGGAGTGGCTGCTGCGAGTGGCCTTAGATGCTAGTTTTGCTTGCAAGACACGTAGCTTATGCGTGGTTGGTGTCGCCATGAAGCTTTGGGGAGAAGGATCTTTTTCTAGCTGATCTGTTTCCTCTTAAATTTTAATATCAGCCTTCTTATTTTCAAAAATGGAAGAACAGGTACAGTCTCTTCAGACCTTTCTTCTTTGCATATGTTCCTATCTCATGAAACGAAAAGATGTGTGGTATTTATTTTCCCGTTGATGGCTGCGGCGCATCTTCAATGGATTGAATTCCGGGGCTAGCAATGTGAGTTGAGCTTACAGCTCAAGCCACGCACTAATTAATGTGTGCTGCCTTCAACTTTTTGGACATGTGCACTATTCGGAGAGTGAAATGCCACCTGTGGGCTTTGTGGCCAATGTCCGGTAGATCTGAAAGTAACTGGACAAGTGCTTTGCTTGCTGATGGTTTGCCACAGACGGCAGTTAGCAGTGACCTTTTCCCTGCACATGCAATTGTTGTTGTGTTCTAACCACGGGATATCTTTTCAGGGTATCAACGACGTTCGGTTCTACTGAAATCAAAGCAGCGTGCTTATATCTAATTGTACTTTTTGGGGGTGATTGGTAGCCAGCATATGGCTCAACCAGGCTCTCCGCGTGCAGCATGTCACTGATTGGTTATCTGTACCGTGCCCTCGGCCTGTCTCTGCGCATGCAAAACTGGCTGCCGAGCCTGGCTGAGTGGAAACGAGAATGAATTCCGTTTCCCAGTGGCCTGGCTCGCGCGGTGCAGCGTGGGTGGTCATGGATGCATGCGTTGTCTCTTGTCAGATGCAGTTTAGTCAGCCAACCAATCACCGTCCCACACCAACCTAGCTCTCTGAAACCTGCAAACCGATCACGACGGGCTCCACTAATCTTGCATGCACAACGCCAGGCTCTCGCTGGCCAGGCTCTGGCGCTCAACCAGGACGCAGCCAACTGCCCAACCAATCACGCCCTTTCTGAACTAATGCCGTTTACTGGAATTCCAGCTTAAGGGCAAGTCGGCATCTTATGTCGGGTGGTGCTCCTTGCGTTGGCATGTCACGTTGTGGAACCTGCCGTCAGCTAAAGAGGTACAGCAACGCCCCATCTTACCGCAATATCATTGAGTTATGACAAAACGATGTGGCAGTAGCCGATTCTGTCGGTTCAGGGATTGCAAGTTGCAATCGAAACAGACGGGTCATCCGGAACGTCAAAATACAGGAAGCAGGTAGCCGCGGCCGTCTGGAACATTGGTCCACAGTCTCCGGACAAAGAGCATCGACACCGTGTCCGTGTGGGGAAAATTGTTGCGCAGAAATGGGCTCACATCTTACGAATCTTGGAGATGCACTGCAGATACCGTGGTTTTGCTAGTAGTAGAAGCTAAAACAAACGGGCCTTCATTTTATTATGGGCCTTCATTTTGTTGACATGGATGGGCCTTCCAAAGAGGCGCACGAGGGCACAAACAAAGCCATCTCATCTTCCTACCAGTACTCGCTAATTTCAAGTGGCGAGCGTGGTGGGGAAGCAGCTGTCGTGCACGCATCTGAGCACGTCGCGGTAGTCCCTGTCGATGGTGAATGAGTCGTAGACGTTGCCGTCGCTGCTCTTCTTGTACTCGAACAGCAGCGACGAGTGGTTGAAGGCGGTGAGCTTGACGAATCCGTAGTCCTGGTCGCGGAAGACGCTCCACCTGGGGATGGCCGTGGTGTACTCCGACAGGTGGCTGCCGCCGCCGCCGGCGACGACGAAGATGGTGCCGTTCATCGTCCCCGCGTATCGGCTCCTCTCGGCGGTCATGCACTGGCTCTGGTACATCGGGCAGGTGCGCTCGTAGTTGTGGACGTGGCCGAAGAAGGCGATGTCGACGCGGTACCTCTGCCACAGCTTCTGCAGGCTCTCGCGGCCCTCGGGCTCCTCGAAGGAGCCCTCCATGGCGTACCACGAGTTGGAGGAGTAGCCCAGCACGCGGTGCGCCGCGAAGATGAGCCACGGCTGGTGCTTCCGATCCACCGTGGACAGGCAGTGCTCGATGAACTTGTAGTGCGCCGTGCCTTCCCGCCAGTCGTGCTCCGAGTCCGCGATGCAGAACCGGAACATCCCGTAGTCCACCTTGTACCTGACCACAACACATTTGAACGTATGTTCTTGACAAAAATTGATTCATCGGGAGAGCATATATGTTCTTCAGTTTGGTCAATTGCACTACCAGAAGTTTGCTCTGTTCTCGGCCGGGTAGTAGTAGTATGTCTCGGCCGGGACGCCGCACTCGCCGCCGGAGTCGTTCACGTCAAAGAATCCGCCGGTGTTGGGACAGTCCCTCTCGTGGTTACCGCTGCGCAAGATTGAGACGAAGAGTTACTCGTTTCCATGCTGTTTCTTGCATTACGCGGACCTGAAAAACGATAGACAACCAGTGCAGTCAGGCTGTTGGCGCGTACCTGGCGATCATGTAGGGCTTCTTGGCGGTGATGGGCGCGACCTGGGCCGTGAACTGATCCCACTGCGAGATGTAGCCGTTAGCGTAGGGCAGGTCGCCGATGTGGAACACGATGTCGTAGTTGTCCAGATCCTCAACCAGCGTGTCGGTCGTGTTGAGCGACCCCGGCTGGTAGTTCGCGAACTCGTTCGATCCGTCCCTCTCCGCCTGAAAACGTTCCAAATATCAGTATGTACTTTCTGTATCAGCACTGAACATGTGTGTGCTTCGTCAGAAATTAAACTCACCTTCCCCATGTCGCCGAAGACAATGACGCGCTGAAGCGAGTTCTGCCCCGGGAACGGGGGAGCACGGAACGAGTAGGGCTTGCCCCACACGACGGACCCGTCCTGCAGCTCATGTCCGATCTTGTAAGAGTACCTGAAACACAAGCCAAACAGAGTTACACATGTGTGCTGGCACGTTGGCCTCGGACAAGCCACGAGACACCCCGAACCGCAAAGCTGACAGCTGCTGCTACAAACAGTAGCAGCATGCAGGGGCGCGCGACAAACGAGCAGAATTTGATGTGGCTGTCTGGTTGTCAATGGCACTCACTCTTTGTTTGGCCACAGGTCCCGCATGAAGGCCGTGTGGATGAAACCGGGGTCTCTCCACCCAACCGTGCGCGCCGGCTCACCTGATGGAAACCAAACACGCTCTCGATTAGCAAATGGATGATCCATGGAATCGTGCGCGAAGTAAACCAGGATATATAGCCAGTCGTACCGCACATGCTGCCGCGGTTGAAGGTGAGCGTCCCGGCGGGCGTGCGCGTGGGCTGGGCGCCGCCGCCGACGACGCCCCACTCCACGAACGGGTACGCCTCGCTGATGTCGTACCCGCTCGTCCATGTCACAGTCATCTGCCCATTTCCATCAGATTCAGACGCAAACACGACGAGGACAGACTAAACTGAACGCGCTAATTAATTAAACAAGGGGCTCACCTCGTCGTGGGACTTGCCCTGCGCGAGGCGCGGGTACACGGGCGCCTTGGGGTTCTTGAACGCGATCGGCTCCGACACCGCGATCAGCTTCGGCTGCTCGATCGGGCATCACGAAAATGCAACGGAACACACGTTAATTAGGTCGTTGAGATTTGCCATCAGATTTGAGTGCAGGGGATCGAGGTGACGTACGTTCTCGAGGCCGCCGGTGAAGAGGGCGAAGGAGAAGTCCGCGCGCTGGTTGATGAGCTGGAACCGGATGCTGCCCTTGCCCCAGTAGATGTAGTTCGCCGAGTAATTCGCGTATTGGTACTGCACCCATGCAACTAGGACACTTTAAGTTTCAGTTCAAAAACTGAATAAATTCAGGTACATGTTGGCGCCGTAGTGACCTTGATGGGTGCCGTGCAGAGCAGCGGTTCTCCAGGGTACCTCGTAGGGTTAGGACACGCGGCCGAGCTGCACAGTTAATTCCACACAAGATGCGTCAGCGATATATCGGTTTCTTCAAAATGTCTGAGAACGAAGAGGAAGGAATAGTGGATTGATGAATGAAGCTTTACTTAAAATCTGCTGGAGAGAAAACGCCAATCCAGTCGTCGACGGACTGGTTTGTCCACCCGTACTGCACCGTCACCCATTCAGTGTCTTCTCCCTGTCATACAAAAATTTCAGAAGCACGTAGGTACAGGTGTGGCGAGCCCCTCAATTTTTTCATGCAGCGTCCTATAATTTGTGCCGCTAATCTAATACTCCTGGATTGGTCATATCAAAGGTATTATGTGTTTGGATTTTACTTTGAAAACATTCTCACAAAAGTATAATTGTATGACAATTTATTGATGTAAAATTGTCAAAACTACTGGACAAATTCACATATATTAGAGATTGTAATAAGTCAAAAACGTCAAATTGTGATAATTTTCCTGTTTTGTGCCTCTCTCTCTCTCTCTCAGCTCTCGGGTACACTTCGTTTACAAAATTAAGGTAGCAAATATTAAAGCAGAACGATTCAAAGTCTCAGAAATTTAAAAATTAGTGAGTACATGCACAACACGCCGGTTCAATGCAGCCATAATTCTGCAGCTACCATATCCATGGTGGTTGGAACGTGTGGCGGCGATCAGCGAGCAAGCAAGAGGAGCTAAAATATCTCGACGTCATTGTCCTACGGAAATGGTGGAAAGAGGGGATCGCTAGAATGAACAAAGAATATTTCTTGGTGAACCTCGTATCCCTTTTGGTTTCGTGTAGAATGAAGCTAGCTTACACATTCGTTCCAGCCAGCTGGCTGAGCTAAAAAATGCAAAGATCATGAGTTATTCTTCCCCCAGAACCGGGGTCCCACCCACGGAATTTCTTTACTTGCGTGATGAAATTGTGTGCTAACGGTGATCATGAGTCGTGACCAACACTATGACGTCGATCGTTTCCTTGCCATTGTGTGCTAACGGTGCAAACTTAATATAATGCATTATTTCGATCTAATATAGTATAGCTGAGTGACGTACCGGAGAATCTTATGCGGCAGGTCTCGAAAAACAACTATTTCGATCTAATTCGTGCAGTCTATAGCTTCGTTCCCTTTTCTTTTTTTTTCCCTTTGGGAACTTGACAACTAACAGTCAAACATGTAGTACAATGCATACGTGAACGCTCAACCTACGCCCAATGTCAAACTAAGCTTATGGCTGAAAACCAATGAACCAGCTAGCTAGCTTAATTAGCGATGGTGCTAACCTGCTCGCCGAGCAACGACTTATTGGTCGCCTCCACGTACGCCGACGGCTCGAACTCGACGGTGGTCTTGTGGATGGCGATCTTGGACAGCGGCTGGATCCCCTCCGCCGGCGACCCGCTCGCCGCCGCCGCCGGCAGCAGCGTAGCCGCCGCGGCGAGCAGCACGGCCAGGGCAACCGCCGTCGACGTCGCCGCGTCTCTCCTCCCCATGGACGCAGCGACTGCAGGGAACTCGAGTTTTAACAGGGACACAGTCTCGCGCTTCGAGCTGTGCTGGCAGCTGACGAGGTGTGATGTGCAGGGACGGCGCCGTGGCTTGGCCTTCTTATACAAGTGGTGGGAGAGCCATGAGGGCGAGATCGAGGCACGGAAAATGGAAAATCTCAAGGTTGTCATGGTGTACGGGAAAAAAAAGTAGTCGCGCTCGTGTTTCACGTGCCGACTGCGAATCTCAAGGTTGTTGCTGATCATCTGAAGCGACGACGATTGGGCAGGCGGACAGAATGCAGCCTTTGTTCGGAATTCCGTGTCTGTCAGTATCAGTTGTGTTTTTTCTCAAAATAATAAAAAAAAGAGTATCAGTTGTTTTACTTTTTTTTTAAGAAGTGGATCAGTTGTTTACTGCAGCGCGAGCTGGTTTTTTCCCTGATTGGTTTCATCTTGGCTCCATTTGTCGATTGGAGTATAATGTTGTGTAGTACGTTAGATCACGCGCGGACCGCAAATCTCAAATTTGCTGATCATCTGCAGCGACGACGATTGGGCAGGCGGACGGAATGCAGCCTTTGTTCTGAATTCACGAGCTGGTGCATGATTTGGTTTCCCGATTGGTTTCAACCGGTGCATGATTTGGCTAAAAAATCGTACGTACTGGCTCCATTTGTCAATTATAATGGCGTGGAATAATTGATAAGTTTCTCGCTGATCGATTCATCAGCACGTGAGACCACGGGACGGAGTCCAGCTTTTCCAGTCGCCTCGCCCGCGGCGCTATCCGCGATAGATCGGCGAGACAAATAAAGCAAATGGAGATTTATATACATACATGCGACACCGCCGCCCACACACTGTAATGAAGAGCGACCCAATGACTGGGCTGCCAGAGTGCCACTACACCACAAGATCCTCTGCCGTTGCGACGAGCCCCGAAACTCAAAGCAAATATTCAAACATAAGTCAAAAAATAAACAGCGACAATAATTTAAAAATGAAGGATACTGCGTGCAGCTCCGTCCCGTCATGCATGCGCGGTGCACGAAGGGGACGTCGAAGCTCGGCGCCGGCGCGCCGCCGTGACTGATGATCGAGAATACCCGGCCTAAATTATCTCGTACTAAGTCCCGCAGCGATTGCACATTACGATAGTCGCGCGCGTGTTGCACGCGCCCCTGGTTTCGGCGCTCGGCTCTTTTCGTTTGGCGTCAGCTTTTTGCTTCTGATGACTGGACGCTGATCGATCAATCCTTTCATTGACGACCGTAAGGATGCAGAGGCGGACGGTTTGTTCTAGCGATTCAGTTAATTAGCTAGCCGGCCGTCTCTGTCAGTGGTCGTAAGTACAGCAATAATGCATGAGATAGGCTTTTACTAAACGGAACGGAGCATATTCCTCTTACTCTCTAGAGATATTCTAACTGGTTTTGTTCGTCCTATAGATGATTTTTTCGTTATTGACTAGATGTGGTTTTGCCTAATTAATCGGTTTGTTTGATCGTACTGTACTGTCCCCCCATTCGTTCCCCCGTCAGTCGCACTCGCATGTGGTTCACGCGCATGCTTGACCGTTACCCTTGAATAACCCTATGGAGTCTATATTTACCCTCGCAAAAAAATATATATACCCTCGATCGGTTCGTGCGGCCGGCCAAAGGCGATCCACCGGTCGACCAGCCACGCCGGCCGGCCGTTGGTAGTCCTGGGTCCGTCGGGCGCGCCGCGCAAGGGACGTTGCTGATCCAGCGGCGCGGCTGCATGCGCCCCGCCCAAGTCCCAAGTGTGCCTGTCGCTCGTTTGATCACCGGGCTTGTTGGGAGCTGCACGCGCGCGCGCGCTTTCAATGCGGCGACGGCCGAGCGCCTCGCCACGTTCGTACGTGTGCAAAATGTACGTACGTGTACACGACAACGAACCAGTGCTTGAGAGCTGCAAAATGTACATCACCACTTGAAAGTTGAAAGTCCCGGCCGCCACGTAATCTTAGCTAGCTAGGAGGCCAGCGTGCATGGTCGGGAAGCAACTGTGGTGCGCGCAGCTGATCTGAGCACGTCGTCCCTGTCGAGTCCGCTGCACGTTGGATTCGATGGGCCTGGATTTTGAACCTTTGAGTGATCACACGCACGCGCGCGGTTCTAGCGTCGTCGGCGTTTCTAGGAATGAAAGCGGTCGGGAAAGAAGGCTATATCGTTTTCAGTTTTATATTTTTTCTCGGTAGCGAAACCGATAGCAGTACTAACGGAAACAAATACAGCGTCGGTATTACGGGAATATCGAAAACAGAATTATCACGACAGAAATATGCGGTATCGATCGGGAATCGATATTAATTATCGGTAACACAAATCACAGTCGTGTATTAGCTGTACCACATCATGTATAAAAATATCAACTGTGAATATATTATTAGTATATGTACTAGCTATAAATGTATCATAAAAGACTCGAGACATTTGAAAAGAGATGTTCAAATTAAAATGTAAAGAATATAAGTAGCAACATCATCGTTTATTGCCTATTTAAAATATAATATATATTTATTGGCTAGACTAACATAAAACGGTAAAAATATTACGTAATTTCCAGTCTAAAACAGAAATTGTCAGAAACGATCGTTAAAATCTAAAATCGTTTTCATTCTTGTTTCCACCAAATACTTCCATTTTTGTTTTCATTTTTTCGGTATTCATTTCCAACTACTACGGTCGGGAAAAGTCGAAAACGAGCCTCGGTTATCCGATAAATTTTTTTTAGAGTATTAGGGGAAGATCCCCCCGGTCCATCATGCATTGCACACTCAGACAAGGTCATTGTTTACAGCACAGTTCAGAAAGCCTCTCATCTCTCCAGATGACACCAAATCTTTTTTTTTATTACATATCAGAAACATTTCAGACACGAAAAGCATAAGTCTATTCCTCATTGTCAGCAACACGAAGCGCCCTCAGTGTGATCTCTGGCGTTCGCACCATCCAGGACTTCAGCCTCCCAGGCCCTCCACTTGTGTTGCCACTCTTTCCAGGTCCACCAGTCTCGTGTTGAACTCCTCCAGGAACTTCACCAGACAAAGAGCTATCCAGTTCTTCAGCATTATGAGAATCTGCTTCCACAGAGTTCTCATATTCTTCCAAAGTACATTCTGAAAACAAAGACTATTTCTTAGTTTCCATAGCCCTCAGAGACTAGCAGCTGTGAACATGTTCAGCACTACATATTTCTTAGAACTCAACCAGAAAGTTGCCATAGCTTCAAAACTATTGATCAGTCTAAAATCAAGCACTAAAGCAAGTTCCATCCACATCCTACTTGCTACTGCACAGTCGAAAAATAAATGATGGATACTTTCATGTTCACAGCAAAACAAGCACGACTTATCATCCAGTTTTTTCCTTTTCTCTAAAACGTCTCTGGTGAGCAACTTATTCTTAGACATGAGCCATAAGAAAATTTGAACTCTAGGTGGTATACTCAGTTTCCACACTGAAGGTTGGTAAACTGGAACTATACCTCTGAAATTCACAATTCCATACATGGATTGTGAGGAATAAATGCCATTTGAGGTGTACTGCCAGATTGGTACATCCTCCTCCTCAGAAAGAGTCAAAGTTGAGGCTATTTGCACCAACTCATCCCACTTCCTCATCAATCTGTCATCTATTGACCTCCTAAACGTACATTTCAGATTGACCCCATCCCACAGTTCAGCTATTAATGCTGACTGTTCATGGACCAGAACATAGATTTCCCAGTACTGAACTAGTAAGCTAGACGGCCCTAGCCAATTATCCTCCTAAAATTTTATTTTCTTTCCATTCCCCACCTTCCAGCGATACCCTAACTTAACTGCTTTCGCTGCCCACATGACACTTTTCCAAAACTGTGAAGCATCCCTATCTTTGCAATGAAACACATTTGGTCTATCAGTTTTATATTTCAGGTCTATTATTTCCTTCCAAAGTTTTCCTTCATCTCTAAGTATCTTTTTATCCAAGAACCCAACAAACACAGGTTCAAGTCTTTCAAATTAGGCACACCTAAACCTCCAAAAGCTTTTTTCATACAAACACTTGGCCAATTTGCTAAATGAATAGTTCTGTGACCATCAAAGCTATTCCACAAACAATTAGACATGTGAGAATTGATGATATCTATTGCCCAACAGGAAATTTAATAAAGACAAAAGATAGACAGGAATACTCGCAAGAATGTTTTCACCAACACCAACCCTACCAGCATAAGAAAGCAATCTTCCCCTCCACCCAGCAACTCTCTTAATTATCTTATTTACAAGGGGGTGTTATGTCTTCCCTTCTAAGCTTACTATGATGCAGAGGAACTCCTAGATATTTAAGAGGAAGAGACCCAACTGGGCAATCAAAAAAATGTGACACCTCATGAACCTGCTCATCACTCAAATGCATAGGAATTATCTCACTTTTATTAAAATTGATTTTCATCCCTGATACCCTCTCGTAGCACATCAACAGACATTTCAGATTCCTAAGTTTGTCTCTATCCACATCAGAAAAGATGATGGTGTCATCTGCATATTGCAGTGACACCACCCCCTCTGGTCTCAACTCTGTCAACAGTCCTCTAATCAAATTCTGTTTAGAAGCTTTCACTAACATCCTAGTCAAAACATCTCCAATTAGGTTAAACAGTAGAGGTGACAAGGGATCTCCCTGCCTGAGGCCCCTCCCAGTCTTGAAAGTATTACTTTCTATGCCATTCAACATCACACTCACTGACCCCTCCTGTACAATATTTCTAATCCAGTTAATCCACCTTTGTCCAAAGCCTCTAGAACTAAGCACCTCGAAGAGGAAGTCCCAGTTGACTCTATCATAGGCCTTTTCATAATCCAGCTTCACAATTACTCCTGGGATTTGGGATCTGTGCAAACTATGTACAACTTCATGGGCTACCACTACACTATCCAGGATGTACCTCCCCTTGATAAAAGCGCTTTGTTGACTAGCTATCAGCCTCTGACACACAGACCCAAATCTAATGTCAAGACCCTTAGAGAAGATTTTTAAAGCTGCAGTTAAGTAAACTAATAGGTCTAAATTTTCTCATATGTAGCATCATTTTTCTTTGGAATCAAAGTAAGAGTAGCAAAATTTATCCTATACAAGTCTAGCTTATTCTCATGGAAGGCTTGAAACATTTTTAGTAAATCTGATTTCACCACCAACCAGAACTTCTGATAGAAGAAAAAAGGTAAACCATCAGGACCTGGAGCCCCATCAGAATAAGAGCTAAAGACTGCTTCCTTCACTTCTTCCTCAGTGAAGGGAGCTTGCATAAGATTATTCTCATTTTCTGTGACTAATTCCTCCTCTTCCCAAAAATCTTTATCTAGAGACACATTATTTCTACTCTCATTTTAAACAAATCTTTGTAAAAATTCACAGCTATCCTGATCATGCCATCATTATCTTCTACTGGACCACTGGGCCATCTAACACCGCAATACTTTTCTTTCTACTTCTTTGGTTCGCTACAGCTTGAAAATAAGCAGTATTTTTATCCCCTTCTAAAATATTCCTCTCCCTAGACCTCTGCCTCGCTTTGATTTCCTCTAGAGCCCAGAACTTGTCTAACTCTACCCCCAGCTGTTGCATTCCCCTGTTCTCCTCTACAGAGAGCTCTCTTTGTTCAGAAATTAAATCAATCTTATTATACTCTAAAGCTATTTCTTTCTTAGTTTTATTCTGTTCTGCAACTACATTAGCAGCCCAGCCTCTAGCTAGCCTTCTAAAGGTTCTCATCCTAAACTGCCAAATTTCCATAGGGTCAGTTTCATTGCAAGGTTCCTCCCAAGCTTTTCTGACTACTTCTCCAAAATCAGGCCTCTCTAACCACCATTTCTCGAATCTAAACTTTTTTGTCCCAAAAAACATATTGTTACCTGTATCTATTAGCAGAGGTGTATGATCACTAGTGTTCTTAAACAAAGCCTTAACAGTTGTCAGAGGGTAAGCTGCCTCCCAATCTGTTGATACAAAGACCCTATCTAGTTTTGCTTGTATTCTATTCTGCTGGTTATTTGCCCAAGTGTAAGCTCTATTAGCTGGGTTCAGCTCAATCAGAGCCCATCTATCAATCCAAGCATTGAACCCATCAGCCCAATGTTGGTTTACCATCCCATTACTCTTATCAGCACTACATCTAGACAAATTAAAATCTCCACCTAGGAGGACCGGGCCATCCCAGGAAGATATCACTGTTTCTAACTCATCCAGGAACTCCTGCTTACCCTCTTCATAAGGAGATCCATAAATAGCAACTAATTTCCATTGAAAGTTAGTTTTCCTATCCTGAATCATGATGCTAGCAGAAAAATTCAGCAAATCGCCTACCACAACATTATAAAGGTCAGCTTTATACCCAACCAGGATGCCACCTGCAGTCCCTTTGGCTGGTAGAAAGTGCCAACAAAAACCAGTATTTCCTGTAAGAGCTCTAAGATAGCCATCAGTAAAATCCTTTTTCTTAGTCTCTAAAACACCTATAAAATCTAATTGATGTGTTCTCACCACATCAGTCAAATTTGAGCACCTGCCTGTTTTGTTCAGGCCTCTAATGTTCCAAAACATTCCTCTCATTTTTACTCTTAGTTTTTTTCCTATTTCTAACTACTGTCCAATTTTCTATTTTTCTAGAAAATTGTCCATCACCCACCTGGTGTGGCAATTTACTGCTGTTTGGAGTGCATAAACCCATTATTTCTACAGAACCTTCAATCAGACTACTACTACCAGAGCATCTAATCTTACAACTATCTTCTACACAACCAGCATCTCTACAACTATGGATCATATCTATTTTCCTATTTTCATCGATATTCTGTAAAACAGCTACATTATTGTCTACTTGTTCTACAGAAGTACCAAGATGTACACCAATAGTATCAGCTACTTCACAAATTTCATTGACTGTAAGAATTGAAAAGGGGTTTGTGTTTTTAATACCTTTCTTACCCTCCAGATTCTTCTCTTTCTGCAGATTTGTGCTTTCTGAAGCATTGTCCTCCCATCTTCCTTGTTCCTTGTGGGTCTCCTTTCCCTTAGGTTGGCCCCCACTGTTGTGTTACCTTTTGCTTCTTTTCCTTAACTTTTTCAGGTGTGTGGACTTGCCCTGTCTCTCTAGCTTGCTTCCCCCTCTTATCCTGCACCTGGTCCTCCTCTAGCTCATAAACCCAGTCCTCTGGTAGTGCTTTTCCCCCTACTTCCAGTTTCCCAAAAGCATCATCTACCTCAGCATTGTTCTTGGTTTGAAAATCCTGCTGTAACCTGTTCACTATTTCTTCTGATAACAACTCCATTTCCATTTGAGGCTCTACCTCCCTACTCTCTCCATGCTCTTGGTCTTCTATGTCTTGCAGTTCTGATTCATCATCTGAGTCCACCAGCTGCATTTCTTTTAGCAGATTCACCCCACCAAAACTTCTGAACACCTCTGGTTCCACACTTTCTGTGTCACCTCCCATGAACAGGTTGGCCCATGATGTGACAGTTTTACTTCCTTTTGTCTGATGCTCTGTTGAATTAGAAGCTCCTATATCATCATTCTTACCAGCCCTCTGATTTGGTGTCTTCTTGTCAGTGTCCATATTTTCAGGAAGCTCACTTTCAGCAGCCCCATTATCATTCCCATCAACAGGATCATCCTTCCTTGGGTCTGACCCATCCTCATCCGCCTGCACTACCTCTCCTTCTACTTTAAACCTGATAAGGTACAATTTCTTGTCCATCTCCATCAGTCTCTCTTTTGGGATCTTTGCTGGGTCCCTGCATGCTACTTTCACTCTAATCATGCTGAAAAAACTTGAGAAGAGAGCATTCCAATCAACAGCTACTAGTCTTCCTAGAGTAGAGGCAATCTGGTAGATGGTCTCCCAGTCACTCCACTTTGGAGGCACCCCTCGGATCTGCACCCAAGTCTCCTCCAGCACTCCAAAAGGCTCAATTTCACCATCCCACTCCTTTAGAGAAGCCAGAATACCTTCCTCTTTGTTCAGGTAAAAGTAGGTGATGTCTGAGTATGTTAACTCTGCTATCTTCTTGTGGGGAGGGAACCTAGTCAGGTATCTATAGTCATCCAGGGGCTTCAGTTGCCAGTCCCAGTCCTTATCAAATATTATCCTCAGTTTTTCCACCAACTCTTCTTGATTCATCTCACCCTCCTCCACAGTCAGAACAGCACAGTTCTCAAAATGCACCCAGTGACTAACTCTCCCTGGTCTAGGTGTTACATCCACATGGAAGAAACCTAAGCCTTGACTCGCACTTCCCAGGTTCTTAGCTGCTTGTACTGGTTTTCTCCATTCCGGACACTCTACACCTACATGCTCTTCTCTTCTACAGATGTGACAGACCTTGGGCTTCTTGCAGTCAGTACTGAAGTGACCAACTCCTCCACAGTTGTGGCAATTGATCCCCTTCTTAGCTGCAGGCACTTGAATCTGAATCACCTCCACAGTTGTGGTTATCCGATAAATGCCGTTTTTGTTTTCATCCCTAGGCGTTTCCAACCACCTGTGCCCAGCTGAGGTTTTCAAAAGCACTAGTATATATCTAACGCATAGAAGGATAGTGTAAAAGTGATCGGCGGGGCCGGGTCATCGTTAACACACCAGTCACATTTAATTTTTAATTCCAACCGGGATAATGGTCATTTACATTCAACACTTTCTCATAAACATCATTCAAAATATGTGTGAATGTAAATTCAAAATATAAGTCATACGGATTGCAACACGAGTATAAATTTTGAATCAAGATGTACAACATACTTATTAAAAATGAAGAAGCTACCATTAGTAATTGACCTTCAAAACTCTCGATCAAACGGTACGTTGCATATATGTTTGCCTCAGTCAACGGAGGTTTGTTTGTTTGTTTTTTTCGAAAGGGCCTGTAGCCTAATGGTTATAAGAGCCTCAGTAGCACCTGAGGTCCTGGGTTTGGGAGAGAATTTTTTAGGATTTAACAGCGTTGTGCTTTCAGCGGGAGGCGACGTGGCCGTCGATAGCGAGGCTCCAGAGTTGATTTTGTCAATATTGAGGATTTGCCGGCTCAGTATTCGAAGATGCTCATAAGGATAAGGTTTGTGTATGTGCATTCATATGGGTGTGTGCGTGCGTTGTGAGTGTGTAATCGTAAAAAAAAAAGTTTTTCCTAATTGGGAGGGGAGGAGGGGGGGCATGGCCACCCTTTGGTCATAACAAAGCTTCGCCGGTGTTTGGTTCCTCCCTTTTCTTCAAATACCTTCAGATTTTCTCCTTCCATAGGGTTCAGCTAGTTTAGATTATCTTTTTTCTTCTTCAAAAAATTAAACGAGGCAATTAGTTCATGTCTTTTATATTAATAAGAACGCGGAGTTTTTACATTAATTGCACGGTAGTACGGCATCAACTAAGGCAAGAAAAAAGTAACCATAACTTGGCTTCTGTTGTGAGCAAGTGATCATGTTCACTCTTGATGTTAATATACACTAATCTCAACCACGGTACTTGATGAATTGATTGCTTTTTCTATACATCTTTTATGTTCTACTATGTACTTTTAGATAGAGGTGGTGTTTCTTTAGGCCTAAATGTCACATAAAAAAGAATCTTGCTATTTAGAATATTAAATAAAGTCTAATTACAGAGCCATTTTACAGTAACTATCGTCTAATCACGGCTTAATTACTCTTATTAGGTTCGTCTCGCGAATTAGCACATGGTTATGCAGTTAGTTTTTTAATTAGAATTTATTTAATACTTATAAATGACAAGATTCTAGCATGCCTATATTTAGAGCTAAAAACGAACAGACCCAGAGTCTACTCATAGTAGAAACTAGAAACTTATAATAATAAACGGCTAAATACATCGAAATATGTAGAGACGGAATGATTTTATTTGCTTGATTATTATATTTTTCTTTATTTTCTCTGGATGCGTTTGGTAGCTTCGAGCTTGTATCCGATCTGTGCAGTAGTAGGGCCGAAGTCTGAACAGATCTACCACCATGGGTTGATGGCCCAGCCTTCCGTGCCGCTGCCTACTGATTCCCAAGGCAGTCCTCCATTAATCAAACTAGGAACGGGCCTCCATCTAAAGCTGAATTTCGAGCCCTTGTGGGGCAGCTCCGGCCCACAACAATTCGTATCTGTCTTCCTTCCACCACGGCCTGCGTCGGCCTGGGCGGCGGAGCAGAATCCGGCCGGTGATGGAGCGGGATCGCGGCGCGGCGGCGCTGTGGGGGCACGGGCACCTCCCGCTGCTGGCGCGCGCGCGGTCCAAGGAATCCGTCGAGTACGTCCTGCAGGCGCTCTGGCGTACCCGCCGCACCGGCCTCGACGCCGCCGACCGCGCCGTCGCCCGCGACATCCTCCAGCTCTCCGACGACATCGACCTCGACCCCGTCAGTAACAAACCTACTACCCCCTACGCCTCCCGCCTGATAATTATTCCTCGTCTCTTCCTTCCTCTCCGCGTCGCTGCTCTCGTCGCCGGTGGCAACTGGCAAGTTCAGTTCCCGGCCCTGAGATTATTGGACCTTTCTGCTGCAGCTGCTCGTTTGCCTGAGGATACTGATCCGGAGATGCGTCAACGAGAACGTCGCCAAGGAGGACATCCCCAAGCTTTTCCCTCAGGAGGTGTCGCCCGAGTTGCAGAAGCTGCTCACGTTGCTGCTGCAGAAGTTTCAGCCCGAGTGGCAAGAAGATGCTAAAAAGGATCAGGTAACTGCTAGGGGCTGCCACGATGACTTGATGCTTATGATCGTTACCTTGATCATGTTCTGCTCATTCTGACACGTTGAGTTGTTCCATAGGCGTCTGCGCCGCCGCCGCATTCAGAAACAACAGATGGTCAGTTGAATCAAAATGGAGACGCATCAGAGCAACCAGCTGCTGCTACTACTGCACAGGTAGTTAGAACAATTGTTCTTTGGTGCTGTCTGCAATATTGCTGAATATGACGCTAGATGTCTCATTATCCTTTTCATGTCATGCTAGAAAAGACAATGCAAGCTTGACAGGTCTTCCTGTTTGATTATTTTAGCAGAACTTTCTGATCATACTTTCTAGGATGCATATCTGATCATGTTGAACTGTTGTTGTCACTGCAGCTTCAAAATGGTACCACACATGCTAAGGATTCTGTAGAACCGAGAGAGAGAGAAGTGAAGAAGTTTCCACTGGCCAAGGATTCTTTAGATAAAATGCTGAAGGATTTATTCTCAGTCAAGGACCAGACGACAAATGCTGTAAGTATAATGTGTTGTTGTCAACTACGTAGATTGATAGGGTGATTTAATCTTATGTTTTACGATTCTATATATATTTTTTTCTAAGTAAGATTCCACATCAGGATATTTTTCTCATCACTTATGTAGGTCAACAACAATGGACATGAAGAGAGACCACGATGCACTTAGAAATGCCACTTTTATTCTCCAGTTCTGTGGATTTCCTAACATCAGAAGCATAGCTAAAGTCGGGTGCTTGTCTGCAGCTCGTTAGGTGCTTCGTTGTCTTTGTTCGTTCTAGTCATGACAGCCACGGCAGCGGCATTCAGTTTTGCTGCCAGTGACAAATGTAAATTGGAAGAATGTTCTTGCGATATACTAATATGGTACCTTTTTATTTAAGGCGCTATTATTATCAGTGCCACTGCATACATTCCTTGCGGGGTAAAGACATATCATCATGTCATGTTCTAGTACACGGTATGTTTAGTGATTTTATACAAGTAATTTGAAGCTCAAGCTCATATGCGGAGTGCATCTTATTCCCCCCCCCCCCCCCTTTTGGCAGTTACCGGATGAAGTTATCGATGCGGCAATAGTAATTCTTAATGCAAGATACAGTGATAAATTCTTGATATCAGATCAACCAACAGCAGTCATCTTATCTCGACGAGGTAAAAGAAACAGCAATAGCTAACAGCACATATGAGATGAAATACACACAAATTTCAAACCAGTAACACAGCTCTGGCAATTTATGGATATCTGATTTGGAAAACATAGAAACCTGCAACAACATTTTATTATGCTGGTACATTTATTAGACCCTCAAGGATCGCCACCATGATTGTTCCTGAGCTGTCAGTAGCGTACTTATTTTCATATCTTGGATCTTCCTACGAACGATGAATTCTGTATTTTGATTCGATGCCAAGATGTGTTGAGAATTCCTCTCAGGTTCCATATGTCTTCCACTTTTTCGGGTTGGACATTTGCAGCTGAGTCCACCTGTACACCAGAAGATGCATTTTTAGACTCTTCTATACAGCGAAGTAAAAGTTGGGTGAACATATGAATCAGCGGTCAGCAGCATGACTTACTGCCTTAGCTACTATCTCAGCATTTGGTGGTATGTCTAATGTAGCTTCGAAGAGAACCCATGCCCACTTATCACTTTGAGGTCCATCAGATACATACGGCACATTGTCTTTCTGATATCTACGAGCCTCAACCCAGGTTTTACCCCCATCAACAGATATATCCACTCTCTCAATGCCACGGCCACCACCAGAAAGCGCATACCCAGCAATTCTGGCCTGCAGAAATCAAACATTGCAGCACGAGTGTGTAACTAAGAACCCATTCCAATTTTGCCCGTGGTATGTACAAATGATGCATTCACTCAGTTCATATTATGGAAATAATACTGACCTTTCCTTCCTTGATAACATCTACATCTTCCAGTGTACAGATGGCAGACTACGGATCAAAAGTAAGTGAAGATAAGTAACCCAGAAATCTAGCAGTACATAATTTCAATTTTGTGGTATACCTGTACAGGAAAATCCATTTGTGGCCTTCTAGTTGACCAGTTAATATTGTCCCAGTCCACTGATGGTGGAAACATTTTGTAGTCTTTTTGAGTAAAAAAACCCTGGTCGAGAATAGCAGTGAGCTATGAACATGAAAAAAAGGGATGAAAAGGCATAGCATTCGCATTTTCAGAAACCTGGCATTCTTCCTCGATTATGTTGATTCTGTCCAGCCATTTTACGGAGCGCGCGCCAATAACGCCAGGCACAACAACACGGAGTGGGTATCCATGATCACGGTTGAGGGTCTAAACATGGTAATTAGTGAAAAGTTAACTACGTAACACATATACTCAAGCATCAGGAGAGTACCAAAAGTACGGAGTTGCATAAAAACTCAAGTAAAGTAACATTTACGAACACATTTTTCAAAATCTTGTGTGCACACTGCTTGACATGAGCAGTATCACATAAAATTATTACAAACTCATTCAGTACCAAATAAAACTTTGTGAGTACTCAAATTTTGTAAGAGATGCATTCAAGAGTTATCTCTACACTAACCACTCTTTCAGATGTAGTTAGTACTATCACTATAATTCACCAGAAGCAGCTCCAAAGGGAGTAATCACATTTCACAATAATGAAGTAAAAGAACAAGATGTAAGATTAACAGAAAAAACAAATAAGAAGTAAAATCGAGACAAGAGTATTAGGACCAATTCCTTTTTTAAGAACAACTAGAACACAATAGTGAAGAAAATGTAAAAACAAATTTCAATTATGATTTATGAAACAAAAGGTCAATGTTGGGTCACCTCTCCATTCATTTCATATGCAAGTAATACATCAGCATCAGGATCTGCTGCCTGCTTCAATGGAATGGATGCTGTATAAGGACCACCGTTTTCTTCCTGAACAAAAACAACATGGGATCAGTGTGATCTCCCTAAAAGCTGCTGCAGCCAATAAGGACCAACATACTCACTTTGCACTTGTCAACACTAACAAACTCAACATGCTTCCCTCCTAAAGATGTCACTGAACTAAGTTTAGGTATTCCAACTAGTTCAAGGACATCACATAATTTTGCTCCTCCCCAGGTTGCTGGAACGACACAAAGAATCAGAATAGAACAGTAATAACTTGAGCATCACATAAGTGCACTGGGTTGCATTTCAACAAGCCAGCAATAGCATGCAATGCATGCTATCGACATTATAAAAAAAAAAGGAACAAAAGAGAAACACAGATCATCTCTTACCGGTTCCAAGAGCAGAGATGTCCCACCCAACACCTCTCACTTTCCGCACCTTACTCATAGCAGTCCTCCGGTTTCCAGCACACTGTTAATTTCAGAGTCACATGATCATACTTTGGTTACTAGAAATACCGACGTATTAGCAACCACAGAGAGATTAGAGGGACAAGGCATATAATGTATATGTCAAAAGACCTGTAAAGTAGCCGTGACAGTGTACTTTGGAAGAGCCCTGAATGCAGAGTTTATGTCACTTCTTTACTCAAGATCCAAGAATATTCATGTCACACGGTAAGATCAACAATACATTACCAAATGTCGGCCATGGATATCTGAATAGGCTTGTTGAGAAGACCAGTGATGGAAACACTGTATCTGTTGATCCGTACACAATGAAAAATGTGAGGATTTGTAACAGAAGCAACAGATCACAATGATAAATAAAGGTTCAATCTGCTGAAAAACCTTATGAGGTCATCTACTTTCGGAATTGGTCCATGATTCCTCTTGTAGAAGAAATCCACCGGAGTGATGTAAGATGCGACTAATGCTGACCGGTGAGGCTCGGCATTAAACGGCTCCTGCACAACATAGTAATGTGATCAGTTTACTTTATTTCTGTATCTTACTGAATAATTCTGGACCAGCTCTTGCTAGCTAGTACATGCTTGTTCAGGAATGATTGACCAGCTACTGCCCTACTGATATTCAGGACTAGCTCTTGCCAATCCACAAACTGCCGCAGCAGGTGCCGGCGAAGGGAAAGCAAGCTCAAGCGCATCGGAATGAGCCAAAAACCTGAAAACCCACTCCGCACTAGTCAGTACACGGACGCATATGGGCAGGCAGTGGGGCGCTCCTTGGGCAACAAAAACGGCCATGCCCGTAATTCGCTGATGCGGCGGCAGAAGCAGTGCTGCTGCAACCCTCAAAGGCATCCGAACCAGCGGGACAAGCCACGAATTGGCACGATTAGCAACATCGCAGACCCGATCTCTGTATCTTCGGGGGACTGAGAGAAACACTGACGCGAGAGGTGGGCTGACCTTGGAATTGATCTTGAGGGCCGGGTGGCGCGGCGGCTCCTCCGCGTAGTTTGACGGCGCCGTGAGCCCCGGCATCGTTCCCGTCGATCTCCCTCTCCTCTCTCCCTCCCGCGGCCTCGTGCTTCTTCGTCCGCTTCGTTTGATTCGCTGCTGCCTTTCGCAAAATGTTGGGGAGACGATGACGCCTAGGCGGCCGGCAGCACGGGGCCACCTTTTTTTTTTAGATGATCAAGTGGGGCGTTGGTGCGTGGTGAGTCGGCAAGTACTCCTCCATGAAATGTGGGCCCCATGCCTTCGCTCTTTTTTTTTTTTTTGAGCAACCCATGCCTTCGCTCTTTTGTTTTGTTTTTGTTTTTGTTTTTGTTTTTGTTTTTTTTTTTTTTGAGGAGCCCCATGCCTTCCCTTGGACTCATTGTTTTGTTTTGGAGTTTGCATTACGTGGGCTTTGGATTCTAGTATCCCTGATTCCTAATCGTAATTCATGGATAAAATGGGCCAGAAACGGATTGGGCTGGCCAGCGAAAGGGCACGGGAAAACAGAGTATAGGCGCCCCTCGTGTCAGACGAAATCGAAGCGATAAGTGGATCCCCCATCAAGCGCGCCGCCGCCGCCGCTCGTCTGCTCCAATCCCGTCGCCGCTCGTCTGCTCCTTCGAGATCAACCTTCTGTTTGGCCTCTTTTACGCGGATAAGTTCTCTTTAGTCAGATTCGAAAGGCGGAGCCGGTAGATCAGTCTGAATTTTGAAGCAGGGTGAGACCGCTTGTGAAGAATAATGGAATCTTGAATCGGAGAGACGATGATCCGGCGGTTCGTGAACATCGTGGCGGTGAACTACAAGGGCAGCGCGTACTCGCTGCACCGCCTAGACGTCGCGAAGCACCTCTTCTACCCGTCAAGAGACGAAACACAAGTGATGCCGCCGCTGTTAGCAGAAGAAGCACGAGCCGGCACTGCTACTGCTGTCGGTGATAAGCCGCAGTTGGTAGAGAAGTTCGAGGAGCTGCCTGCACCGTGCGTGAAATTCCACACCGTGGATCGGTCGCCCAATTCCAAGCTGGCGTTTGCCGGACTATTGAGCCCCCGCAACAGTGACGGCAAGGTCATCTTTATGACCAGGGTCGGCGACGCCGTCCTCTATAATGCCGACTGGAACTCCACCCGTGTCATGCCAAAGCTCAATGACCGATTGGGACTCAGGCCCATCTCGGTCTCCATTGCCCGACCTGGTGCCCACGACCAGGAAGAAGAAGACCTCTACTTCATGGGCAAATATCCTGTGCCGGGCGACACGTCCTCGTGCTTCCGCGTCCTCAGATTCAGCACCTCCGTTGAGTCGGAGTTGGTGAGCTGGCACTGGGAGTCTCTTCCACCGCCACCCTTCGTCGACAACCCATTGTACAGGACCTCCTCAATCCGTTCGCACACGCTGGTCGACGATGGCCACACCATCTGCTTGTCCTCAAATGCTGAGGGCATCGGCACCTACTGCTTCGACACAGTGGAGTGCAAATGGAAGCATGCTGGCGATTGGATGCTGCCTTTTGAGGGCAGAGCCGAGTACGTCCCTGACCTCAAGCTCTGGTTGGGCTTGTCCCCCATCAACCCTCACTATCTTTGTGAGACATCGCACCTCTCAACCTTGGCCAAGGACGAGGCACCAAGGCTGCGGCATGTGTGGCAGGATCTTGTCACGCCTGAGGATTGGGTGGCCACACGCGTAAACCTTGTCAACCTGGGCTCAGGCAGGTTTTGCATCGCTAGGGTCTTCGAAGTGGGGCGTTTCTTAGGCGACATGGTTGACTGGGACGTTGACTACGAGGTTGCTGTTCTCACCGGCGTCGAGATAGGCAAGGCCGGCGATGAAGGGCTCCAAGCTTTCAAGCACAGGTCCATACAATACAGGTCCAAGGATGTTCGCTTGGTGCTGTGAATCATTTTGGCCGGCCGGTGAATCAAGCGCCTACCTTATTGCTCTACGTTGTCGTCAACTCACTATTATGCATTTCATTTCTTGTTGATGGACTAGTAGTTTGTAATAAGAGGCTCATCGGACTCTCGGAGAGATCGGATGTTGCCAATCAGATTTTAGTTGTCTGAAGAAAGATCTTGTTTCTCAAAAAAAAAAAGGATAAAATCTCACGGTTCACATAATCCACGATGTCAATTCCATTTTTCCATATGGTGTGGCAGACTGATTGGCAGTCCATATCAATGTTACCGTCTTTGACAAATCACACGAACAAGAGTAAACGTTACTCCTCTGCATTTGCACTACCAATTTTCCAACCAATGACAAGAGTAAACGTTACTCCTCTGCATTTGTGTTCTGAAACCTGATGGACTACATGACCCAATGTTCCGAGAAGACAAAGCTATTGATCCAATATGCACAGAGGCTCGTCACTGTTGAGCTTGAGCATCCAAGCATCACCATTCACCACTGAAGCTGAGAGAAACATGACCTCCTCATGCTTGTAAAGCTTCACTGAACTATTTAGCAATCGAAGATCCAAAAGAATGTAGTACGATATATACACTCCTTTTGAATTTTTACATATATACATCTGTAAGCTGCGGCGTGATTGATGTGAATATCAAACCAATAGCCCAGAAACGAGGAGGAATCAAGAGCTACAGAATCTAATCGAGCAGCAACTGTGTGGTGAAATCACCACGACGCAGAGGACACGACGAGCCAGACGAAACTCTGGTCTTCACCTGACGAACTTCGGTACGCCTTCGAAGAAATCCAGCACGTAGTTCTCGAGGTCCTCGAGGCTGTACTTGACGTGCCTCGACGGCAGCCGGCTCGCCCGGCCGAGGAACGACCGGTACGCCGGGATCAGCCGCTCCGACACCGCGATGCGCAGCTCCTCCCGGAGCTGGGGGTCCGACACCTTCCACGCCGTCTGGGCGCGGTACATCTCGTCGAACGTGGCGCTGAAGCTCTTGGCCTGGTCCCTGAGCGCCCGTTGCGCGGCGGCGGGGGTCACCGGCGCGCCATCGTCGCGGAGGCGGGAGAGAACGGCGATCCACGACGCGCGGAGGTAGCCGGCCTCGTACTGCCGGATCTGGCCGCGGTGGCGGCGCAGCCAGTCATCGCCGAGGAGCTCGCGGAGCGGCGGCGAGTCCATCACCTTCTGCACCACGTAGTAGAGGTTGTTCATGAGGAAGATGTTCTGCAGCCCGGCGTCGTCGTAGAGCCGGGACTTCTCGTCGAGCTTGCGCAGGAGGAGCGTGAGCAGCTCGCGCATGCAGCGCGCGGACGGCGTCGCGCCGGCGGCGTCGGCGTCGTCGTCGAGGCCGGCGTGGCCGAGGACGGCGTCCAGGGTTCCGCGGCAGTCGGCGAGGAGGCCGCAGTAGTTGAGCACGTAGCGGGTCATGGGGTGGATCTCCCCGCCGTGCACGGGCTTCCGCGACGCCTCGCCTCGGATGACGTGGCCGAACTCCTCGATGGTGAGGCGCACCGTGTAGCTCAGCTGCGCGACGGCGCTCGAGACCTCGCCGGCGAAGAAGTCGCGCGCGGCGCCTTCGGCGAACAGGGCCTCGAGCTCCGGCTGCACGTCGGCGAGCGCCTCGTACATGCCGAGCGTGCGGTAGAGCTTCTCGGTGGCGCGCGCCGACATGGCGACGGCGTCCGCGAAGCCGAGCAGCTGCAGGACGCACCCCCTGGCGACGTCGGCGAAGCACTCGCGGCCGAGCTCCTCGTCCGACTCGAAGACCTCATCGCAAAGCCGGCGCTCGCCGGCGAGGAAGGTCCTGACCACGGGCCGGACGGCGTGGCTCCACCGCCGCATCCGCTGGTCGAGCGCCGCCCAATCCATCCTGAGCACCTCCTCGATGGAGAGGGCCTCCACTCCGAGGCCCGCCACGGACTCCGCGAGCGCGTCGCGGCGGACGGCGACGTGGACCTGCGCGAGCTCCGGGCCGTACCCGGCGCGCACCATGCGGTCGGCGACGCCGCGGACGGAGGCGGCCGCGGTCGGGGAGAGCGCGTCGTGGCGCGGCGGCGACGCGCCGGGCGTCGCGTCGCCGGCCAGATCGTCCGACGAGAGCGAGAGGCGCCGCGAAGTGGAGCAGAGCAGGGAGCGCACCTCCTCCTCCAGGCGCGGCATGGCGGCTTGCACGGCGGCGGCGGCGCGGGCCGAGTGAGCCGCCGCAGCGATGGCGTCGTCGACGGCGTACAGGTAGTCGGTCATGTCGGAGGACGATGACGACGAGTTGCACCGGCGGATGACATCCTCGGCGGAGGCGATCAGTTGCTCCTCGTCGTCGTCGTCGTCGCAGCCGGGCGCCTCCTCACCGGCCTCGGGAGAGGAGAGGGGGATCAGGCGGGGGTCGTAGGTTGACAGGAAGCGCATCATGTCGTCGGCGGCGTTCTTGGACACCGCCAGGCTCTTCACGATGTGCTTCGCTGCGGCCATGACTCTCTCCTGCCCGGCGTCCACGACCGTCGGCGGCGACGATGAGGACGATGCGCTCGACATGGACGCAGCAGGAGTCGTTGGAGCAAAATGAAGAAACTTTCTTGGTCGTCGCCGCGACTGTGGAGCGATTTTGGATATGAAATCATGGGACGCTAAAATATCTTTGGAGCAATTTATACTTTGCCCTGGATACATGTGAACATGACCATTTCTTTCTTTTTATCGAAACAGTAATTTCTTTCTTTTCTTTCTTTCCCACAAGACGCAGATTAAAATTGCAAAACATTTAGACCAAGTACAGTGAACCCAATTGTCATTTGTCATCTTTATTTATTTATTTTCAAAAACGACCTTTTTACATCTCCGTTGGACAAGTCTCCCTTTGGGGTAATATAATTGGGCGGTCGACGTGTAGATGTGGGCTGTAACAGGAGACCTTCGACAAAGTATATTATACGAGCTTCGTATGCAATTCGACTCCACGAGCTGATGTAGACGGCTGCTGACTGCAGAACAAAGTTTGTTGGGTGTGGAAATTTCATAGCAACTTCATATAGTTCTTTTTTCGGAGACCAAAAGGTTTTCATTAAAATTGAAGCACGAATGCAAATATTTGCTTGCTGACAAAAAAAAAAGGGATTGCTAAAACCTAACAGGGTATTTTGAAGGCAGCCATCACCTGAATTTTTTGTGAAGCCACCGCAAGCCAAAACCTCTCCTCCAACGCCGGCGAGGCTCCGAGCTCCTTCCCCAACTCCGGCGACCTCTCCGACGAGGTTAGTGTTCGGGATTGGGGTTAGGGTTTCGGGTTTGGAGGTCACCGGAGTCCGCCGGACTTAGAAGAGAGGGGGCCGGGGGAGGAAGGCCGGCCCGGCGGTGGTGGCGGGAGAGACGGCGGAGGCGGCGGGGGCGCCGCCAGAGCGGGCAGCGGAAGATGGCGGTTGGGCAGGGTCGGGGCGGAGGCTTGGATGATGACGACGGGGGTTGGGGCGGCGGCAGGAGGCGGTCAAGGGTGGCTGCCTCGGCGAGCTAGGGCCTCGCTGGAGCTTTGGGCGCGCGGCGGCGCTCGCGGAGCTCCGGCGACGCCCTAGCTCGCCGAGGCAGGGGGCGGCGGTGCGTGGGGGCGGGGGTTGGGCGAGTTGCAAAGGAAGAAGAGGATGGAGGTTGAAGAAAGGTGGGTAGCTGTTGGATCTCCTGATCCAACGGCTGAAAAATCGGGTGCTGAACAGGCCAAAAAAATACTTGCTGACAGCTCGGTGTTTCTAAAAAGCTTTTCGCTCCGCAGAGTAGTACAAAAGACTCTATTAAGCTCTTGAAATTCTCAAATAACTGAGAGAATATCCGCACGCTTGTTCTGTCTGATTCTTCCTCGTATCAGCAGCTTGGTATGCTTTGGAAGATGCAGACAGCACCCAGGAACCAACATATTCTCTATGAAAAATAGCTGGGTTTTAAAATATGCATGCTCCATGAACAATAATGTATGTATCATTGTAAGAATAATCAGAACATTGTGATGCTATAAACGTTACGCTTACAATTCGAAAAAACAGACGTTACGCTTATCCAACTCTCCTGCATATTACTTCCTAAAAAAATCAGCTTTTATCTGCATAGGAACCCCGTGATGAACTGACCAGAGCTAACCTACTAACCTTTTTGTTTTCATACATCTCCCATCTGCGCGGTCAAACATTTGTTAGTGTTTCGCAAAAGAAAAAAACATTTATTTTTGCTTAGTGCATCGTGGTCAATGGCGACTTGTCCATTTATTCAAGTGTCAATGGTCCGCGTTTACTCGGTCTCTGATGGGCAGTTTCCTCTGCGCCCCACCGGACCAGAAACTCCAAATTACTGCCTACCAAATGCCAAAAGATTGTTTTCTAAGTGTCACAATCTAATGTGAATTGATAGCATCAAATGGATTTTGATATTCGATATAGGAGTTCTTATCTATTTTGCACGAATTTTTTTTTTTTGAAATTCCCATATGATAAAAAATATTCCAGTGTCTTTGTGAGGTCAAAACTGAAACTAGGTGTTTAGCTTTCATAAAATTTTA
Organism: Eragrostis nindensis; assembly: GCA_012490785.1. Lineage (NCBI taxonomy): Eukaryota > Viridiplantae > Streptophyta > Magnoliopsida > Poales > Poaceae > Eragrostis > Eragrostis nindensis. The sequence continues at coordinate 62,911 of JAAXCT010001087.1, forward strand.
AACAGAGTGCTAGGATTTGGCCGCAGAGTCATCACTACGTAGATGTCTAAGTCCGGATCCCCACCAAAACATTTGATTGTGACACTTAAAAAACTTAATTTAAAGGTAAAAGTTTGCACGTATCATTTTTGTGAACACATGCAGTGCACGAACACTCTGTCAATGTGAGCGGCAAGCACACCACCTAACGTTCAAAAAGCAATTAGCAATAAATTCAAACACCTTAAACCCATAAAGTAGGTTCCACACCCCTACTGACTATGCTCTCTGTTAATTAATTAAGACATCTCTACAAATTATCTAGTTGTACTACTTTCTTTAGCGTCTTTCAAAAAAAAAACTACTTTCTTTAGGCTTGACATTCGGTGCAAACATATTGTCTTTATATTTTGCACGAAACTTTTCAATCTCTACCAATTAATAGTAGCTCGCCAAAGCAGTACTTTTTTTTTTTTTGAAATCAAACGGTTATATTGCATTAAAGGCATGATACAATGATGGGATGAAACTGATCCCATTTGAAGTTTTGTAGTGCTCTTTGCACTGGACATGTAGAATGAGCGCAGGACGCACACGAGTACAAACAATTCCTAAGAAATCTGCCTTGTTGTGCTTGTTTAGCTAGCATATCCGCTCTCTTGTTACGGTCTCTGGGAATTTTGATCACCGAGAGGGAGGCTTGTTGATATAAATGGTGGACTTCTTGAAGCGCCGGCCTGATTCTCCATGTTCCTCGTTGTGATTGAGGGTTCCTGGAGTTAGCCTCATTTGCTACAATGCTGCTGTCCGTCAGGAAGTTGGCCTCGTTGATGCCCATGTGTTTGGCGATCCTGGCTGCTAAGAGGAGGGCTTGAGCCTCTGCCTCCAGAACGTCCGCTGGCTGCAAGAGAATGGCTTCAATGGACACCGTGTAGGCGAGAGTGGCTCTGTTGTCGACGATGAAGATTCCGATCCCGGCCGGCGTAGTTGGTGCTGGTGGCGTCAATTGCCAAAGCAGTACTTGAAGATGATTCAAGAGCAGAGTTCATCACGCTGTCTACACCAAATAATTCTAACGTATCATAGTCTGCAACCCTAATCTCACTTTTAAGTCTAGTTGCCAAAAAAAAAACTGTTTTTTTTTTTGAGATTACACAGTACAACTCAGACACTCACAACGCACGCACACTCACCCCTATAAACACACGTACGCAAACCCTACCCCTATGAGCATCTTCGAAGACTGAGCCGACAAATCTAGAGATACGAAGTCACCACTGGCGCCTCGCTGTCGACGGGAGCGTCGCCTACCACTGAAAGCACAAATGCCGTTAAATCCTTGAAAATTCGCTCCCACGGGGAGTCGAACCCAGGACCTGAGAGGTGTTACTCGGATGTCTTAACCACTAGGCCAAGACCTCTTTCACAAAAAAAAAAAAAAAAAAAAAAAACTGCTTAGCAATCCGCTTTTGGATCGTGGAAACAAAGAAGCCTCTAGTATGGCAGGCTCGTAGTATGGGCCTCCACGAGCGGCTCACTCTTTGGCCCATCTACAGCTGTCCCTCCTCACTCACTTCCTCAGCGGAGTGCTCGTGCGAAAGCAAACTCTTCTCTCCCCACCGCCGCACTCCGATCGACGCTGCCATGGTCAGGCCTCGTTTCTCTCCTTCTCCGATACAACCATCCGCCGTGCTTTGCCCGACTGACCTAACTTTTATCACGCCATTATTCAGGTGAAATACTCTCGGGAGTCGGGAACCGGCTAACCCTACCTAGGGTAAGATATCGCCCCGCCCGTTCATACAATGAATCAGTCTTGGCTCTTTTTATTTTTTTTCTTCTCGTGGTGGTTATGATGGGATCTTTGGTTCTGTTGATGCAGCTGCTAAGCCCTATGTAGGGATCCGAGGGTACACTACAAAGTGCGTCTCTTCACCCTGCTTAGTGTGATCTTTTTAGAGGAAACTTTTTTAGTGTGATCTTAGTTTCAGTCCGAGTTGATATTTTGAAAACCACTGAGCTATGCGTTTGGTTTGATGTGGCGCTGGTTAATTAGGGTTGGTTAGGAAGTTATTTGAACTTAGTAATCGCTTAGTGCTGGGCAGTATACAAGTGGCAATGTGACAGTATACAATTGGCCATGTGGCAGTATACAAGTGGCAATGTGGCATGAACCTAAAGAGTAAAGGTTCTGTTCTATTCTTCACATGAGCAGTTCCCACGTTACTTTAGGGATATCAACACATTGTTAATATTTGACGAGCCATTGTACCATTCCATGACAAATGGTTCACAAACAATGTGACATTTTGCCACCTGCAGTTTGCCTAAGGGAGTTTGCATTTCATCTAAAATCCATGTTTTAAGGGAAACTTTGCTCCTTAATTTTAATAGTGTTTTTATAAAATAAAATATTACCTGTCTTGCTGATGCTGTGATCTTCGCTGATCCAACTCAAACTTCTTGATTACGGTGATTGGTAGGTTACATTAACTTTTGGAGTCACTTACACTTGCGGATCTCATCATGACATGAGCAATATTATGGAGAACTATAAGCTGTTCATGGGACCATAGGGGTTAAGTTCTGGCTGTTTTAGTGTTTTTTTTTTCCTGATATCACATTGTCTTAGGGCATGTATAGTGAAGCTCCAGCTTCCATAAGTAGTGGACCTGTGTATACCTAGCTTTAGAAATTCATGGAGTTGGAGGTAGTTTTGGGTTTTGGAGTGAGATATCTTGTTCCCATTTTGTACTAAAAATAAACGCACAAATTATTTTGTTTTAGCCTATAAGCTTCAAACCTCACTAGAATTTAGAAGCTGGAGTGCATTTTATGTTGTTGTGCCTTCCACCCTCGTCTTTTTTATCTTTGTTGGCAATAAATGAAATACCATACACTTACCCTGCGAAAAGCAATAAAAGCTAGGTATGCTCATCACAACAAATTTTGTTTCCTTGTTCTATTGTCTTGTCATCTTGTCATTAGTCGCACACATGTATGCTGTGCAGTGTCAAATATGCTGATAGATTGAGTAGTAATAGAATTGTAGGGTATTTGGCCTTCTGTCGAGTGTCGACCTGCATTTTGCTTTGACGCAAGGTATCTGTAGGAAAAAACCTTTTTCAACTTTTACACACTCACACTGAATCACTGGTTAGTTTAATATTACATGGTGCCTTGCTCACATACACAGGGTGTATAATTTTTTTGCAGAACACAAGAGAGACAGCTTTTGCCATTCGCTAGCTTCCTTCGGCCAAAATGCTAAGTGGTACCGTGAAGATGTTATTGCTCACAAGCAGGCAATTCCCTTCAGGAGATACTGTGGTGGTGTTGGTCCCACTGCACAAGCAAAGATTCGCTGGCCTGTGAAATCAACCAGGTTCATTCTAGATTTGCTGAAGAAATGCTGAGTACAAAGCTGTACTTTATGTTTCTATTTTTCTTTTTAATACGCATGGCATTCTGTACCTTTTGAGTTAACATGTGCTATTTGCAGGTCAAATGATTGGATCTCGACAAAACACATCCAGCTCAACCAAGTCCAGAAGCAGAGGCGCCTTAGATGGACGCATTGTGTAAGCTACGATCAAGTTTTTTCCTCTCTGTATAATATATTGCTCTTTTGCCAACTTACATGTCCTCATCCTGCACATTGAGCTGATTTGTCAGAGCAGGAAGAGCCTGATTTTGCCATTCTGGTTTTCTTTCGTCCCTATGAATTCGTTTCTACTAAGTTCATCAGATGGTCTAAATTATCTGAATGTCTAGTTTGTATTATTCTATCATTTCGTTTTAGTTTAACTACCCAAGCAAAGAAAACCAGAATGGTTTGGGAAAATTGCATCGTCTGATAAACAGACTATCACGTTGAAAGATAAAAGAAACCATTCATAATCGTCAGTTTGAGGGTTCTCGTTTTCAAGGGAGTTAATTTTGGTGGAGAAAACTTCTGCATATTGTTTTCATTTCGTTCAGACTTTCATTCAGCTGTTTCTCCTAATCTTTATGATTGTTCTTTTGCAGCCTGACCACATTTTCGCACCAAGGAAGCAGTGAATTCTGTTAGTAGATACAAGAATGATAGCTATAGTTCTGTTTTGTACTTCTTATGGCCGTATTGCCTCTTGATGTCTCTGGTACCAATATTATAGGGGTGTTCGTTTCTTTGGCTAAAATTTTAGCCAAAGATAATCTTGCTATTTAGGAGTATTAAATAAAGTCTAATTACAAAACTAATTGCAGACGCCCTAGGCTAATTCGCGAGACGAATCTAATGAGGGTAATTAAGCCGCGATTAGACGATGGTTACTGTGCATCACTGTAGCAAAACATAGATTAATTAGGCCCATTAGATAGATCTTGTTAATTAGCATCCATTTGCAAAAAAGTTTTGTAATTAGACTTTATTTAATACCCTTAAATGACAAGATTCTCTTTGATGTGACAGGGCTAAAATTTTAGCCAGGGAAACGAACACCCCTTATGAGCCAGAAGTTGTTTAAGGTTGGTGTATGCAAAAGTAGTAATCTCTCTGATGATCTCATGTCACTTCAAGGAATATTTGACCATTTGCTCACTTCGACTCATTTGGCATCACATTTGTGGGTATGGCGTCTGGTTTCTCTCGACTTGCGACCATCGTTTTCGTAGTGAGTTCTTTCAAGCTTGGTCATACAAGTTCTTTCTACGATTCCGTATCTGTGACAAGCACCGATCCAAAAGCCATTACTACTCAACACAAATCACAACTATTCTGTTGAACAGACTGTTGTCACTGGCAGCTGCTGCATTGCGTGATTCAGTGCTACGACTGCCGGAACGCTCCCAGGATTGCAGATGCTTCGGCGCCGCCGCGAAGTTCCGCCGGTCCGTGACGGGTCGAGAGGCTGCCAGCACGCCGAGCCGGGGCCTCAGCTAGCTCTGCAGTCTTCACCCGCCCTTGATTGTCCTGATGAGGTCAGTGTTTGCGTGATGTTGGATAGTTGGGATCCTCGTTGCAGAGGTATCACTTTTGGGCGAATGTTGGTGTTTCAAACAACAATTTCATCACAAGCTCCACCCCTTTCTGATCAAGTAAGCTGAGCATGCCAGTATTTCAAAAGCAGCAGCAGCAGAACAGCTGATCAGCTTCTTCACAAACACAGTAGGGAACACCCCCGTTCGCAGTTGCAATTGTCGCTGACACGGTCGGGGAGGAGCCCGAAACGTGGTACGGAGTACGGACCATGCCGGCAGCCGCCATGGCTCCGCCCGGCCGCGCAAGCTCAAGCTTCCGGCTGCTCACCCGGGTTGGATGGCGGCGAATCGTACGCTCGACTCGGTCCTTGATACGGGAGACAGAGCAGAGGAGCGATGTGCAGCTTCTGGGGTCTGATAGGGGGAAAGAAGGTTTAGGGCTTCGCGAATCCGGCGTGGACGACGCCAGCGGATCGGCCGCCGGTGTGCGGGAGCGGGAGAGCCGAGCGGCGAGAGCTCGCGCCGTCCAAACCAACGTTTTTTGCAAAATTCTATATAATTAGGGGGCTTTCTACAAATATTTGGATCGAGACTATTAATCTCCAAACTAAAACTAGAGGGCATATTGTAAATATTTGGATCGCGATTATTAGTCGCGATCCAAACCAGGGTCATTTTGCAAATTTCCGCTCGGCCGCGAGACGGCAACCGGCGAGGTCGCGCTGCCGCCGGCCACCTCCTCTCGGCCGCTCTCCACGCTTCCCGCCCGGTCCTCCGTCAAATCCACTTGCCCCGCCACATCCTCCGCTCCCCGAGATCCCACATTCCCGGCCCCAGGTGCTCCAGAGATCCGCCCCCGGCCGCGCCGGCGCTCTGCCGGAGGCGGGGAGGGATCTTTCGAGCCACCGTACGGGCTGCCGCTCGGAGAACGGAGTGGCGGCGCCCGCCGAAGGCGGTGGGTGGCTCGAAGACCGTTACAGCGTTGAGCAGGTCCAACCGCAGTCCGCAGGGACCGCTGGAGACGCGCTCGGACATGGCAGGGATGAAGCTCGCTTGTTTCCGCTCCTCGTCGCCCCCAATCATCTTCAGGTCAGCATAATCTCCGCATGTTTGCCCCGCCATATCGTTAGCTACTGTCTCCGAATTGTACCGCTGCTGCGCATCGGTTGTTCGATGCTTTGCCTAGGAGGCAATTATTCGATGCTTTTCCTAGAAGGTGTTTTGCCGGATTGCGGGACGTGCCCGTACCGTTTTTCCGCTGTCGGTTTCGGTTCCAAAACGGATCGCAGGGGAGGAACGCGAGTGACACACCGTTTCTGGCTCCGCCACTGCCCACCACCGACTGCCGCGCCATTTTTCCCCCTTGCCCCACCGGCGGCTGCCGCCGTCCCTGCCGTCTCTCCATGCCACCAACTTCCCACGACCGCTGCACACCGCTTTCATTCGCCCCGCGGCTCCTGAGGCACCACCGCCGGTTCGGCCGCTGGCCCAGGCCACATTCAGAGAGTGAATAGTGGGGTGGTGCAGCCCGCGGCTTTGCACAGCGTACGGGGCAGCGAGCATTGGCGCCCCCCGCCTCCCCGAGCTCAGACGATCCGCCTTCTTCGCCCCTGCCGCCGAGCTCCCAAGCAAAGAGCCGCGGTCCTGGCAAAGACCCTTGCCAGGTGCTGCACAGCACCGGCTATGGTACCACATTGGCAATGAGTCCAAAATCTTGTGTAAATTAAAAGCCCATTAACCTTCCTGATGCAACTGGCCAAGTAGAATTGCTCCATATTTCCTGAACCGGAATGTGAGCATTTGAGTGGCCTGATTAATGCTGCACTAGTACACAGTTCATGAATAATTCTGCAGTACTGGTCAGGTTGGTTACATTTGCAAACTTTTTATTAGTTTGTAATGTTCCATGTCAGTTTTGCACTACACAATTCCTGCATGACTTCCCCCCATTCTGGTTTGGTTTGTATGCGGATTCCATTGGTTATTTCGTTACCTGTTGAATATCTGTGCTTGTTTTCTTAAGCTCATGCTGTGGTGTCCTGTTGAAGATAAACTTATTGGGCCATGGGTGACTGTTCAATTAGTCCTGGCTTCAAGCTTTCCTTGTCTGGACTCTTTTTGACAATTGGCTTGTGGTTAAAAGTAGTGCTTGATTCATCAGTTAGGGCAATAGCTATGAGACTGGAGGGATAAAAACATCTCAACCAAAGTTGTGCCCAACATTTGTTTACTTGCTGTGTGTGTGGCTCTTGACAGTTTTTTCTTTGTTTAATTCGATTTTCTCATCTCATTTCTTTAATTCATTGTCACTTTTGCCTAGTCCATGAATTCTTCATTTGACAGCTTTGTTGTCATCGTTGCAGGTTTTATAATCAAGAGGTCTGAAGATCCACAATCCAGCACAATCATCAAAGGGGTCTGGTGGGACAGTAACCGGATCAATGACTGAGTCAAGGATGGAGAAATTTGAGAATTTCATCGTTGCACAGGATATGGAGCCAGATGATATCTACAGGAAAATAAAAGAGATTATGATGCCACGTGTGGATCAAGTTCTCCGTAGAGAAGGGTACTCATTTGATATTCCAAAGCGGGGAAAGGAATATATGGATTACAGTCACACAATTGGTATACCTCTCCTTCGGGCTGGCAACAATACCACCCGCTCATTCCACAATATGCATGATCTAACCATGACAACATGGATCATGATGGTAATATATTGTATAATTCGTAATCGAGTGATTATAACGGAGCTCGAGCTGTACCATATGAATAAAGAATTATTCGTCAATCAAGATGCAGTGGATAGAATGCTAAATGATATTTGCTGCATGATGGGGTGCAAATGGAGATCACTGAATGTTGTATCAGCCCAGAACGGTTCAGTTGTCGGAGATATCAGCATGAGGATGAATAACGGTCGGCTCGTGAACTGTTTGGAGGTAGCTCAAATCCCGAATGATAGCAGAAAGATTTCTGAAATTATGGTCAATGAAAATGCAGGGTAAATCAAATTTATTCTCATGTTTCAACACCTTCAACAGATGAAATTTCATACTTTGCAGCACTGCATCATGGTCACAGCCTGCGAAATGCCTGACTTTTCAACCCGTGAATTTGTTCGGATGCTAAAGCTGAAGACAAAGCTCCCAATCTATGCTTTGACTGATCCAGACCCATCTGGAATCAAAATGTTGACGGTATATGCCAGAGGATCCATTGAGACCGCTCAAGAAAACATTAATTTAACAATCCCTGATATTCAGTGGCTTGGTATCTCAACTCTAGACTGTGAAGACTTTGGCCTGGTGTTGAACTCTCAGAACAGTGTAGCATTAACTGATGAAGAGATAAAACTGCTGTCTAATATACTTGCTGATGAATACCTGCAGTTATCTGATGAATGGAAAAAACGAATTAGACGTGTTATAGATGGGAAAAGAAAGATGCGTTATGAGGATTTAAACTTTTATGGACGTGAATTTGCCGCGAAGACATTTGTTCCATGGCTCATTGATCGGTTGAGGGAGGCAGGAAGGCCATCTTCTGAAATTGAAGTCTGACTAGTTTCATGGAGTCTGAAGCTTTTTCTAGAACCTTGTGGTTATGCTGCTTCTACATGCTGGCAGAAGTGGCTTTCGGTTCTTTGGAGGCAGCCAAGAAGGCGACTTTACTAGCCGTGCCCTCTTATCTCAAAATACTCATTTTGTTTCTGTAAGGCTTACTCCGGTACTTTGATTTAACATTGCATTGACTGTTGGTAAGACTGTCGAAACTTGTTTGTTCGCCAAGATAACTTAGTCATATACTCCCTCCGGTTTTAAATTGTTGACGTTTGACTATTTTCGAGTTACTTTTGACCACTCGTCTTATTGAAAATATTTTAAAAATTATCTTAGATTTTGTTATGATTAGTTTCTTCACTAAAGGAAATTGAAATATAACTTATAATTTTGCATATTTAAGCTTATATTTTGAATAAGACGAACGGTCAAACGTAACTCAAAAAAAGTCAAACGTCAACAATTTAAAACCGGAGGGAGTATCTTTCTCCCTTACCGTGATGCATTGTCCTGAAGCTTTTCAGTAGCCAATGATCTGGACGGTGACGTTGTTCAAAACGATCTGCTCCTGTAGGAGTGCTACCAGTTGTGGAACCATCCTGAATGCTTGTTTGCGGATCCATGGAACTGTAGTCAGGTTTCCTTCTGCCTTCTTTGGCCCCCCTTTCAATCTGTAACTGAGGTTCCGTTAGCTGAATATGTAGCTTTTTAATGTTTTGATTTGATGTTCATCCTATGTTCCACTCTTCCTCATATTGTATGTTCCTGACCATGGTGACCATGTACTATGAATGGCGGTTGAGCGTACATTGGACAGTTGCAGGCTCATTTGGTCCTGTAGTCTGTGCATGTTATAGTAGCGGCTTCAAAACAAAGTTGCTGAGTTGTGTCTCTTGACTTTGTGAGCGTGTGATAATACACGGATGTTTTGGAGCATTGTATTGCGGTGCTCTAGCTCGGGTGAACTTTCATAATCGATGAGTTGCGCTTTTATATTGTTCGTCCATGGTGATTGAACCTGGATTGTTATTTACTAGCAGTTGACTTGAACTGAAGGTGATGCACATGCGCGCATGCTAAATGAATGGCGTCAAAATGTTGATGTTGTTTGCCGAGGTTTGGCGTCAGCAAGCCTACAACTATTTGGCATGAACAGATAATTACATCTGAAGCGAGGCAAGGTGACGAAAGCAGGGGATTTCTTCAGTCAAATAGACTGGAGGTGAAAAGCGAAAGTACTGAATAGAAGAAGAACAGAAAAAGAAAAGAAGCATATGCGTCGGATCACAAGTCAGTCATCAACAGCTGCTGCATTCACGCGTTGGTCAGCGGATGCATTTGCCGGGCTTCGTCCACCGGACCAGCCGCCTGTTCTCCGGCGCTGCCGCCGTGAAGTTCCGCCAGTCCTTGATCACGCTCCGGAGGTCGTGCACCTTGTTGGCGAGGCCGGTGCAGCAGTTGGCGTGCATGGTGGACACCCAGCGCAGGTCGCCGCTCAGCTGGCAGAAGCCGCCGCAGTGCTTGGTGTCAAGGAACTGCATCCGCACGCCGAGCCGCCGGCTGAGCTCGCTCTGCCTCCGCTCCAGGATGAACTGCTCGTTCGTCTTCGGCGGGAACTCGCCGCGCAGCAACCGCCATTGCCGGTAGAACTCCACCGTCCGGTTCCTGGACCGGACGAACAGGAAGCCGCCGTTGGGGCGGTTGTGCAGGCTGTCCGGGTCGCCGTTGAAGTAGTCGCTGGCGATGGCGATGTCCGAGGTGATCGCGATGTGCCGCATCGGGTTCCGGAACCACATGATGTCGATGTCCTGGAGAGGGGGGGAAAGCAAGCGACATGGTGATGTGATGATTGTGCAAAGTTTCATGTGAACTGCACTGCCCAATCATGGCGTAGGCACGCACCGTGAAGAGGAAGTTGAAGCCGAGCTCGAGGATGGTCTGCTGGAACCGGTTCCTGGCCCACATCATGTCGAGGTAGTCCTTGGTCATGTAGAACTTCTCGGCGCTGTAGTCGACGGCGCCGTCCGGCCGGAGGAGGTAGCAGTGGCGGTGCACCGACCGGCATTTCTCCAGCGCGCCGGGGTCGACGGCCACGATCAGGACGTGGTCCAGCAGCCGCGCCGTGCCCTCGCCGAGACGGAAGCTCTCCAGGAAGAGGTCCAGGAGGGAGCCCGGCGCCGCGTACGCCTGGTTGATGGACGTCACGATCACCGTCTTGTCCTCCATCGATGCGTTCTTCAGAAGCTCAGCGAGCTCTGCGAACGGTTTCACCTGGACATTCAGAGCACGGTCAATTCAGATGCTAATACTAGCGAATTGGATTCAAAATTTTATAAGGAAAAGTTAGTCACATTGTAGTTGACAGATTAAGTCACATCGGTGACTAGAATAATCGACAGGCATGCGTGGTCACCAGGTTAGCATATTCTTTGCCTGTCCAGTGATCAACTTCAGAAGCTCAGGCTTAAGAGGACTCTGGATAAACAAGAAGCTTAACCTAGAATTTCAGTTCTGGGCATCATTTTATAGTCGTTGTCACTTCTTATGGCTATAACTATGAACATCATCCAGGATAGAAATGGGATGCACCTGCTAAAACATTCATCTACTGGGCTACCGCCCATTATGCCACTGACCGTAATACCACACTAAATATATAGATACGCAAATAACCGGAGTGCATCATCTGATTCTGTCAGAGGTATATTGCAAGATAATATAAGCAGAAAATAAAAAATGAAAAATAGAAGGAAAAGGGGCTGCATTTCCAACAGCAAGCAAATTCAGGTAAACAGAGTCTCTTCTTCTGTTTTGAAACAAATGCGGCAAAATTCAGGTAAACAGGGGCTGCATTTTCATTGCTTCCATTCAGAAAACAGTTCTTTCCATTCTCTAAAAATTTCAGAAAACAGTTAACTTCTTTCAAAGGAATCAAACGATTTTGTTCCTCTATCCCTCAAAGTTGAAATTACAGAACTCTCGACTAAAAAGTAAAATCCACGAAAATGCTCTTTTCTTGCAGTCTAGAAACCTACCGGACGAGCTCTTACGCATCTACAACGTCCAAGATTTACGCCTTTTTATGACAACAGTGAAGCACGCACTTTAACAAACGAAAAAAAGTGCATACGAAGAAGTGGTCAGATCGCTAACCTCGTCTCTGGCCGCCGGTCGAGCACCATTGCGCCATGAGGCCAGCTCGGAGATCCTCCAGTTCACATCCATAGTTGCTTCGAAGAAGACGAGCGCCGCCGTCAACGCGGCGCCGAGGAAGAAGGAGATAACCGGGAGGAGCTTGCCCATGTCCGCTCTCGCTTTGCAGGCCGTCTTTTTTCTCCGTGGAAGGGAGGGGGATAAACAGAATGGCTCGTCAGAGAAGATCGACATGTTTTATATGGCAACTGCTGATTGGCAGTATCTATTACTTCTTATGCATATACGACAGTACTGCATGCTCTTTTGGAAAGTGAGGTGGCTGTGGTAGCAAGTCATGTGCTGTTCAAACCAAGAAGGAAAACTTGGCAGCGCAATGTATATCCTTATCGTTTTCCTTTTTTCAGAAAGTTGATCCTTGATGGTTAAGGCCTTAAGGGCTCTGAGTTGGAATTCAATGATGAAAATTTGTTGTAAGCCTAGCTGCGGCGCAGATAAAATTTAGGCTCGCGAACTTATGATCCAAAGAAAAATGTCGAAAGTATGAGTGATGGGACGGGGAAGAATATGCTTCCCTAACGTCCATGCAATAGAATTTGTGCAATGCCAAAGGATCACTCAAGTTTTCACTAGCTATAGCCTCCTCTCCCTATGTATGAATATGGGCCAGTGAGCTTAAACTATATTTTGATAACTACAAGCTAAAGAATTTCCTTCGGGTCAAATCAAATCTCCATGATGAAGCAGTCTATAGGTTTTTACTACATGCCAAAATTACTTCATAGCTACCAGGTTGTCCACTTGAATTTTTGCTACTAATGGATAACAATAACTGATTCTTGCGTGGCGACATGAAAGCTTTCCCCAATTGCTGGCAAAACTTGAGGAAGCATATAGAATTGTATCTGCAACTTTAATGCCTGTGATCGAAAATATATGTGTGCTTTCATTATGTAGGTGAGCAGTGCCTATTTTAAGACTACAGGTTCTTTACTGAGAGCGCAAAATAATATCGTTGTGTTTGTGCTCTAGGCCGGTATGCCATACTTTTTTTCTTTTTGGTCAGGATATATCGTTGTACTTGTTCTCTTGGACTTTTTATAAATTTCTAGGAGGAGAAAGAGAATCTCAAATTCTCAATAGTTGCAAAGTTTGCGTTCGAGGAAAAGTGGTCACCACAAAGTTTGTATGTATTGTCTCGAGAGAGGATTCCTACTGACTACTTGCCTTGAGTTCCGACAGAAATGGCCACGGAAATCAGAGAGAGAAAAGCGTCTAAGCAAGCAACACGATCGGTCCAACGCCACGATCTCGCGGCTGCACTCTTGATCAAGTTTGGGTACTGACGAGAGCCGGTGTTAAGGGAGACTCGAGCGATTTTTTTATGTAAAGGAAAAAAGAAAAGAGGGTCTCAGGCAATTACCAAAGAGGAGGATTGCGACGGCGCCGCTCGCTCTGAGCTGCTCGTGAGGCCAACGGTGAAGCTATGGTAGCAGCGCAGAGGCGGCCGCTGGTGACGACGAACGCGCGCCGTCGGTTCAATGCCAACGGGATCGTCGACGATGTCCTACTTCGCGGGGAAGCTCCAGTGACGGCAACCACGAACGCTCGAGCAGGGTCGTGGCGCCGTCTTGGCTGCCCAATTGGTCTCTCATCAAGCGCCCCAGTGGTCCACGGGGCTCGTTTTGCCAATTTGGGGCTCGTTTTTGTTAGATGGGCCGCTTGCGATCCAGCTCGCCCCGGCCGGGCTCAGGGAGTTTGATGCGATTACGGCCCACAGGGCAGTGGCAGCAAACGCTGGGCGCGCTCGCGAATTCGTGTGGTGTCGCCGGCCGGGGCTTCGGCGGTGGCGGCGGCAGCCACCCAACGATGATGCGCGCACCCGGTCGGTCGAGGCCGGTCGAGGCAGGCACAAGCAAGTTGCTGCTGACCGACTGTGCCCATGCGCAGGCACAAGTTGCTGCTGACCGACTGTGCCCATGCCCCGGTGAGATCGCAGATCAGTGCCTCTGCCTGGGCGGAAGCACCAGAGGAAATGACCCGAACGCGACCTGTTATCCAAACTCTCAGACTCCTTGTCCGTGATTTTTGCGGTCAAGCTTCAGGAAGCGATTTCTTCTGAGTGCCATAGGAATATGCGGGTCCAAACCCCATCCACAATTAGCTCGAACTAAAACTAAATAATCTGCCCAGCCGCACTGTGGCCTACTGTTAGCAGCAATGCGCAAACAACGTTGGTCTGACAATCAACACAAGTGAAAGGGATACATCGGCAATGCTGAACTGCGCCTGTGAACATAAAATTAAGGATGATCTAAAAATGCCAATTACGCATGACCACTGCAACATAATCAGATCCAATGCGAAATGGAAATGCGGCATACGACAGAATACAGACCATGCAGAGAAGAAGTTAACCATGAGCCTTGCCACTGTCATTGAGTTTCATTTGAATACCCAGTTTAATCACAGCTGAGATAACTGGATTTATCATGCATTTTACAGGCTATCTGTATAACTGACGATGAAGAAAGTTTCGCCAGTAGCTTCAAAATTCAACGCCCGAGTTTGTTTGTCACACACCAAGAAAAACAACACCAAGTCGTATGATAATGGACAAGACCACATGATTTTTGTACCTGCCATAACCTTTCCCCGTTTGCTTACAGTATACCTAACCAACCAAACACCAGTATACCTGTCACGGTGATGTCAGCTCTATCTGAGTATCTTTTTACACTGCCAGCGACAGCAGTATCAATCGTCAATTAGTCTGTGCCGAAGTAGCGATCCCCATACTCTCCCAGTCCGGGTATGACCCGATATTCCTCATTCAATCCAACATCAATCTCTGAGGTTATAATCTTCAGACGAGGGAAGCGCTTGCAGACACAATGAACTCCTTCAGGGGTCTGTTTATCAGAAAACTATAAACAAACTGACCAAATTGAAAAGAAATAAGTCGCAGTAACTAATATATGACTCAGCTTAATTAAAAACTTTTACCGAGATGAGATTAAGAAAAATGATCCGTTCCTCAGGAACTCCTTTCCTTATAAGAAGTTCTATTGCTTGGTTAGCCGAATTACCTGCGGGAATGACAAGATAAGAAACTTCAGCCAATAGCTAAGTAACCAGTATATCCATGGGAAACCTGGATATGCAACACTAACCTGTTCCAAGCACAGGATCTAAAAGCAAGACATGACGTTCAGCAATATCCATGGGAAGCTTATGGTATATGATCTGGATACAGAAATAAATTAGGTTTTTATCACAGTATAATAACGAGCTGGATTATGTTTATCAAATATTAACTTTTCAAGAAAACTACTTACTTGTTGTCCGTCGTCTCCAACCCGATGTATTAGAATTTTACCAATTTTTATACCCTTACAACAAGCACGCAAAGCGTTTTCCATGCTTTCTCCGCTGTGCATAGATATCAATAACATGCAATAGAAAATGAGAGAACAGCGTCACTTATTGCAAGCAATTTAATTCATAACATATAGCTAAGAGAAAAGGAAAAGCAAGTGGAAAACAAACCCATAAATTAATTAGAGTATCATAAATGCAAACTGCTTGTAAAGTTGAATTGTTAAGAGTGACCAATAACATACTAGATAAAATTGATCAGAAATTAAAGTTATGTAATCAGAACTTCAGAAAAATTGAAATATCATAAAATGTAATAAAGTCATCTTCATTGAACAGGAATGAAATTTAATATATTTCTTCACTGAGCATTCCAAGGCCACAAAAAATTGGATTTTGAAAGATCCAACAAGAGCTTACGAAATGCAATGCACTAAGGCTGTGTTGAAGCTGATAAACTACATGGAAACTAAAATGATGCTATAACATTTCAATCTTGATTCATACATAATAAAAATTCCCTTTTAGGAAAAGTATTCCAGGCTTACCTTCGAACAATAGACACTCCACAGAGCTTCTTGCAGAACTCAACCCCCATATAAGTAGATCCTGTATACGAAATAGCAATAATGATGCAAAAGTTTGTAAAATTCAATCACTTACGCTAACCAAAAGTATGAAAGAAGGTGTTTCTATAATAAATGTGCATTAATACAAAGTAGATAGTGTTAGGGATTGCAACTCAGTGTACTCCACAGCCCAATGGGCAAGATGTACAATGTACATATATGCAGAAAAAACCTCCAACTAGAGGGAAAATACAAGTAACTATGCACACAGCTACAACACATCTGAGTTTGGACAGAAATTAGCTGTGTTGCTCCCGCGTCTGTGGCTTCGTGACATATCTAACAGATAGAACAATCAACGAAACAATCTTTAAGAAATGACTGTGCTTCCAATTCCAGAAGATTTTGTGTCACCAATACATACGGCAAAGGAAAAAAGATTTCACAATGCACAACAGCTATGCAATCTGCAGACTCCTTAGCAGAGGGGATAAGCTATACAATATCTGTACTATTACTCTAGTAGCTGATGACATGGGACTTAAGTGTGACATTTGAAAGGGGCTGATACCAGCTTTTCAACTATCAAATCTGCTGCAAAGAATATTCAGTAGATGAACATCGACCCCCCTTGATTGTTTATTGCAGAAAAAAATGAGAAAAACAGATATTCGATCTTGATGGTTCTGGGGACATATTTTGAAGAGAAAATTGCAAATACCATGCTCTTACAATGGTATAATTCGATTTTACCTAAACATGTTATTTCCCTTTGTTAAGTTCCTCTTATACCAAAGATGCCTATATTAGAAAGCTCATTTGAAGCAAGGAACTCAGTAACTCTGACTCAACTATGCCAAAGAATTTCTGTATCACAAACCACATTAAAAAAAGGGTGTACAACAAAAGGTCGGAGTCAAGCATATACCTGTTGGTGTAACAACCTGCTTCTCGGTAAATGGCAAATGCCCCAGACCGTGTTCAACTACCTACATGACATTTGTCATACAAACAATGAATTAGCAATAGCATGCTATTAACCAGATTTCTAAACTATGCAACCCAAACTGTCTGATAAGCTAAATAAGGCAATAGAGGTAAAAAAGAAAAAGAAAAAAAAACAAGGGCACTACCAGACGAATCAGCCGATCTGAGTAGAAAACGAAGTCAGGTGTAGTAATGTCCCTGTTGCGAATGAGGGTATGCATTCCTCGTATCTGTTCAGATGAATCATCAAAAGCGTCACAAATTTGGATGTCCAAGTAACATCATAAGGCTTAAGAGGAAAAGTGCTAAGAGTACCTGGAAAGTTGTGTGAACGACATGGATATTTGGATAAATTTTGCACAAGTCATGCTGCCCAAGTTTTGTACGAATATGTTGCACAATTAAATCAATTGCAACATGGTTATCTCCCCCTCTTGGTATGATCACATCAGCATATTTCTTGGAGGGCAGGACAAAATCATCGAATGCAGGCTTCACAAACCTCCCATACTAATTATTTCAATAGCAACTTGTTAGGAAGTGTCATGTTCTATATACATCATGGAGATACTTTTACTGCATTCAACTAGCATAAATTTTAATAAAAGTGCGCTAAAGACACCATGTCTGAATACCTGCTCAAGCACTGAGGTAACATCTCGACCTCTTTCAATTGTATCACGCGTTATACGTCGAGCAAGCCTAATATCAGCATCTACATGGATGGAAAAAAAAGACATGTAAACGGGGAAGCAGTCAAATATATATTACTAACAAACAAATCAAAGTGCAACACATTCTCGAGCAGCAACTTCAAATTTTCACCATGATATCGATAAGCACGTAGTTAATAAAGGGAAAAAGCCATGAACCTGTGTCGACAAAAATTTTCATATCCATCAGATCACGAACCCTTTGATCATGAAAAACTAAAATTCCCTCCAAAATGATGACATCTGACGCATTCACCTAACAAAAAATGATCACAGAGTTCAGTTTTAAAGAGAGTTTAAATGACAATCTTTTTATCTCGTTCGGGCAATGACGGCTAGAGGCCAAGGTCAAGACCTTTGTAATTAATCGCAGCTAGACAGATTAAGGAGACATCACACAATTTATTATATGACCCCTCGAATACATCGCACATGAACTAACACCAAACAGACCGTGAATTGCTACTTCCAATATAGTATATGTAGCTCATTTGGAAACAAACACTTTACAGTGTGACACAGTAAAGACCTATTACAAATACAATAGCTTGGCGACAATGCATAGAGGAGGAAATGACAAAAAACAGAAAAGTGCAATAATAATCACTACAAAATAAGGATAAAACTTGGTGACAAAAACTATGCCTTAAAAGTAACACACATGATATGTCGCTGATTTATCTTATCTCAATATTTTACATTAAACCGTATGCCAATTAGATCATAAATGATAAGGGAATAGCTGTTTCCACATCAGTGATTGATTAATAATTACTACCTTTCTAAAGCTTTCAGAGCATCGTCGGTGGTTCTTAAAATCATATATAGGAATGTTCACAGATTGCCCACTTTTCAGCTTTCCCATGCATTCTAGAAGTTGATCTGTATCAAATGCATCTGCAAAAGAAAGGAAACAAAACTTTGTAGAGTTTTCTGAAGATTAAAAATAGCATAGACTTTCATACAGCTTCAGATCAAGTACCAGGGTGATCAAAGTTGTAGTCCTGCACATGCTCAGATTGTTCCTCAGTTAAACCACGGTAGAACGAATCCTGCAAAATTGCAGCCGAATTGAATTGTAAAGACTGTTTGAATCCTCTGGGTAATATTTTCCACAGTTGGATGCCATTTAAAGTATATGTAAATTTATGCACATGTCATAGTCGACTTGTGGCTTGCTATCTCCTTGTGCCACTAATATAGTGCAACATAATGTCATGACTCATGTCTTCAACCAATGATGACTCCAGATGAAATGCAACTTGCAACCACCCAGATCAGCATACAACCAATAATACAAGACGCACCTCTTATTCCATGGTAAACACAACAAAAATGTTTGAATGCAGCTGCAACTTTGTGTACTGTTTCTCAAAGTAGCATTCTTCAAGCTTTGTCAGCATGTTATGTAAACAGCGATTCAAGCAGATGCATACCTGTCAATCAAGTATGAATGAACTCATGCTGCTTCATAAAATATGTTGTTTACACGATTTTCTTGTTATTTTGAGAGTTCTAATAAATGAACAAGTTGCCTACTTGCCTTACAAAAACTAAAAGGTATATTCATGTGACCAAATAAGAATAACAGCTCAAACAAACTGAGTAGAGACACTGAGAAACAGTTTGAATGCATCTGATACACTGAAGCTACATTCAAGATAAAATGCCAGGTTACTACTCTAGGCATGCCATTTTTGACAAATTACATCAGGTGATGTTCTGCTCAGCCACTTCCAACTGACAGAGCACCTAACTGCTAGCTTCAGCACAGAGAAAGGTTGGAATCACAAGCACCTTCTTCTTAGAAGTTGTCTTGTTTTACCGCTTGGTTGCCGACAATTGTCTAAAGTGCAATGAGATGTTTTAACAGACAACCAAAGTCTATGATTATCCAAAAATTCCCAGAGCAAGATTACTCTGACGCACCAACAACTGCAATTCATATATCGAGCGAGAAATTCGCACCACTGACAATGCTACAATTAAACCTCTCGCCGAATCACAGGTACATAAATAAAACATTCCAAAGGGCTAATTATAGTTCGCTCTAGAAACATTTTGATAGTGGCGCAGCAGTAGTAAAGAAAGGCGAACAGTCTCAGAGCACGACGAAATACGCAATCCGAAAAGAAATTCGCACCTGGTTGACCAGCACGACGCGGTGGTCGTGCAGCTGCTGGATGATCATGTCGCACACCGTCGTCTTCCCCGACGCCGTCCCTCCCGACACCCCTGCAGAACAACCAAACGCCCCCCGCGCGGGGTACTCAAAAATCGAGGACCAGGACAGGCGGAAAATTCCAAGCGCGAGAGCCAAGCCGCAGGGCGGCCGCGGCGAGGCGAGTACCTATCACGAAGGGCTTCCTGGTCCCGCCCACCTTGGGGGACGCGAACCCGTTGGCCGCCGCCGCGTCGGCCGTGCCGTTGCCGTGGGCGGAGGAGGGGGAGTTGGGGAGCGAGGAGGAGGAGAGGCGGCGCGAGTCGAGGCGGAGCCCGCTGAAGTGGGGCCCCACCGCCGAGTCCATGACGTCCGCCGTCGTATTCCCGTTTTCCCGGCGCAGCCGTCGCCGGCGTGCTGAGCTGGCGATCGCTTCGGAGCTGGAGGTTTTGACACGGGGAGGAGGTGGGGTTTGGCCTGTTTGGGTGGGGGATGGTGGTGTGGAAGGAAGGCTGCGTGGAATTCGTTTATGTAGACCGGTAACTGGCCCGCGTGGACGCCTTACCACTTGGTGCAGGAAGGATGGGTGCACGGAGGTTGGCGCGGCTGGGGCGGGACGGGAAGCGGCTTTTATTCCGTGGCCGCTCTTTTTTCGCCGGATAGGGGAAGGAGGAAGCATTTCGCTGTAGGCCGGGGAATATGAAGGGTAGATTCTGATCCGTTTCTGGCTTTGAAGTTGCTGGTCCTCCCCCTTTGGATTTTCTTGGAAATTTGTGTGTGCCACTGCATGTCCGCAATTAATGTCTCTGTTTTTCTGTGCAGTCGGTTTTGGCTGTTGACCGAGTCATTCAGTCTTCATTTTTTGATGGAGCTTGAGCTATAGTACAATCAGTGACATGCGGAACATGGTCGTGTAGTACATCTGAGAAAGTAGCGAAACGAAAATTCAAAGTATTCAGTGTCGATTAATATCTGGTATTAGAATGAGATGCACAGATGTTAAAAGGTGATCCGTGCGCTAAAATGCAGCATGAGATACGCATCAGATGTCAAATTAGACGGTACTGGTATTTTGATTCCTCGTGGCGCAGGCACTATTTTTTTAGTAGCAGCACGATGATCCGACCCTGATGTTTCTTTGTGCCGAAGGGATCCGATTCAAAGGGAACAAATAAACTATATGACTCGGCACAGCGATGACTTGCTTCATTAGCTCATTGCCTGGCACTCTTGGCATGGAGGATAAGATCGACGGAATAAAATACCGACCGTATTGTTTTCTAGCGCGCGTTTGGATGCAACGTGGAAGGGGTTATTTCGATCATTCTTCCTAACAAATAAAAATATGAGACGAAGCGACTCCAACCTAATCAGATCAGGCCGCTGTATATAACTGCACACATGGAAAATTTTAGAGCTTATTCTATCTGAGACCGGAACCAGGTCAAATTGTTTAACCGACAGAGCAGGTGCGGTTCAATAATTAGGCGATTTAAAATGCACATATTCGGGAAAAAAATATTCGAAATATTTAAAACGCTACCAAGGCAAGCAACCCCAAATGATTTGAGGAGCTGGGATTAGTGATACGCACTGAGCGGACCGGGCTCAAATTTTCATTTGGGAGAATACGGGCTGTGTGGCAGTCATGGCCGAATGGGCGGGCACGAAGCACGGCCGTTTTTGGCGCGGCCCATGCACGGCCATTGTGGCCCGGCCGCCCATTTGGCTATGACTACTGTGTGGGCTGCCCGTTGTCTGGCGCAAATGAAGATATGCTGCACACGGTACTTTCCTTTTTCTCGAGCGATTGCTGCACATGGTGCTTAATCATGCTTCTGCATTAACTTTTGTGCTTCTGCGAGCCAATGCAAATGTGTGTACTACTAAGCTATGCTCATGCTTATCATAAAGGGACGGTGGAGGCCAGCGTGCAGGACGTTGTCATCTATACTATGCCAATGTCATCTCCAAGACGGCAAGAATCTTGCCCTTTTCCGTTACTTTGCTTTCGTCAGAACAGAAGCGCTCATATTTTATGCATCGGATAAGTCAAGCATAGCATCATTCCTTTCATTCCTTCTTTCTTTCTTTTGCCAGCTTAGAATTGATGGTGTGGACGATTCAGTGTGTCTGCTCTGCCGCTTCCGAGGGATCAGCCACGTTACTTGCACTCCACCGCTTTGGTGTACTACCGCACATGCTCGTAGGATCGGTGCTCCTGCATACTCCAGCTGGTCATGGCATCCGTATCCATACGCTGACGGCAGCTTGCTTCTTCAGTTTTTCCGATGGAAGTCTGAATTCTGGAAGCAAATTCAGATAGCTTCAGAAGATTTGGCAATTTTCTGCCACGAGGGGCGCGTTCGGCGTGCGGCAAAGCAGCCGGCTGCTGCTGCTGCTGCTGCTACAGTTCACTAGATTGCTACAGTGCGAGATTCCTCCGCTACAGTGTTCTCTCTCACTATTTAAACTGCAACTGCAACTGCATCCTCCAACCGAACACCCCGGAGATCCCGATGGGAAATGAAGAACAAAGTAATTATAGGTTGTGAAGAACTACGGGCGGAAGGCTAGAAGCAGTAGTGCAGTGCTGCATAAATTGCTGGCTATGCTAACTTTAGGCAAACATGAATGATGAATTGTTTTTTGCGGAGTCTGTTCTGTCAGCACGAAGGTGATTTGCCCATGCCGATTGCTCTTTTTTCGTAAAGAGGATACGTGAATGGCTTAGGATGCACTAACCTGTTAATTGGACATTTAACTGACTGAATCGACGCACCAAACTAGTGCAGCAGCAACAAAATACACTCCCGTTTGCAAGTGCCAGCACAAGAAAGCACTGAAGCACTTGACTCCTTGAGTGACTGCAGCACTATCAGACGCACCAAGAAGACCGGACAGATGTGAACGCTCGAGCTGACGATGGGTCTCCCATTTTTCCAAAGTACTATTGGAATGTTCAGTTCTTGAGGAGCTAGTAGATAAGTGCAGGCCCCATGCGCTGCCGTGCGCGCATCGTGCCGCGCCTTCGGTTACCGAGAAGGCACGAACGCTACTCGAAGCCCTGTTCCCGCGAGAAAAGACGCGATCGCATCTAGCAGATAGCATCCCAGAAAATCAAGCGATCAGGTCGATGGCCATGGTCGCTTGTCCCTTTCTCACTTCTGTTTTCCGAGCTGGGGACCTCCGTGCTTTGCCGGCGTACGTCTGAACGCGAGGAAAGCTTGCGTGTTCGCGCGCGAGCATCCATATGATTAGCTACATGTGTGGAGCATGGAGTGCTGGATGCTGACAAGCAGAGCCCACACGTCCTCGAGAAAAAAAGAAAATAAGGACAAGCAGCGCCCACGCTGAGGTCAGAGGTTCAAACAGAGTGTCGTCCCACTTATCGGCATGTTGCGTGACAGAGCTTTGCATTGGCTCTATGTAGCAAGGCAGTGGCGAAATGCTATCAGGTGAATACTGTCATTGTCGAATTCTGAAAGCTGAATTATTGTTGCGTAATGCCGACAGCGGAGTGGTGTAGGCATATATATAGATTCAGTGGCTCGGATTATAGGATAATAGTATGATGATTGCTCTTTTTGCGAGATAAGAGTCATTGCTCTTGGCACCCAAATTATAAAATTCAAGAGTATAGGGGCTTGAACCTAGGTAGCTAGGGATGCACTACCAACGACCTCTACCACCTAGCCAACTGAGACAAGCTCAGTTCCTATCACCCATGGATGTTAAATAGAAAAGGGGGAATAAGATTATTTACTACGTGGTTTGGCATACTGCATTACAGTTCTAATAGGATAATAACAGTTGCAGGAGCATTTACATCTTTCACTGTTACGCTAGTGGACCGTGGCACGGACGGTGGTTTTGGTTGTGCGACCATTGACACTATTCCGAGTTTTGACCTCTGAATCCACGTGTCACTCAGTAGCGACTTGCTGCTGCTTGTGCAAGGAAGATTCTTTACAGTGCTCACGTAACTGTCTGTCCAACATGGGTCACCGTGACACTGACACAACTACACAATAGAGTAGTTTCTTCTTATCTGTGTTAATGCCCTTGCATCGCCTGGAATATGCAAAACATAGCATTGAATAAGGTCGCATAAAAGAACCTTCAAGTCGCAATTCGCGGGGGCATCAATACTCTGTTTCTCAGTTACAGTTACTCTGTTCTTCTTCTTCCGGGAGACCATTGCAGTACCGTTAGTAAACGACGCTTTAAACAGGATAAACTTGCACGAAGCCATCGCCGTTACGCTTTGCAGTCTTACTCACGCCGAATTTACCCAGCCAAAACTTCACGCAAACGCATAGTTGTGCCTAATCAATCCGCCAAAAAGATACTCTAAGAGCAGGAAAGTTCGCCAGAGATATTTAAGTGGCTGTGCTTCGTGCTCCGCCACCCCAGAGAGAGACCACAGAGAAGAAAGCTAAACACCGCGAATCTCACTAGCTCGCCGATCGATCCGTTCACACGCGCTCACTTGCACCCCATTTTTTCCGTTTGATTTGATTGATCCGCCACCCCCATCCCGTCGCGCACTTTAAATACTCCGCGCACGCGCCCGCTCCTCTCGAGCCTCGATCGATCGCACTTCGCGCCTCGCAAAGCACGGCATCAGCTTAGTGGCTCGCCGGCCGGCACCGCCACCATGAACCTTGGCAATCGTGCTGGCTCTACCTCGGTGGCGGCGGTGGTCGCCGTCATCGTGCTCGTGCTGTCGTCGCACGTCGCCGCCGGCGCGCGCGTCGTGCAGCCGGACCGTGGTCGCGACCTGCTCTCGCGGCGTGGTGACCGCGACATTGCCGGCGGCGCCGGCGCCTGCGCGCTCGCCGTGACGCCGCTCGGCTACCCCTGCGAGGAGCATCAGGTTCGGTTTGCTTTATCGATCGAGTTGATCTTCACACAGTTACGTAGTACAGGAGGATCAGGTGCACCGGTGATGACGTGAAGCGTATTTGATCCTCACGTTGCGTCAGTCACTTGCGTGCTGATTTATACTCCGTATTTTTGTTTTCCAAAGTGATTGACGTGCTGGTATTTGCTGATGAATGGCATGCAGGTGACGACGGAGGATGGGTACATCCTGAGCTTGCAACGTATCCCGCACGGCCGCGGCGGCGCCGGTGGCCGTGGCGGAGGGCGCGCGGGGCAGCCGGTGCTCATGCAGCATGGGGTCCTTGTGGTACGCGTGCATGCATGCCTCCTTTCTTTTTCTTGTTTATTTCTCAGTCGGTTTCATGTGCTCGGCACCCGACGTTGCCTGGTGCAATACATTTCCCGAGCTTTAGTTATTCTTCCGAGTTGCACCTTTTTCTTTCCTCCCGCGCGCTTTTGGCTCTGTGAGCAAACTAGCTTTTTCCATATTTTTTGTACCGAAAGCTATGTAAGCAAACTGGATCTGTCTGTACTGTAAAGGTCCGAGAACGCGTTTGTGTCAGTGTATGGAGCAAAATACCTATAATACTACAAACGGGAAACAACGAACATGCTCCTTTCAGTCGGTGGGGTCGGACTAACAGTAAGGAGGCGCTTCAACATCCAGACGAAACAGGGTTTGAATTTGGTCTTATACCGTCAAATTTTGTGAACATTTAACAACGTGACGAGTGCACCGCATTCTCGGGCGTGCCAGCGCTAGCTAAAAGGAAAGCTTAGCAACCTGGCGAGTTAATGTACGACGTTACGTGTAGCATGTACGTACATCCCATCAGCTAGCAGATCACATGTTCGTCGATGTTTTTTTTCTGCTGCATGTGCTACGGGTCATGGGTTAGATAGCTAGAGACGCTTCCCGTTCGTGGACGGGGAAAGCCACCGCACCGCGGCGAGCTGCACGCGCGTGTCTCGCGCGCGCGCTGTGCGGATAATGATGGCCACCCCGGCCGGTCCCGCGCGCTGTGCGGATAATGATGGCCACCCCGGCCGGTCCCGCGCGCTGAGCGCACGAATTGCTCGCCGCCGCCCGTCGTCGGACTCGAGGGATTGGTGGCGCACAAGCCTGGGGTGTTCGTTGAACTGCCGCTAAAGTTTAGACCCCTCTAAAAAAAAGAATCTTACTATTTAAATTTTTTTATTCATTTAATGACAAAATTTATGTCACGATCCCCTCTCTAAATCGCGAGACGAATCTAATGAGCCTAATTAATCTATGTTTTGCTACAGTGATGCTACAGTAACTATCTTCTAATCACGCCTTAATTACCCTCATTAGATTCGTCTCGCGAATTCGAGCGGAGTCCTGAAATTAGTTTCGTAATTAAACTTTATTTGTAATCACAATATTCATTGGAAAAACCCTCTAAAGTTTAGACCCCTGCGCCGAACACCTCCTTTTTCAAGCTGAATCTGATGGGGACATCGATCGTGCGTTCGCGTGCAGGACGGCTTGTCATGGCTGCTGGCCTCGCCGGAGGAGTCGCTGGCGTTCGTCCTCGCCGACCACGGCTTCGATGTGTGGATCGCCAACGACAGGGGCACGCGCTTTAGCCGCCGACACGTCTCGCTCGACCCGTCCAGCCGGGTACGTAACCAATATACTATCTTCTCGGCTGATCATGATGTGATGCACCCTTGCTGCATCATTCGTCCAAGCTTAGCACTGCTGATGTGATGCGTACACTGAGTTGCTGACAGCTTGCTTGTTTCCTTTCCATTTTTTTCTGTTGTTGGCGCCTTCAGCTCTACTGGAACTGGTCATGGGATGACTTGGTGGTCAACGACTTGCCTGCCATGGTTGACTACGTATGCAGCAAGACTTGGCAGAAGCCCCACTACTTGGGGCACTCCATGGTACGACACGATGATTAGCAGCTGAACTAGTACTGAAGAGTGGTAGCAGTGCGAGGACTGAACAGTGAAGACTTGAGCTCTGCTTTTGTGTTTTCAGGGGACGCTGGTGGCGCTTGCGGCGTTCTCGGAGGGCAGAATGGTGGACAAGCTGAAATCGGCGGCGCTGCTGACTCCCGTCGCCTACCTCGCCCACATCACCACGCCCATCGGAAAACTGCTAGCCAAAGCCTTCGTTGGCGAGGTAACTTTGTCAATCTCTCCGTGCCTGCCGGGGAATAATGCAGTTTCAGAGTGCTGGAACTATCATTTTTCTCAGAGACAAACTCTGTTCTGATCAACGGTGCGCCATCTTCCGAAACAGATCCTCTCCGACGTCCTTGGCGTGGCCGAGTTCAACCCGACAGCGTATGGCGTTGCGTTCACTCACCATCAGATTCAGACTCCTCCCGTTTGAACTTTGACGTCTGTATGGACTGACGATTTCTGCTCTGTTGAATTCAGGCCTCCGGTGGCGAACTTGGTCAGGTCGTTCTGCAGCAAGCCTGGCACGAACTGCTACGATCTCGTTGCCTCAATCACAGGCAAGGATTCAACAGCTGCTACGTGCCTCGATGCTAATTATCAAACGGATAACGTAAATTGCAGATGTTCTTTTCTCATCCTGCATGCTTTGTCAGGGAAAAACTACTGCCTGAACAGTTCGGCAGCCGACCTCTTCCTCCAGTACGAGCCCCAGCCGACCTCCACAAAACCATGGTCCACTTCGCGCAAAGTATGAACCTTCTCTGCAACCAGCCACAGAAAACAACTGTGTATTATTTGCGATTAATTACTGCGTAGTAAACTGTTTCATTTCTGCATGGTCACACACACAGCGGTGCGCGACGGCGTGCTGCAGAAGTACGACTACGTGCTGCCATTCCGGAACATCGCCAACTACGGCCAGGCCGAGCCGCCGGTGTACAACATGTCCAATATCCCGGCGGACTTCCCGCTCTTCCTCAGCTACGGCGGCCGGGACTCGCTTGCCGACCTTGCCGACGTGCGCCTCCTCCTCAACGACCTCCGGGGCCACGACCCAGACAAGCTGACGGTGCAGTACCTCGAACAGTTCGCGCACCTCGACTTCGTCATAGGCGTCTGCGCCAAGGATTACGTCTACAAGGACGTGATAGCATTCTTCGACCGATTTAACTAGTTCAGTGACTTCAGTCTTCAAAAGAAAAAAAATAATTAAGTTTTATACATATTATGCAATAGTTAAATAGATATTGAGGCGAAAGAGCAAGGTGGATGGCAAGCGATAACTATGCTTGAAATTGAAAATGACCACTGGAACGGCAGTAACACTGTATCACAACAAGGAACGGTACAAAGAAAACTCTACATATGGTCGTAGATATTGCAATAAACTTCATATACTGGAACTAAGAATCTATACTTATTAAGAAATGAGGTTGGCCAGAGTCACATATAATCGAGAGTCACATTTCTAAAGATGACTTTAACCATACTTTCGGACTCCGGTCGACTGAGGTTGCCGCAACGACTCATGCTTACTTACTGGTTCGGCCCATTCTTGTATAGTGGATTCGTGGGCCTGTGCACACTATATAGTTTGGGCCTTTGGACTTTTCACGTGATTCACGAAGGATTGTACCTTGCTTTGTTTTTTCAAAAAGTTCTTGCTTTGGTAAATACGGACAAGCTTTCTTTTGGCTCACTTCTCTCTGAGCTATTTGATGTTTTTTGTAGTATCCATCAAAAGAGATACTAGAATAGGATGTTCACTCAGTAATTCTTAGGCGTACCTCTCTTTGTTGGTTTTGCAACAAATAAATTGCTCAAGAGTTATGCACAACTCTGTTCTACGAGATTCAGAGAAAAAAAAATGAAATCATGACTTTAACCATACTTTCGGACTCCGGTTGACATGAGGTCGCCGCAACGACTCATGCTGTGTACTGGTTCGGCCCATTCTTTGTCTAAGTGGATTCGTCGGCCTATGCACACTATATAGTTTGGGCCTTTGGACCTTTCTTGCTTCTTTGGTAAACTAGTACTAATGCACGTGCGTCACGCACGTGTCTAAAAATTACATCACTAGTACTAATTTCTGCTTCTCGTGGATGCAAGATGATGTGACTATATGCAATTTCAAAAGACGCTAAAATATACCTATCATTTGCACACCTATCCTGTGGGAAGATATTAATATCAATACCTCCACTAATTGTAGTTGTAAGAAATTTAAAATAGCATTTTGTAGTCCACAAACCTAAGCTAAAATTACTAATAATAGACCAAAATTTCTTTCTACACTTCAAAATATGACCCAAATTCTGCGGTCCACAAACTGGAACGTGGGTCACACTTGAGCCTAGATTATTCTCCCGGATGGAAATTCCATCTAACTTTGTGCAATGGAATTATAATTACACTAAATCAACATTAGCTATATACATGTGACCAGAGACATCAATAACTGCTTTCATAAATAAAGGACATTAATCTTTTTTGCAGTAGAGACAAAAGGGAGATGCGGAAGCAAAACATAGTTTTCATTCACAAAGAGAATATAAGAAATCAATTTTCCATGCACAAAGTTAGCACTATATATGTACATCTGCATGTCTTTCTGTATCAATTATAAAACTCAATTTTCAGGAACAATTTTGACAAGCTTTGCATGATCATGACTTGAAATCCCTTCCAAGACAAAAGCTTAGATCAAATGCAGGGGTTCATATGTGCCACTGAAGAGGACACTAAGGAAAGAAAATACCGCTCTGTTCAGATCAAACAAGGTTCATTGTACTGATAGCTAACTTTAACATAAGTGATACTGGACACCAGTTCATAGCAGCTGTAAACTTGCATATTAACAAATTTTCTTCCAATGAGCATCGATGGAAAAATGAATGAAACATCAAGTGTCATTTTGCAAAGTCAGGGAGAAAAATAGAAGAAAGACATCATACTACCTCTAATATCATCCAAACACCGGATCCAAAAGACTGCATCAGCCTGTTTACACATCACGAGGTTCATCAAATAGAAAAGGCAATAAAGCATAACCAAAAATAAAAGCAACCAGGCATAAAAGAAATTACTAATTGCAGTCATGTGATTTCATCCACCTTATCTGTCACAAAGTATAGCTGGACTCAACTACTAACTGAGTATTGCCACTACAAAACAAATAGCTAGTTTAGCAATCCAAAGGACAAATGATTTTTGTGGGAATAACTAACTGAAATGCAACAAAAACAATTAGATGGTCAGTGTTCACCTGATTGCTTCTCATGTGTAGTAGGTCCAGAACGCTAATGTCAAGCTTCATTCCCAACCCTGTAAAATGGCATTCTATTTGATGAAGCAGCGAAAACACAAATCAATGGTACTTATCTATGTGACAATAGAAAATACTTTCAAATAAAGAAAGACAGTTGGAATTTCAGGTAACCGAACAGAACAGCATAGGAAGATGAAACACCAGATTGGAAAAGGTAGATCAATGCATTGCCAAAGCACTAACGCGATCCTCCTTTCTATCAATGGCATGGAAGATGATTTGTGTTACACCTACAAAACATAGTAGAATCAACCGGTCCTACTCCTACCGCTCCTAACCGGCAGCTCTCTTTTCTTCTTGTTCCTTGTCTGTGCTCCATCTCCAAATTGAATATGCATGCAAACATTATTTTTAATAAACTTGTTCATCAGAGGGAGTTGATACTTAAGCTAAACTGATCTTGCTAAAGAAAATAAAAACATCATACTGATGGTGATTCCCTCAGCAAAACTGTCATGTGAGACACTGGAAAAGAAATCTGTCACTTGCACCGGTGTACAAAATAGAAATATAAAGTAGTACCAAGAATTACTTCAGGGATCATCCGTTGAATATCCTCAGGAAAACAACGTAACCTTAAAAGTGTTTTATTTAAAATCTAAACGACCAAAGAAAATTGACAAAAGGTCCGGAGCATCAATAAAGCTTCAGCATACTAACGAGGATATGCTAGCAGCCAAATGGAAATATAGATGAAAAAGAACTGTAAGTGAAATACAAGATTTGCTGCCGCACTTGTGTAAGGAAAGCTCAGTAATCAATTTAGACCCAATTCAAAGATTTAAATATATCATCATTGATCTTGCTGCCACACGTGTAAGGATTTGCTTCGGAGCTAATATGCAGGCAGCAAAATGTCTTAAGAAAGAAGTGAGTATTGGCACACTGAAAAAATGCAAATATAGTTAATAAGTGTGTGCAAGCAGCAGTGGAATCAGTTAAGGATTTAGGCAAGTCAGACTTGATAAAACTCACAAGTAAATACTGCTCCAAGCCACCATTAACTATCCCTCAAAAAAAAACCATTAACTATCCCACACCTTCTGCTGGACAATGATGAAAGTTGTATAGTCAGCAAAGTTGAGAAAGCTAAAATCTTTTGATCTGTTTATAATCACAAACGAAATGAGCTTCATTGAATAAGAAATTGAAGAATCAACCAAACTGCTAGTAACAATTAGAAGCACAACACTACAAAAGATTTAAATAGAAATCAACAAAATTGTTAGTTGCTGTGTGCTAACAAAATTGTTAGGAGCGTTTTCCCCAAACCATTAGGAGCATACCTGGACCATCATTCATGATTACTATGTATAGTTCATATTCCATTATCGCAAGCTATTGCATTCTTTTCAAGTTTACTCACCAACGTCTGAAAAATCCAATTGCAAACAAGCTACGGGTCATATCTCAGGTCATCAGTAATGCTGGAAGGTTTTTATTTCAGTCTCATAGTGCAACGACTCAGTGTACTGTTTTGATTGCATACAAGCTACGAGTTCTATCTCAGATCATCAGTTTAAAAAAACTGCTTCAATTTTTGTTTAATTTCAACCTCACAAACCAACCACTCAATCCCTCCGTAGTAATTGGTGCTATTTGCCATGACAACGGGAACAACCTGTATCAGTATGTATGCCGGCCATCAATCAACATATAACGTTACTACTTCTTGAGAAAATAAGAAAAAAGTGCATCTTACCTAGAGGTTCCTGAGGATGCAGTGATGGATGAATCCTGAGGTGCAGTTGAGGTAATGGTGGCGCGTGTGCGTGGCGTGCGCCCACAGCTCCAGATTGTCCGGCCGCCTTTGCCATGCTCGTTCTCCTGTCAGTCGGCGTCGTGAGAGGCGGAGGCGGCGGTGGAGGCAAAGGGTGCAGGTATTAATTAACAACTTGTCATCCAGCAAGAGCGACCATGTAAAGAAAAAATGATTGAGATGAAATAAAATAGCGACTGTAGCGCGTCCGGCACCTGCGAGGCTGCGACGGGACTGAAACTGCTTGGACGTTTAGTACAGCGCGTCCGGCAAAACCTGAAATTGATCAAATAGCGACTGTATCAACGAAAGAGAAGAGAAACGTAACAGCGACTGAATCAAATACCGACGAGACTGAAACTGCTTGGACGTTTAGTGGAGCGCGTCCGACAAAACGTGAAATAGATCGAACAGGGACTGAATCAACGAAGACCGAATCAAACAACTGAACTTAGCAGGTCAATCGAATGGAAGATCGACGGAAAGGGCGCAAATTTTACCGTGATCCGAAGAAGAAGAGGATCGCCCACGACTGAAAGACGCGACTGAATCAAATCTTCACGTTGGGCTCCTCCTGAACATCCTGATCGCCCGCACCCTGCAGGATCACACACCGGCGGCCCTGGCCAATCCTTCGATCAACCTCGATGCCGCCAGAAGCCCGATCTACCTCGACGCCGCCAGCAATAGGATTGGAAACTAATTGATCGGGGCCGTGGATACTGCAGGCGCAAGAAGGAAAGGAATTATGATTGGAAACTAATTCAAAACAGGCGCACGAAAGGAAAGCTAATTGATCGGAGCCGTGGGTACTGCGGCAGGGTAGAGTTTGTAATCGGTAAAATTGTGATAGCGAATGTCACAAGATTACAACTACGAGCGTGACGAGCGTGACGTTTTGCGTCACGCTGCGGGAGGGGGGCGCTCTCCCTTCAAAATCTGACGGTTATCATCCTTGGTTCGACTTAAATCAACGGTCGATATACAGGTGGGGTATAACCTGGCAGGTGGAAATTATTTTCCTCCAAACTGGTTCTTTAGGGGTTGAGATGAGATACGGACGAGCTTTCTTTAGGCTCACTTCTCTCTGAGCTATTTGATGTTTTTTTTATAGTATCCATCAAAAGAGG
Source organism: Eragrostis nindensis (assembly GCA_012490785.1). Taxonomy (NCBI): domain Eukaryota; kingdom Viridiplantae; phylum Streptophyta; class Magnoliopsida; order Poales; family Poaceae; genus Eragrostis; species Eragrostis nindensis. The sequence continues at coordinate 95,424 of JAAXCT010001087.1, forward strand.
TACTAGACTAGGATGTGTCACTCGGTAATTCTTAGGCGTGCCTATCTTTGTTGTTTTTGCAACAAATAAATTGCTCAAGACTCAAGAGTTATGCAAAACAACTCTGTTCTACGAGATTCAGAGAAAAATTTATGAAATCATGACATGAAGACACTCAAACTATTGTAGGATTCAAGTGATATGAAAAACAACCCAAAATCTAAGAGCTCCTTTGAAACGCAGGAATTCAAAACGTAGAAATAGGAAAAAACACAGGGATGGGAAAGGAATTGAGGTGAAAAACAAATGATTCGAAAAGAGAGGAATTTTTCCAACATGGTCGTTTGGATGAGCTATAGGAAAAACGTAGGATTTGTTAGCAACGGAATACACTATTTCGGTTACAAATGAATTATTTTGACCCATTGGAATGGCTGACTGTGTTACTCTTTGAAAAACCACATGTACATCCCGCAGTGACAGATTAGATACACAAGCTGCGGAATACACTATTTCGCGAACAAATGAATTATTTTGACCCAAATTATTTAAACTAGGATACTTATATTTGGCTAACAGAACTGTTGGAACCTTCATGACCCTTCGCTTTTTATATACGAACCCAGCCTTCTTACCTGAAAGTTCAGATATCAGAAAGGGCGTTATACAGCATCGGCATCTAGCATTTCCAAATATTTTTTCAAGTGGTAGAAATGTGTTGGCCAACTCAGGCTCGCATTAATCCATCAATCTCCCTGCGTATCAAATTTCCTTCTTTCTCAATATATACAACTATGTAACATACAAGACACACCAACACATCTACAGGTACATACATGACCTTTAGAAAAAGAATCTTTACAAGTGATCAACTGAAGACAAGACAAGTTGAATGTCGCTTAGCACTGCGCTTGGCCATCAGCCAAGCAATCCGACAAGTAAAACGATGAAGGAACAAGCCAGGTCTTGACGATACGGTTCTTCTCGCCCTTCTGATCCTTGCCGCCGAACTGCCATGCTCCGGTGATCTGCTTCTGCGCCAGGTCATACTCCACGAGCTTCCACGGCGACCACATGTACACCGCGTCCTTCTCCGGGTGCAGCGCCAAGAACCTGACCTCGCCTCCCCTGCATCTTCCCTCGACGACGTCTTCGACTTTGACGGCATGCTTCAGACGCCACTGACCGCCCTCGAGCACCCAGACCTTGAGCAGCTCGCCGTCGCCGGCCACGTAGTGCAGCCGCCCGCCGGAGTGCCCGACGCGGCCGTCGCCGTCCATGGGCTCGGGCAGGTCGAGCGCCGTGCACGCGACCTCTTCGCCGGCGACGTCCACGCGCACGACGCGGCCCGCGTCGTCGGCGGCCAGGAGGTAGACGGCGCCGCCGTGGACGTGCGTCGAGCCGAGGAGGAAGTCGGCGGCGACGCCGAAGTCCGCGTCGCGCTCGGCCCACGCCCACGCCTCCGACGAGAACACCTCGAGCGCGGCGCCACGGTCGCGCCACCCGGTGAAGTTGATGACGCGGTAGTGGCGGCGGGGCGGCGAGCTGTGCGGGTCGAACGCCAGCACGGACAGCATCGCGTCCCGTGACGGCGGCGGCAGCGCCGCCCACCGCCGCGTCACCGGGTCGGCGACGTAGAACCGCGCCGTGCCGGCGGAGCGGAAGAGGAGGAGGCCGTTGCAGGCGTCGCAGACGACTGCGCCGTCGCGGAACGGGAAGAAGCTCAGGTCGCAGTCCTCGAGCACCCCGTCGTCGGCCGCGCACGCGAACCGCGGGCCATTGCCGCGTGACGGGTCGTCGGGGAAGTACACCACGGACATCTGCAGCGGGAGCCTGCGGCGGAGATAGTCGTCGGAGATGGTGGCGCACCAGTTCTTGGCCACGCACTTGGACCGCGCCACCGACTTGACGGGCAGCTTCAGGATGATCTCCGCGATCAGGTCGTCGCTCAGGCTGGCCATGGCACGCTCTTCGGCAAAACAGCTCTTGCCATTGCGAATGGAAGACGAGCTTCTCAGGATCGCCATTGTTCCGGAGTTGGCTAAGGTGGTGGTGTAGTGTCTGCGTGTTTTCAAACAGAGGAGGCAGAAACAGAGGAGTTCACGATTCTATCAGAGGCTGGGTCCGGTGCGGGTGCTCTGATGATGCTGATGCTCTTTACTTGCATAGACTGCACCAGGGCTACGGCTATAAAAAGAAAGCCGCTAAGCAGCAATTACACGCACACGTAATGATGTCTGTGTGGGTTTAACGCTTGCACGGCACCTGGGATGCGATGATCGAATTCTTTTCGTGGGCACCGAACAAGTGTTGCCCTCCAACTGTCCAGGATTAGGCCAGCGCGAATTTTTAAAGCCTGCGTGTCCGCCGACGTGTCCTTGGGAACCCTCCGTCGCCGGCGGAAGCCGGGAGCGCGCGACACGTAGCGTATCCGAGAAGTGAAGTGTTCCGGTTCGAGTTTGTTGCGGCTTTCCTGGTCCTGCATCAGCTCGTTTTCCGTCTGTCAAATCCGCAGAGACTCATGGGGATGAATGGACGGCGCGCGAAAACCCGGCAGGCACCGGCCTTGGTTTGGTTGCCGCGTTCCGTGAGTGCGCGGCGACCCGCACCGTCGTCGTGGGTGGCCACCTTGCCACCTTGCTCAGTTCAACTTCCGGGTTCCGGCGGGTGGTGGCCGGCGGATAAGAAGGGACGCACGTCACCCACCAAGACGGCCGGTGCATGTTCTGCTCTGCTGGACCCAGCATTCGAGTGGATCAGGCTGATGATGATTACTCTTTCTGGTTTTAAATTATTGACGTTTGACTAGTTTTAAGCTACGTTTGATCTTATTTTATTTAAAATATTTTATAAATTATTATAGATTTTGTTATGATTAATTTATCATTAAAAAATTTAAAATGTAATTTATAATTTTACATATTTAAGCTAATATTTTGAATAAAACGAATGATGAAACATAACTAAAAAGAAAACGTCAATAATTTAAAACCGATGAAGTAGTTTGCTCATACGCAACGCGGCAACACGGCTGGCGTTCCTTATCCCCCTCATCACGACATGATAAACCTAAAAATAAGTGATGTTTTTAAAGCACCGCTATACTGAATATGGTCCCTTGTATGTGGGAAGCCTGTGGCTGGTCTGGCAAGAACTAGCGGCGTCATGAACTCAAGGTTAGCTTGCGTGCACGTCAACCAGGATCAAGTCCAGAAGCATAGGCGATCAAGTCCAGAAGCATAGGTGAAAGGGGTCTTGGCCTAGTGGTTAAGACATCCGAGTAACACCTCTCAGGTCCTGGGTTCGACTCCCTGTGGGAGCGAATTTTCAAGGATTTAACGGCATTTGTGCTTTCAGTGGTAGGCGACGCTCCCGTCGACAGCGAGGCGCCAGTGGTGACTTCGTATCTCTGGATTTGCCGGCTCAGTCTTCGAAGATGCTCATAGGGGTAGGGTTTGCGTACGTATGTTCATAGGGATGAGTGTGCGTGCGTTGTGAGTGTCTGAGTTGTACTGTGTAATCTCAAAAAAAAAAAGTCCAGAAGCATAGGCTTTAGTCCATAAACCCACTATTTTATTCGGCTAGCGTAACGTAACGTAATGCGCAGTTCGCACTGTAAACCAAGTTGTAGAAGAGCCCAAGGGAGGTGACTTCATTTCAGATTATGATGATGTGACCGTTGGTTGCGATAAGTTTCTGTAGCTCTTAAGAGCACGTCCTCTGGCACATGCAGCCGTCCAAGCCTGGCTTTGAGATCCGCGCGGAATGGGCCCACAAGTGGGAATACCTCGGGAATTGACGCGCTATACCCTGCAGTCGTATAGGATACGGTGCTCATTTTGGGTAACATACGCCGACGACTTTCCAGTTGACAGGGCCCACCCGGCCCGAAATGTTTCCGCCTCATCTCTTGAATTATTGTTCCCCATCTCCATCCATCTCCATCTCTCTTCGCCTCCCTCTCGCCCGCCGGCCATGGCGTCTCGGTCTTCCGGTGAGGCAACGCCGGCCAACGTGTTGCCGCATCTTGCCGTTGACTCGCAACCTCCGCCCTTCCTTGTAGCTTCAGATCCATGCAATCTGGTTACTCCGGCGCCGACACCCCGCCGCACCAGAGCTCCGCGAGAACGCCATGTCGCGCGCCGCACGCCGGTCCACAAGATCAACACGCTGCAGGTTCACGAGCTCGCCGAGCGCCATGCGCTGCGCGCTGCTCCTCGAGCATCGAAGACGGATGAGCTCGCCGGCCCGCAACCCGCCATCACGCCGCGATCGTGCGTCTCCCTCGTGGTCCGCGGTGTCCGCCGCGCGGGAGCTCAAGTGCACCGTCGCCGATGTGCCTCGTCGTCCTGACTCCCACTCACCCGCGCCTTCGGACGACTAGCTCGCCAAGGAGCTTCCCCGCCATGCCATGGCGGCCACGGAGCTGTTCCACCCGGAGGAGGGCGCAGGGAGCGTCAGGAACTCACGGGTTCCTCTTGTCCCATCTTTATTCTCCTGCCGCTCCATGCAAGACCCTCCCTTCCTCCTCTTGCTGTTTCCAAATCCCCATCAAAACATCCAATCTCAAGCTGTTCCGCTTGGAGATCTCAACAATTAATCGAAGCAAGAAGTTGGAGCTTGATCATCTGTGAGTTTTTAGCTTGATCCTACGCACAATGTTACTCAGATTGATCATAGTTTAGATGCTCTGGTTGTTGTCCATATGCACACGTATTACTTGCTAAGTGAACCAATTGTAAAGAAAGGTATTGTGTTCTGCTTATATTAGTTGGACAGTAAAACTTTATTCATGATTACTCATTTGACTCCGGAGAACAACTCGAAGCTAGAGCCACTAACTCTTATATGGAGATGGAATCTGATAGAATGATGAACATGCATTCCAAAAAGTTTAATAGCTGTCAATGTTTATCTTATGTTTTTTGTTAGAACTTAATCCATACAGTTTATTATCATTATGTGTTGACATGCACTTGCTTCACTATAACTATCTTATGTGGACGTCTCACCACTTTGAAAACAATTAATCAATTTTTGTCTTATTTTACGTTGCAGCTGATGCTTATAAAGGGAGTCTTCCAGACTTTTGATCATGGCAAGGTGGACAAAAGCTATACATGACTAGAATCCAACTTCTCCCTAACATTTTTTTTTCGGAATGCTTTTATAGCATTGCTAGAGAAGAGGTTCAGATATCAAATGCAAACCTTTTTTTAATCATTTCTATTGATATATACTTGCAGTTTCTTGCCTTTTAAGTATATATGTAATATCAGGGTGTTCACTAACAGATTAAATAATAGATTCATATATACATCACCACATTAGTATTCATATTTTCTTGTATTTTTTTTACAAAAGAGATTTTCTTGAATTTTGTGTGTTTGAGTTATGCACCATGGACACATGAACACAGAATGATTTTGCTTGTATGAAGGAGAACCATATTTTGTCAAAGGCCTGATGCCCGCTACAAAAGAATGACAATGAGGTAATTATGAAGGTTTTGAAATCGACCAAAAGCTCTCCTCCGTTGATTTTGAAATCGACCTAGTACTTTGGTGATATAGACACATTTTGGAAGGTTCTGCGATTTCTTTGCTTCAAAAGTATTCCGCCAGAAATTTGCACAATAAATTCCTTTCTCTATCGCTTGTCAATGTTTTTGCTTGCTCCTTGCTAGTCATTGAATTTCGTTAGGCCTGCCACACCGATCCAGACCATGATATCCTACCAGATAGCATTTGTGAAGTTGCAATCTTCGAACATATACGTAGGGAGTTTCATCAGCTCGTCGACACAATTTGGATGCTTGATCAATGATCATGTGGTCATCCTCGGCGTGCATGCAAGATATATTTGCAGTTATCTTGTTCTGCATCTGTACCTAGGTGAAAATCGCGTAAAACATTCAGGTTGTACGATCACCTTGAACTCCTTGTACAACATGAGACTTGTGTGGCAGGCCAAATCGTTGCTCTAAGCACAAAACAGTGAAAACAAAAACTCTGTCCTCCTCGCTTCTCTTGCGGCTAACCCTCGCCTAATCTCACACCCCATCACATCGTTCTCCAAACACACCAACCAAAAAGAGAAGCGTACCCATATGTACATGCAAGTAGTAGAAAACAAAATTCTTATCAAGAAAAGAACTGCCCGTAAGCTAGCACTGCGAGTGACCATCAGCAGCCAAGCAATCCGATAAGTAAAACGACGAGGGAACAAGCCAAGTTTTGAAGACACGGTTCTTCTCAGCCATCCGACCCTTATCGCCGAACTCCCAAGCTCCGGTGACCCCCTTCCTCGTCAGGTCATACTCCACGATCTTCCACGGCGACCACATGTACACCGCGTCCTTCTCCGGGTGCATCGCCAAGAACCTGACCTCGCCGGCCCCGCACCCGCCCTCCACGACGTCGTCGACTTTGACGGCGTGCTTCAGCCGCCACTGCCCGGCCGGTGACGATTCGTCGAGCGCCCAGATATTGAACCGGTCGCGGTCGCTGGTCACGTAGTGCAGCACGCCGCCGGAGTGCGCGACGGGGCCCTCGCCGTCCGTGGGCTCGGGCAGCTCGATGGTGGCGCACGCGAGGTCGCCGTCCATGCGCACGATGCAGTCCGGGTCCGCGGCCAGGACGTAGACGGCGCCGCCATGGAAGTGCATCGAGCCGGTGAGGGAGCCCGCAGGCACGCCGAAGTCCGCGTCGCCGGCGGTCCACGCCCGCGTCTCCGACGAGAACACCTCGATCTCGCCGACGCGGCCGCGCCAGCCGGTGAAGTTGATCACGCGGTAGCGCGGGGAGCTGGAGCCGGAGCTGAACGGGTCGAACGCCAGCACGGACAGCAGCGCGTCCGTCGGCGGCGGCGGCAGCGCCGCCCACCGCCGCGCCACCGGGTCGACGACGTAGAACCGCGGCGCGCCGCCGGAGGAGCGGAAGAGGATCAGGCCGTTGCTGGCGTCGCAGGCGACGGCGTCCTCCCGGAACGGGAAGAATTCGAGGTCGCAATCCTCGAGCCGCCCGTCGCCGGCGGCGGCAGCGCACGCAAACCGCGGGCCCTTGAAGCGGGCGGGGTCGTCGGGGAAGTAGACCAGGGACATGTGCAGCGGGAGCCGGCGGCGGATGTAGTCGTCGGAGATGGTGGCGCGCCAGTTCTTGGACACGCACATGGACCGCGCCGCCGACTTGACGGGCAGCCGGAGGATGATCTCGGTGACCACATCGTCGCTCAGGCTGGTCATTCTCACTGGGCGAAGCTCGCGTGTGTGTGGTTGTGTGTGTGTTTCTAAATAGAGAGAACTTCGCGAATGTTTTAGGGTGGATTGTTGCCGATTGCTTAGGATCTTGGAGACCCCGGGACTCCTAAATAGTACTGCTAAGCTGCCAATCCGCAACCACACGTATGGTTCTGCACACATACGAAGGCAGTGATTGCGTGGTCTTAAGGCTTGCACGGCACCTGTGATGCAGCCGCCAAATCCAAATTCTATTTGTGGGCGACGCGACTTGTGGTGCCGCCGCCAAATTCGAGTTCCCTTTTTGGGGGCGACGCAATCTGTGAGATCCCTGCGTGCACGCCACGTGCTCCGGAGCTCAAGTCCATGGCCTTCGGAGGCCGCCATCGCGTGACGCGTGGCAAATCCGAGAGCTGAAGTGTTATGGTTCGAGCTTGTTCCATGTTCCGAGTGTCCGCCCGTTCTTCCGCCGCCGTTCAAACCCCTCAAGGACGGGTGTGCGGTGACGCGGCGTATGGGCCAGCACGCGCTGCCTCACGGTGTGCGACGTTGTACTGCAGCCGGTCGGTGGTCGGTGGAAGAAGAACTCAAGACAGCGCATGTTTTGCTCTGGTATTTTTGGCGCGCAGCCACGACACAAAGCGACTTTAATCACGTGGAGAGCAGAGTTTTCAATCCCGCGGTGAGCCGGACCGAGAGAGCAGCTTTCGTTTTTAATTTTTAGAACTAGAAAAAAACTGAAACTTTGAAAAAAAATTGAAACAAAAATATGCAAAAAAAACATAGAGGAAATTTGCAGCGCAACGGTGGAACAAGAACACAAAAAATCGATTGTTTGATATGTCAAAAAACACGCAAGCTTTCTGGGTTAAAAAAGGAAAAAAAAAGAAAAACAAACTTTTTATCTCTTTTTCGAACTAGCAAACTTTCTCAATTTTTTTTACCAAGTAAACAATAGCTCTCTTGTTGGCTCCTACAGGTTTCATCTCTAGTCTACTCTAACTTGCTCGCGATAAAAAAGCTTTGTTGTTGTTGTTGTAAGTAAACAACAGAATTTTCGTGTTGTTGTTGTTGTTGTTGTTGTATCACTGCGCTGCAAAATAGGTAGAGAAGTCACACAAAACTACATTTTTGTCGCTTTTGAATTCTGATACAAAGTTGACAAGGGCTTCTTAAGAGGAGAAACATTATTTATTTTGTTTTGAACGATTTGGTAAGCTTCTTCTATAATCCAGTGCAGAAGCACTTCTAAAGTTCATACCAAACAAACCCTAAACCGTAGAAGTTTAGATACAAGATAGGAGGAGAGCTTTAGTAGTTTATATCTAAAGCTTCCAAACATCAACAGATTTATCTAATCAATGGAGTTTAAGTTTGCGGTGGCGCACGGTGAGAGTGGGGGCATATGCATCTAGCCATACTAGATCATAAGAGCATTGTTAGTAATTTAACATGTTTTGGCTGCATACAATTGCAACGTCATTTGAAGCTAAACATAATCATATCATATAATCGCTTGATGCGGTCTGGAATAGAGTGTATGTCTTCGTGTAATAATTATATATGTATTAGTCTTTTGGATGCAGAATTTGCAATATCTATTATTCACATTTCTAAAACAAATGGCTGTTGGAGAGAGCTCACCATTTCAGCACTAGGAGAGGAAGATAGTTCCTCTACTGTACGGACCGTGTTGGGCGGGTCACTAACATGCGAGCCACGCACGGGCACGGAGCCACCGGTCAGTGACCTCACGGTAGGGGGAGTTCGGCAGAGGATCTCATTGCTCAGGAGAGAGCGCAGGGGCTTTTTTTCCTCGTGTCTTGTGCTTTAGTCGGACAAGTAACGAAGAGCTCGTTCCTTCTCCTCATTTCTCTCTCATCTAGGCAAGGTTCTTCTCACATGGATGCTTACACACCTGCCTAGTTGTTTTTAGTGGCTAACTATAATATGCACCTAAGATGAAGGCTCTATCTCGATCATTCATTTAGTATAGAGAAAATTCCTTGTATAGCCTCCAAACAAATAGAGTTGCCTCCCATGACCCTTCCAGGATTGAACTTCCTTGTGAGGCCTAAATCTAATTTTGAGTTCCCTACATGACCTTGTGTTACTACTGTCGTCAAAAATCCCTTCTGAGCAATGCAAATCGTCAATTATACCCTCAGCCATGTCTCTGTACATGTTCTCCCATCGCGAAAATGATTCGGGAAAAAAGAAAAGAAACACACCCGAACACAGGCGCGGGCGAATGGCGGAGGGCACCGCCACCATCGGGCCACCATCGGGCCGGGGCTTTCAAGATATACAATTTCGAAACAAAATACACCTGTAAATTAATACCCATATTTACACAATTTTTTTAGAACATAACTGAAGTCTATTTCAAATCAGGGGTAAAATTTATCCTCTAGTTAACACCGTTACCTCCCAAAACTAACAGAAGGGTCATATAGGGAACTCAAAATTGGTTTTGAGCCTCACAAGGAAATTCAATTCTGAGAGGGCCATAGAAGACAACTCTATTTGTTTGGAGGCCATTCAGGGAATTTTCTCTTTAGTATATGTGAGGTATAGTGATATAGATATCTACATCACTGTACCACATATATGCTAAATGAACGGCCTAGATAAAGCCGTGAGTCTGGAGGGTTGTGAAAAAAAAAAAATCCATTCTCTTGCTTCCATCGACAGACTGCTAGGCTGGTCTTCTTGGTTTTTACCTCCACATGGCATCATATTCTATGTGTCCTGGCAAGGTCACCATGCATCCACGGTGTTGCGTTGACATTCCGTAATCTGTTTCCTGTTTGCTTACCGACGTGAAGGCTAACTGATTTGACTACATAAAAAGTAAGAAATGGATTTAAAATCACGGTAATATATACCAAAACACTGCCAGAATCTTGCGGTTGGCTTCCGAGTCATGGGAGCATGCGTGCACGCAACCTGAACCATGTCCATAACCACAAGCATCTGTCCACTGATCCGTTATTTTAGTTAGCGGTCCAAAAGCACAACCGCCTTCTGCTTTGTAGCTGATCTGGACTGCGTAGCATAGGGCTTCGCCTGTTCGCCATTACCATGTTTTGGTACAGGGTTGCGTCCGGCTCAGAAGTCAGAACATTAACGAGAGCAGAACATGTCACTTGAGTGAACTCCAGCGCTTTCATCTTTACATATCCCAATGCGGTCGCATTGGTCTCCTTCTATTAATCCACGTCAGTAAATTTTTTTTGCACCGTCTGATGAAGAAGGGACGGTAAATATCAAAGTGGTGCCTCGCATGCGCTCTCATTCTCTAGACCCTTCCTCTGCCTTCCACCATTGACGAGAGTACGAAACGTCAGAATCTCAGAATCTCTTCCTACACGTCCATTGCAGCTGCAGATGGTGTAAGACTATCCGCAGCGGGGGACGGTAAAGGAACCTGCAGGGCCATTTTAGCGTTTTTCTCCCCGCAGCGGGGGACGTTAAAGCGACCGCTACGATAGCGGTCGCTCCCGTGAACGCCAAACCTGGCGGGATAGCGAGCTCCCGCTACCCATCGGTGCGGGCCCACCTCGGACGCGGAGACCCAACCACCGACGCTCCTCGCGCCCTTCCGCGGACGTCCCGCGCTCGCCCTTCCGCCGCCGCCCCGCCGACGCCCACGAGGACGCCACGGGCACCGACGACGACGAGCCACGAATCGAAGAAGAAACGGACAACAATCGAAGAAATCGACGGCAAATCGAACAAATCGACGACAAATCGAACAAATCGACGACAAATCGAACAAATAGAGTTGCCGGTGAAGAGGCGGAGCCGGTCGCCGGAGCCGGAGGGGATGAGGAGCGGCGGCGGCGCGCGAGGGGAGGAGGAGCGGCGGCGGCGCGCGAGGCGAGGGGAGGAGGAGCGGCGGCGGCGCGCGAGCCAGGAGGGGGAGGGCCGGCGGCGCGGGAGGGAGGGGAGGAGGAGCGGCGGCAGCGCGCGAGGCGAGGGGAGGAGGACAGACGGCGACGGCGCGAGAGGGGAGGGGAGGAGGGCCGGCGGCGCGGGAGGGAGGGGAGGAGGCGGGCGGCGCGGTGATTTGGGGAGGAGGGCCGGCGGCGCGGGAGGGAGGGGAGGAGGGCGGCGGCGCGCGCGAGCTAGGAGGGGGAGGGAGGAGGGGCGGCGGCGCGCGAGCCAGGAGGGGCGGCGGCGCGTGAGCCAGGAGGGGACGGGAGGAGGGGCCGGCGGCGCGCGAGGGGAGGGGCGGCGTCGCGCGACAGAGAGACGGAGAGAGCGAGAGAGATGGAGAGAGTTCCAAGAGAGAGAGAGAGGGAGGTTAAATAAATATAATTTAATTGGTATAGAGGTTGAGATATAGAGGTTGACCGCTGCGGGAGAAGTTGATATAGAGTAAAGAATCTTGATGACTAAGACAGAATATTCCTTTTAGAGGTTAGAAATAGAGGTCCACCAGTACAGATAGTCTAAGGAAGGTGGGCGTGGTGCCGCGCGCTCGAGGAGGCCGAGCTCTTCGCGCCGGCCGCAGCAGCAGGAGCATCAAATTTGCCTAGCCACACCGCTGCCTCTGATTTACAGTAGTGGAGGCCTTCCTACCTGCTCGAATTTCAGTTCAGAAGATCCATCGTCTTTCATCTGGTTTGGTATGAATCTACTCCTTCTCCTGCCTTAATTACATGCTTTGAGCTTATAGCTATTTGCCCAAATACATCACGTTCACACTGAAATAATATGAGTAAACTTCACAATAGGTGTTCAGTAGGTTGACCTTGAATTATGAGTCGAGCCTACAATGAATTTTTGAATTTTATCGGATCTTTTTCTGCAGGTTCACACTTTAAGCTATGAATGGATTAAGTTATCCAAATTCCACTGTTTGATGTGAAGAGTTATGCAGATCCTACAAAGAATCTTCCTTGAGTTATGTATAAGCTTCACACTAGTACTTTTGTTAAACTGAACTGCACGAAATGGAAGTCTGAAATCTCTGAAATTCCTGTCAAGACTATTCAAAGGCTCAATCTGGTATATTGCCTGAAAAGGAGAATGCCAGCTCATCAAAACAGTCAACTCAGTAAAAAAGTACAGTCCATGACTAATTATTTTTCTCATAGTGAACCTTTGTCAGCTGAAATCAATTATGCATAATCTATCCAACGAGGAAATGGATCTCCATGGAAGATGAGCTCTAGTGTGCACTCTGGTCGCAATGGACTCAATTGACCTCCAATCTCACGTTAAAACATGTCCAAAGCTATCTTTACTGAGTTTAGAATATCATCACACTTTCTTTGTACTTCCATTCATTATTCTGTCCATACAAGTCTCATACTTTTCATCAATAGATAGTTTCTGAACATAGTGTGTTCAAAAGGGAATACAAAACTAGCTCAAATTCGCTGTCAAACTGAACATGCATGGAGATAAAGCTCCCAGCTGGCAGCACCAAACAGGTACAAGTTCTATCATCGCCACATACTGTTGAGCAGAAACTATATTTGTTCCAAATGCCACGCGAGAAGATATATGACATCTGGAAAATGCAAAAAGGAAAAATTCACCCATACTATGGCTAGCAATCCCAAAATCTGATTGGAGTGATCAACTTTATCCATTTGCATCATACTGAAAATCACCATATATTCAATATATGAGTATATTTTGCTCCACTTCCTGATTTGACCCAGATGTGTATCAATATAATGAGAACTCCCAAGTAATGTAGATAACAGTACTAATCTGCTTTTTATAGCAGATGACTATTATTCTCTTTTAAAATATATAATGTGCTTTCTAATCATGTACCTAACTTTACCCAAATGTAGTTGTCTTCTATAGGATAGCTATATTGTAAGTGACGAATGAAAGCATCAAACTTAAAAAAATGTTTCAAGTTGCTAATCACTGTTGTACTGATAAAACTAAGTTTGTTCTCTGATATTGTATCATTTTGATCCTGTTGTAGTTATTAAGTCATAAGTTTACCTATTGATGCAGTTTGCAACCTTTTGTTCGTATGTACTACCAAGGTGGCTTTGGACTTGCCTTTTATCAAGTCATAACTTTACTTATTACCATGTATTAACATTTATTTGTATAGAGCGCAACATAACATTTTATCGTGTTTTCTCTATGTATCAATTTATTAGGGCAATCGGGCGCGGTAATTCCACGCCATCTTTCTAGTCCTGCTCTGGGAGTCGCGTGCAGAGGAACGATCGGGCCGTGAAGTCGCGGGTAGGATCGGAGGGGCCAACTCTCAAGCAGGCCAGTCCATTTGAGTGATACATAGGCCAACGGCCCGCAAACAGATTTGTTTCCACTGGTTTGAACTCAAATGGATTCAAGGACACGAGGCGTCGCAGCTCCAAAAGCCGTCCCATCTCGACTCTTCCTCCCTTATCCTCCGCTACAGTAGAGACCAGGCGAGTTCAGGCGATTTCCTCGCCCGGGCGCGGATCCTTCGCTTCCCCCTCCTCTCCGGTGGCCTCGTCGGCGCCGGAGAGGGCGGGGAAGCAGGATCTAGCCGCGGGCGGGCTAGTCTTGCTGGTAGTTTAGGTTAGGGTTAGGGTAGGTAGAGTGAGGGTTCCGGCGTCCGCCATGTCGGCGACGGCCGGCTTTTGTTCCTCCTTAGCGGATCTGGGGGTGTTGTCGTCGGTGACGGTGGCGAGATCTCGGTGAAGCTTCAGGTAGGATGATGTTTCGGCCGCCGGCGGCGAGGCGTTGGTGTCGTCGGTGGTATGGAATATGTTCTCTCAGGCCCATCCTCGCCTCGTCGGCGTTCTGCTCCGGTGCCGGCGGTGGGCTTGTGGAGATGGGGCTCCCGCAGTGGTGCTCCTGTACAGGAGTCGTTGTTCGCTTCGTCTTTTCGATGGTGGTGTTTCTCCTGGCGTCGGCGTCGACCTCGACGGCGGGTAACTCTCCTTCTTCCCTCCCTGGTTTTCGGCGCCCGCTGTTCGTTCAGCTATGGCAGATGGGCTCGATTCGAGGCTCGAGTTCTGGTTCTTGCGGTGCTTCCAAAGTTTGAAGTCGCCGACGGCGGAGGAGAGTGGAGTCCGGCGCTCCGGCGAGCGTTGCCGTTTGGAAGGTTCGAGGCGAAGCTCAGTGAAGGGGTTGCGTTTCAATTTGCAGTGCTTCCAGGGTGTTTCTTGTAAATTTCCAGGATGTACTGTTCTATCTTTAATATAATCCCTTTTCACTCGCAAAAAAAAAGGACACGAGGCGTCGCTCAAAAGAAAAAAAATCGAGGACACGAGGCTGAAGTTTTGGTGATCACGGTGCTTTTCTATACTGTGTGTCCTGATTGGAATAGCAGATCGGCCACCTCCGCTTCAAAGGAACACGACAGACCATCAACCAGGTGACACGCGTCGACACGACACAAAGGGTTTGATTTCGTCAAACGCGAACCGAAAAGCGCGCAATCTCGTGCCCCCACCCGATCAGAGAACAGCGTCCCACGTCGTGGGCCAACAGCGGCGGACGGACGGACGGATGGCCCACATCGTCTTCCTCCGCACGGCCGCGGCCGACCTCACCGCCGGCAAGCCGCCGCTCAAGGGCGTCCCGGCCTCGGCCCCGCTCTCCGCGGCGGCCGCGGCCATCCCGGAGTCGCAGGAGGCCGCCGTGGCGGTCTGGCGCGACGGCGCCTCGCCGCTGGCGCCAGCCGCGGCCAGCGTGGAGCCTGCTCAGCTCGCTCGACGTCGTCGCATTCCTGGCCTCGCACGCTGGAGGCACGGCCGCGGCGATGAGGACTCCCGCAGGCGACGTGGTCGCGCACGAGCCGGCGCTGGTCCGAGAGGTCGAGCCCCACGCGAGGTGAATTTCTGAATTGCGCGCGTGAAAGGCTGATAGGCAAATGCCAGTTCGTAACGTGATTCAAATCTGAATTGTGTGCGTGCAAGGCTGCTCGAGATCGTGGAGCTGATGAAGCAGGGGGCGCTGCGCGTCCTGGTGCGCAAGAACATCACGGAGGCGAGCACGGTGGACAAGAAGCCGTTCGCGCCCTTCTTCAAGGCCGTGCTCAAGATCACCGGCACGCCGCGGGCGTCGGCGCGCGAGCAGAACCAGACCGCCCGCGGCAGGTGCCCGCCGGCGGCGGCGCCGTCCACGTTCGGCTGCGACAGGTACTGCTGCCTGACGCGGGAGGACATCGTCCGCTTCCTCATCAACTGCCTCGGGGCGCTCGCGCCCGTCCCGATGCAGTCCCTCTCCTCCCTCGGCGCCGTCAACCGCGGATACGCCGTCGTCGAGGCCTCCTCGCCGGCCATCGAGGCGGCCTGGCGGGTGCCCTCCGAGCCCCGCGCCGTCGCCGTCGTGCAGACGAAGCGCGACGGGGAGCACGCGATCCTGGCCGACGTGTCCGCGCACAGGCTGTGGCGGCGCGACTACGTGGCCGCCGCCGACGCCATGGCGACGCTGTCGTCGCTCAACTTCGCCGCCGGCGTCGACGGGTGCAGGACGTTAGCTCCGGCTGACGGGGACGACGGCGCGCCGCCGTCGCCAAGGTTCAACGGCAGGAGGGTCGGGTTTGGGGCGAGCCTTGCTGGACAGATGATGGCGAGCCACGGCGGGAACGCCGCGCTGACGTGCAGGACCACGAGCTCGCTCGCCGCCGTCATGGCGCAGATGCTGTCGTACAGGGCAACGCATATTTGGATCACCGAAGGCGAAGACGACATCTTGGTTGGCATGGTTGGGTACATGGAGATCTTCAAGGCCGTCACCATGGGTATGGCTCCTACAGCTTGATTGGAAGCAATTTTTGTTGTACTTTAATTTTGATTAATTTACTAACTGTATAGTTAACCTTCTTTCGATGGTTTTACTGATAGTTAGATGAGTAAGTGATTGTGGGGCTTGGATCAAGATCTTTGTTAGAGAATGTTCATTCTCTTGTCCACATGTTTCCTTTATGCCCCACATTTTTGTATATAAAATTCGAAAATTATGAGTACTTCAGTGAGCAATTCGAAAACAAGCGTTCTTTAATATACTCGATATAATGATGAATAAACCGTACGGAAATTCAAGTACATCAGACACTGGAAACTTATACAGACAGTGAAATATATATCATTATGGTTCTGTTGAAGGCCTGTAGTCACACAGATATTCAATGGTAGTACCCCGCACTAATCCTTCCTTAGCTCAATGCACTCCCGGTGGATGCCGGAGCTGTTGATGACCACAATTTCCAATTTATCTCCCTGCAAATATCATGAAAGAATAAATTTTTTAATCAGAAACTTTATAAGTTTTTAGTAAGATTATTGGGCATAAGACGTGTCAGAGGGTATCGTACAGTGTAAATGTCTCGTTCTGTGGCTGATGCGAAAACGTCCTTCACTAGATCAACCGCATCTGATTCAGATAGGGGCGTCACTGCATCCTGCACGATTAGCATGTCATCAGAGTTCTGATTGATCAAAATAATCATACATTGTAACTCATAAACAACAGATAGTTCTGTGTGTCCCATGAACCTTAAAGCCTACCAGCGTCTATTATTGGCCATTGCAATGCTAACAAAAATTTAAGATCAAAAGGTTGGAATTTTATAGAACTCACCCGCGCTGGCAGTAGCAGAGGACTAGGGGATTTTAATTGGTTATCCAGAACAGGCATAATTAACTTTGCACCTGTTCCCTGAGCACTATAACCTGTCCTCTCATAAGACCCAACAGCGTCGTATGTGAAGACACAACCTTTACCTGTTAAAATGAAGAAGCTCAGAGAGACTGAATGATCAATGTAAAAAGTTACAGTAAAATCATACCTTGACTGTCCAGTCCACCCAGCACGTTAAAAGCGTAGTACGGGAAGAACCGCTTGTAGTACAGTGTGTTTGAGAGCAGTTGTGCCATAGCAGGACAGCTCATCTTCTTGTTATGGTTGTGTTCATAGACCTGAAAAAGTAGAAATGTGAAAAGCATCAGAAATCTCTATTGACATGGTTCATTCAGAATTACATAGAAAGATGTGGTCAGAAATATATAGGTCAATCTGGACAGTTGCATCACCAATGCTGACATGATTAAAACTGAACATAATGAAGGGCCTTTTAGGAACATTAACCGTTTTTACATAAAAAAAATATTTCATAGCAACAATCTTCTGTTTGAACAAATTTAACCTTAAAGTTTTTCAAATCAATTGAATTCTAGATTAAGGTCACTAGATAGTCCATCAAGCTGTTATAGCACGAAGGTCACTGAAAAAACAGTTAAGCACAAAAATAGTCTTAGACAGACGGCTTCCCAGACAAGGAATAATTAAACATACCAATTCTTTGGCAGCCAGGTTCTTCTGCAAAGCTTTGATATCACCTTGGAAGCCAGATGAAGCCAAAACGCATTTGTCTGCACTGATTGATACGAAGCAGAGATGTAAAGATTAGCACAACTGTTCGGCAACAACAAAATATATGGCTCGTTCAGAAAAGAAAGACAGGTTCACGCACCCGTGTAGAGCAATTGCCCAGAAAATGTGAAATTCACCCAAAAAAATTGTTACTTGCAAAGATTAAAGATTATGATAGATGATTCGGAAAATATTTTTTCCCGCCACACATACGTTCAGTCCACAGCATGTTTCTCATTATGCGATTTCAACTATACAAAATGGACAGGTGCAACCGCAATTTTTGACATGTTTGCAAAAATGTAGTCCCACTAGTGGTGATATAGGTTTCATATCAGAATTTAAACAATCGATCTTAAACTTTGACAAAACAAAATATAAGTATTAGACGTTAGACTATCCAGTATCCACGGGAAAATAGCAAGGGCACATTTGTGCGAAAAATACTTTCGTTTTACTGTACTTGTACTGAAGTTTAAAAATGGCTTAAATAAACTTATGGTCACAACTATATTTGTCTGAGTGTCTGTTACATTTGTGAACTGAAGAGCAGTACAGCCTGAATTTCTGCAAATTAGCACCCAACTGAATACTGAGCACAATATTTCAGAACAGAGTTATTAATTTCTAGTAGTAATGAACTGGTACACCGGGTTCACAAAATCAGGAATCAGAAATTCAGCAGCATGCGACACCTTTTTACTAGCTACATATCATGGGCATCAGAATGCCTAATATCACTTAAACTGTTGATAGTAGTAGTAGTAGTACTGAATTACACCAGTGGTTCTTCCTTGGCAGGCCTCTGAACTAACGCAAACTCTCACCGAATTTCAGAACATAATCACTGGCTGAATTTCAATCAGTAACGATCAAACTATGCCGGGCAGATAAAATATTAATCTAAAATATCCACCAGACCACCAGCACGCAGGTCCTACAGGACTAACTAGAACGCTGACCTCGACCCCAATCTCCAACCAAAAATCACGCTCATATCACAGAAGAAAGGAAGGACACGGAAGGTTCAGAAGCATACAGTTCAGAGATCTTGGACTGGTCACGGGACAGGATGCTGTATCCGACGGAGAGGCGGGTGTCGGCGGCGACCACGCAGTAACCGTCGCCGGCGACGGCCACGCACGTGCCGCCGTTGTTCTCGTACGGTTCGAACCTCGCCATCGCCTCCGCTCCGAGACTCGCTCTCCCCTCCTCCCCGCTTGCGACGCTGCTCTGCTTGCTTTGTTCTCGACGGGATCTCTGGATTTCTGATGCGAACCGGAGGAAGCGTGGTGCGGGGATAGGGAGAAGGTTCCGGCTCTGCTTTTAACTCGGTCGCGCCGCGGGAGCCGAGTTCATCTTGTGCTGCAAGATGAACTCGTCGCTGCTTCGTTTCATGGGCCTGACTGAACAAGTAGGATGGGCTAATTGAGCCAGCTATTGGCCCATATCACGCTCCTTTAGTCCTTAATCTCCTTCAACGACTCGGATCCCACCGTCCTTATCCCATCCGACGGTTTCCATGACCTCAGGGACGGTCGCTAAACGAAATAGCGACCATCCCCCTCTTCCGCCTCAGGCGCGCACGCCGCGGCGATCGCCCTTCTGCCCGCCGCCGCCGCTACAGGAGGGTGCTGGTCGATATAACGATGTATGCCGCGAGGGCGGCTCACAGTATTGACGCAGTGCACCTCGTCAGGCTCTAGGCTGGGAGTCGCGCAGTGGCTGCGCACTGACGGCAGGCGCTGCCAACGCCGCGTGGAGCCGTCGTGGCATTGGCTCGGCAGTCGGCACCATCCATCACCGTTTATAGACTCTGATAATACGCTCACTAATGCAAGGGGCAACGGACAGATCCGTTCCATGCCGAAGCGAAGCGCGCCGCTAGCTGTTCCCGATCGGAGTCTGCGTTCTTCAACCAACCAAACGTTGGCATGGCGTCTCATCCGTTCAAGTCCTTGCCATCCGCCGGAACCGCCAAAAACGCTGGAACAGATCAGCCGCCGGTATTTTAAACGCAGTTGTCCTTGGCGCGAAACGCGTGCATACGGCATATACCGGCGTGTCACCGATCCTTCTTGACCTCCAGAGCATGGAGCACGTCGATCGTGCACCACTGTGGTGCAATCGCAAAGTTACAATCGGTGGCGGAGATGAACGGCCGGGACGAGTAGCGGCGAGATGCCGAGGGCATGCCTCGTCGAGCGCGGCGCCGCCGGTGCGACTCTCTGGCAGCCTTCACCTTCTCGGGCCGCGCCAAGCCGGAGGGGCCATCACGGCACTGGCCATAGAAGTTTCTGCGCATGCGCAAATGCGAACAGGAACGAGCAGTGCGAGGTAGAACGGAAGGATCGGTTCCATGATTAAAAATTAGGTGACGGTGATGCTGTGTCCCCGACCGGAATCCTCATTCCAATCCATCAACCGAAGCACGTCGGCGTCCGCTGCGCACAGAGTTTAACCGGAAAGAAGAAGGAAAATCCGTTCAAGTCCTTGTCATCGTCTCCTCGAGTGGTCAGAACGCTCAGACGCCAGTATTGCCCACTTTAATTCAACATGATCAATTCGTCGGCAAAAAAGAGTTCCCGGACTTAACTACTCCCTCCATTCTAACCTGGCCATTCCGTGACGTGAACGGCTCTCTTTCACTTACCAAATTCATGCTTGCCTGTGACCGAGATCAGCATAATGCACGCAACCATGTCCTAGTGGTGCAAGAGCAGAGCCTCCACTACTAACCACTAACCAGTGGCTGCTCCAATCTATTTTCATCCTCGTATATAATCCAATATCACCTAGATAGAACCGTCCTTTTGTTGCCCCCCTTTTTCTCATGTCGCCCCAGCTGTTGTCTTGCTTCTATTTTACGATCTTCTATGGATAACTTTGTACTTACAAATTAATGTCAAACACGTCACAGGCAGCTCCTCTGATATCTTCCTGCCTGGGTGAGATCGGTATAAAGCTCATGCATGAATGAATTGCTCACTGGCCGGGGACGAAAACAAATCTCTTTCCACCAGCCAGATCAAAACAATTCCTAAAGAAAGCTTGCAGCACCTGTGAGTTGTGACCGGAGTTGCTACTCTTTGTCAGCCCTCACTCGATAGTCAGTTTGATCCTAGACAGCTAACTCCACATCATGAACTGGTAGCTGGAAATATACCACATCTGTGGCAACTTTGTGATGACAAATTAAGGCAGAACATGCAGGCATGTCATGTCAGTACAATGCTGGAGAATGGCGACAAGATTG
This sequence comes from Eragrostis nindensis, assembly GCA_012490785.1. NCBI lineage: Eukaryota > Viridiplantae > Streptophyta > Magnoliopsida > Poales > Poaceae > Eragrostis > Eragrostis nindensis. Next base: position 116,249 of record JAAXCT010001087.1, read on the forward strand.
ACAATTAAGGGTAAAGCCGTAAAGGACGCTGAAAACGATGGTTACAGGTTACGGCACTGGAACCTGCCGGAACGGCACATACTCGATGGTGGGCCACTGACAGAAGAACAATGGGGTAGGAGTTGGAAGAAAACATGGGGACATGGGCTCGTTTGTTCAGTCCAATGAAAGGGAGATATACCTTAGAGCGTCCTTAAAGGTAGAGACGGCATCGACTCTTCACATCATCTAAGGGGCAGCATAAGAGTTTATATCAACTCTAAAGTAATGACTGACTCCGCATGTCAGCGCCTCAATAAATGTTAGAGACTGCCTCTTGTAGAAGAGTTAGCAGTCTTCTCTCTCTTCTTTTCTTCCAATAAACAATTCTAAGAGTTAGCTAAGAAGCAACTATTGGGGACGCTCTTAGGCGCCAGCGGCGTGAATGGGTCCGAGAAGAGGCTCAGTGGGTTGGCCACTAATTTTGCCTGCGCAATTCGGGTTAGCTATGAGCACTTGCAAATACACCTTTCTAACGAGGACACACATACTCGAAATGGTTAAGGTCAAGTAGCATGCTGTTTTAGGTGGCTGAAACATAAATTGTTTCATCTTTCCAGTCCATTAAAAATCAGTAAAGCTGTCCTCTTGCTTGAAATGAAAAAAATGGGCCAAACTGTACCTGGTATTTTTCTCATTTTCAGTCACCTCTCCAAACAAAAATTAGTAGTGATGATCGTATATCATTGCCGAAGTACAGTCCAGAAACAACTGTGTCAGTGCCAGAGCACGACGTTAACCTCTTTTATCAGGGCTGAAAAATTAAGTCTGATGTGATTCTTGTGGTGTGAATAAAATAGTGTATTTATATTTATGCCTTTCCCATTGTCGTGAATATGAGGCTAAAAAAGGACTACATCCAGATGTTTTTCCTGGTCGTTAGACAAGCCATATAGTACAAGTTTGTATTCAGAAGCTTGTCCTAACGACAACAAAAATGGATTTGGAAGGAGTACGAAACAGTAACCTTTATCACAGAAAACTTGTAGAAACAGCTATATTCTCTCTGATTTTTTTATAACAGGAGCTTTAAATTTGTGATATAATTAGAGATCACTGTATCTTCTGTGCTGGGATTCTGTAAAAGAAAAAAGAAGATGTGCTGAATTTGTGGGAAAATTGACTTTCAGATTCCTCTCACCAGCGCTCTATATAAGACCTCAACAATGACACGAACATACATCTTGCTCAGATCCACTCCTAGCTCAGGTTAACACACAAGAAGGCTGAGATTTGCACTCTGATCAAGGAAAGGACGATGATCGCTTGGGTCGACATCTACAAGGTGGTGGAGGCAATGGCGCCACTCTACTTCGCGTTGACGCTCGGGTACGCCTCGGTGCGCTGGTGGCGGTTCTTCACGCCGGAGCAGTGCGGCGCCATCAACACGCTGGTGGTGCACTTCTCCATGCCCTCCTTCGGCTTCGACTTCGCGGCCCGCACCGACCCCTACTCCGTGAACTACAGCGTCATCGCCGCCGACGCCGTGTCCAAGGCGCTCGCCATCCTCGCCGTGGCCGCGTGGGCCCGCTGGTGTGGTGCCAAGGGCGGCGCCTGGGCCTTGTCAATCACGGGGTTCTCCCTCGCCGCGCTCAACAACACGCTCGTCGTCGGCGCGCCGCTGCTCTACGCCATGTACGGCAAGTGGGCGCAGGACCTCATCGTGCAGATCGCCGTCGTGCAGGCGCTGGTGTGGTTCCCGCTGCTGATGCTGGCGTTCGAGCTGCGGAACGCGTGGCTCGGCATCGTCCCGCCGTCGTCCTTGGCGGCCGACGTCGAGAGCCCCACGACGGCTGCTAGTGGCCCGGGCGGCGGTCGCGTCGTGGCCTTGTCGCCGGTGGCCGGGAAGGACGACGCCGAGATGGAAGCAGAAGGACGTAACAGGATCCGGGTGTGGCCGATAGTGAAGACCGTGGGGCTCAAGCTCGCGAGGAACCCCAACATGTACGCCAGCCTCCTCGGCGTCGCGTGGGCGTGCGTCGCATTCAGGTACACGCGCAGTCGTCATGTCAGGGTTCGTTTATTACCTATAATTTGTGCATGGGGCATGGCTGATGGATGGCTGGTGAATGTGTTATGGCGCGCATGCAGGTGGCACCTCAGCATACCGGGCATCGTGACGGGCTCGCTGCAGGTCATGTCCAGGACCGGCACGGCGATGTCTATGTTCAGCATGGGTTCGTAACGCAACTCCAACTCGGACTTGGTAGATAGTTTGTTGATGCTCGCAACGGTCAAGTCCACCATATGATTGACGACATGCTTAATTTGCAGGCCTGTTCATGGCGCAGCAGGAGAGGATGGTCGCGTGCGGCGCGGGGCTGGCGGCGCTGGGCATGGCGCTGCGTTTCGTCGCCGGCCCGGTCGCTACGCTGGTCGGCGCCGTCGCGCTCGGGCTCCGCGGCGACGTGCTGCGCCTCGCCATCATACAGGTTTCCCTCCTGTCTGCTCATCTTGCCAGCCACCTGCAGCAGTCTCCTGCTGTCATGACGGAGCATAAGAAGACCTAGTCCGATTGAGCCGCACTCTCTCGCCGGTCGCTCACCTTTACCCGTGTTGCAGGCCGCGCTACCTCAGTCTATTACGTCCTTCGTGTTCGCAAAGGAGTACGGGCTTCATGCCGATGTCCTCAGCACGGCGTAAGTCTCCTCAACGTCACCATGCATCTGATTCTTGACTTCAAGTGTAAAACTAACTTGGTGAACGCATTCTTGAATGCAGGGTTATATTTGGAACACTGGTTTCTCTGCCGGTGCTCCTTGCGTATTATGCTGTCCTCGGCATTGTGTGACGCTTAATGAGATGAAAATTAGTGTGCGGGTGTTGCATTAGTAATATCGTTGATCTTCTGAACTTTATACGTAGGAGTACCACTCTTCCAGGCTGATTGTGGAAGGGGATGGTCGTGCCTGAGTCAAAGATATGTCCACGATTATCAATGGAAAGGGAATGGACGGTGACTGGTGCTAGACAAAAGGAAAGAAAAAGCTTCAACCAAATTTGAGCGTGTCAGCTAAAGAAAGAAGCTTTTCGCACACCGCGTTGTTCCTTGTAACGTGTTTTCTTTCTCACCCACAATCTCAGCTGAGAAATCTGTTTCAATGTTCCACGAATCCAGTTCTATTTTCCTTTGCAAAATTTTCTTGGCTAGTAGAAACTAGTTAAAATGACACTGTTGAAAGCAATGTACGTTGGAGTAGTCTGTAGTGCAGTTTGGCCAAATGATTCCGGCCTTTGTTAAGTAATGAAACAACCAAGCGTGCGTATAAATAGCTGACTGAAAACAAAGGACACATAGATAGACAGCACAGGAGTACCTCACAATGTACACACATCAGAAGAGGCCCAGTTCAGCTCAGCTCATCTCATTCCAAGGAAGGCTGAAGCACGTAGGCGTCCTGTCCATGGCTTGACATCTTGTAGCATCGCGCCTTGTGCTTCACCAACCGCAGCTCTCCACCACCCAAGGAGCCTGCTGCTGTTCCCCGGACGGAGGGCACTTGACAACTTGGACGGCCATCAGCAAGAGGGCGAACCGCGAGGGTATCATGTCTTCGCCGGCGTACTCGATGGCAATGGTCCAGGTGATGCAGAACTTGCCGTCTCCCAGGTAGGCCAAGCTGCCGGGGCTTCGCACGTGGAATCCCATGTCTCTGCATTCGCCGGGATACGACTCGTCCTGCCACACGTAGCGCACCGCCGGTGGCCCCCTGCCGTGGCGGTGGGGGTGTCGAAGGCGCAGAGGCAGAGCCGGCGCGGGCAGATGCCGAAGCAGAGGCCCAGCTCGGGGACGAAGAGGCCGCGGTGCTGGCACGGCAGCTCCCAGTCGCCTTCCTTGCGCCATGCGAGGTGAACCGTGTCGAAGGAGTAGGTGCCCCTGTCAGGCGCCGAGACCCAGACGCGCGAACCGGCGGCCAAGAACGCCGTCACGTTGCAGAAGGCCGTTTCGGAGTCCGACCCGATCCTGTGCAGCCCACGCGGCGGCGCGGGGAGTGCGCGCCAGGACCAGCGGCGCCCATGATGACTGCTCGGCTGCGCCGGCGGGGGCACGAGGGCCTGGAAGCTGGGCTGCGAGTACCTGGTTGGTGGCCACAGGTGGTTGGGGACGGCGTACAATAGGGTGCCCAGTGGGATGAGGACGACGCCGCCGGGCATGGAGTAGCGAAGCTCCGGCCCGGACGACACCTCGGAGCCGGCAGTGTCGTAAATGATGGTGCGCCTGTCGCAGCTGACGGCGACAATGTTCGCGCCTCCGGAGCCGGAGACGACGGCGAGGTCATGGCGCTCGGGCCGGCCCGGCAGCGTGTCGAACTGCGCGACGGGGCGCGGGAAGTTTCTCATCGCCGCCCAATCGTCGGGGTCCTCGTCTTCGGTGGATGCGAACATGTCCTTGAGGTTCATCTTGAAGACGAGGTATGTGTAGCAACCACGATCCAACCTTTTCTCCTCCACTACAAAAAGAAGGCGCTGCCTCCCCTTGCTGTGCCGCGGGTGCTCGCCTCCGCCGGCGGCCATCTCACCCCCGGCCGCCTCGCCTTCTCAACCGATATAATAAAAATAAATAAAATCTTTACTACTTAATAAGTCTCAAAAAAGTCGTCAGCCATAATTTTCAGATGGATTTTTCAGATTTCAGATCTCCCGCATCCGAATTCGGCTCAAATTTGATGTTAGTTCGACTCAAATTCAAATGTCTGAGTTAGTTCCTTAGAGATGCCAATGGGATATGGTCAACAACTCCTGTGAGCAGTAGTGGTAAGCCCATTTACTTCCTTCTATGTGACCTGAGTTCGAATATCGTTCTCGCCAACAATGTTGCCTGCTTTTTTTTTTCTGGGGCGCCGGCGGCCGACCCCACCAGACCGTGTGGGGGAGAGCGATGGGCTCCACCGCGGCTTCTCTTCAAACTAAAGTTCACAAATTTCGTCCAAACTGCTCTATCATTAGGTAGAGAGATCCCCTTGTTACCTTTTTTTTTTTTCGATAAATCTTATATAGAGAGACAGACGGCCGGTTCCGTTCCGCAGTGGACCAGTAGTCTCGATCGGACTCAGTTGGCTTTATCTTGGCGCGGATGCTAGTGCTGTCACTAGCGGCCCTGGCGGAGGCCGCGTTGAGCCCGTGTCGTTCCGGCCGAGAAGAACGGCGCCGGCGACGCCGAGACGGACGCGGAAGGAGCAGAAGCGCCTAACAGGACCCGGCAGTGGCCGATAGTGAAGACCGTGGGGATGAAGCTCGCGAGGAACCCCAACGTGCACGCCAGCGTCCTCGGCGTCGCGTGGGCATGCGTCGCATACAGCTATGCACCGGCCGCGCAGTACATATCAGTGTCACCGGCCGGCTCTCGTCGTTGGCGTGTACACGCGCCGTCGTGTCAGGGTTCGCTTCGCTGACATACGTGCGTGCACTGGTAGTACGCTAGCCGCCCCCTGGCTCCGTCCCTGGAGGGCAACACTCGTTCGGCGCCCACAAAACGAATTCAACGAGCGCATCACAGGTGCCGTGCAAGCGTTAAACCATACAAGCATCATTACGTGCGCGTGTAATTGCTGCTTAGCGGCTTTTTATTTATAGCCCTGCCTGGTGCATCTACGCGAAGTAAAGCATCAGCGTCATCGCATGAGCCAACTCCGGAGTACGGAACAATGGTTATCCTCAGGAGCTCGTCTTCCACTCTCAATGGCAATAAGAGCTTCGCTGAAGCGTGTGTGAGATGATCAACCTGAGTCATGTCCTGATCGCCAAGAACTGGTGCGCCACCGTCTCCGACGACTACCTCCACGGCTCCACCGCAGGCTCCCGCTGCAGATGTCCAAGGACCATGGTCCATGGACCATAGTGTACGTCCCAGACGACCCATCCCGCGGCAAGGGCCCCGGGTTCGCGTGCGCGGCCAGCAACGGGCTGCTCGAGGACTGCGACCTGAGCTTCTTCCCGTTCCGCAACGGCGCCGTCGTCTCCGACGCCTGCAACGGCCTCCTCCTCTTCCGCTCCGCCGGCACGGCGCGGTTCTACTTCGCCGACCCGGTGACGCGGCGGTGGGCGGCGCTGCCGCGGCCCTCGCAGGAAGCGGTGGTGGCGTTCGACCCGCTCGGCTCATCTCCCCGCGGCCCCGCCACCACTTCAGCGTGATCAACTTCACCGGGTGTCGCGACCGCGGCGCCGCACTCGAGGAGTTCTCGTCGGAGGCGTGGGTGTGGGCCGCGCGCGATGCGGAGTCCGCGGCGGACTTCCTCCGCGGCTTGGTGCACTTCCGCGAAGGTGCCGTCTACCTCCTGGCCGCCGAGCTCGTGTGCACGGTGCTCGTGCAGCCCGAGCCAATGGAGGGCGACGGCCGCGTCGGGCACTCGGGCGGGCTGCTGCACTACGTGACCAGCAACAGCGAGCTGCTTAAGGTCTGGGTGCTCGAGGGCCATTGGCGCCCGAAGTATGCCGTCAAAGTCGTTGACGTCGAGGAGGGAGGACGCAGGGGACGCAACTTCAGGTTCTTGGCGCTGCACACGGAGGTGGACGCGTTGTACATATGTGGTCGCCGTGGAATTTCGCGGAGTACGACCTGAAGAGGAAGGACATCATTGGAGCTTGGCTGTTCGGCGGCAAGGATCACAATGGCGAGAAGAACCGTATCGTGCTTCCTCGTCGCGGCGGCCGTGCCTCCGGCATGGGAGGCCAGGAAGGCGACGATGTCGAGCGAGCTGAGCAGGCCGACCACGCTGGCCGAGGCGGGCGCCAGCGGCGAGACGCCGTCGCGCCAGACCACCACGCCGGCCTCCTGCGACTCCGGGATGGCCGCGGCCGCCACGTAGAGCGGGTCCGAGGCCGGACCGCCCTTGAGCAGCGGCTTGCCGGCCGTGAGGGCGGCCGCGGCCGTGCGGAGGAAGACGATGTGGGCCATCCGTCCATCCGCCGCTGTGACGCTGAGATCTGATCGGGTGGGTTCACGAGATTGCGCGCTATTCGTTTCGCGTTTGACGAAATCAAAACCTTTGTGTGGTGTCGTCTTCTTTTGAGGGGGACGTGTCCGATCAGCCATTGCAAGCAGTACAGAAGCATCGTGATCTGATCACCAAAACCTCAGCCTCGTCCTCGAAGATCCATTTTTTTTTTTTTTGAAGAAAGATCCATTTGAATTCCAAGCAGGAAACAGTTCTGTTCGCGGGCCGTTGGCTTAGTACCACCAAACTTGGACGGGCCTGCTTGAGTTCGCTCAAACGTTCTCAGGCCGGACGCGACCCCAACTACCAAATGGTAATGACGAAGACCCAATAATACGCGGTCCATATATCGATCAGCGTGCCGCTAACTAAAATAACGGAGCGGCCTCATCACAGGTGCCGTGCAAGCCTAATCGAAAAAAAAAAGAAGAAGAAGAAGAAGGAAGAAGGTGCCGTGCAAGTCTTAAGCCCAAGCATGCACTGCCTTCGCCCTTCGGTATGTGTAGAACATACTACGTAGGATTGCTGATTGGTGGTCAACTTGATGACCAGCCTGATCGACGATGTGCTCACCGAGATCATCCCGAGGCTGCCCGTCTAAGTTTGCGGTGGAGGCGCGCCACCATCTCCGACAGACTACGTCCGCCGCCGGCTCCCGCTGCACATGTCCCTGGTCTACTTCCCGTTCCTGGAACTGGAAGGGTGAGTGCTTGCGACGCCCTCAACGGCTTGCTCCTGTTCCGCCCCGCCACCGCGCCGCAGCTTTACGCCGTCGACCCGGTGGCGAGGCAGTGGCGGCGCTGCCGCGGCTGCCGACAGACGCGCTGCTGTCCATGCTGGCGTTCGACCCGTTCGGCTCCGGCTCCCCGCGCTACCGCGTGATCAACTTCACCGGCTGGCGTGGGCACGTCGGTTCTCGTCGGAGACGGGGGAGTGGACCGCGCGCGACGCGAACTTCGGCGTGAGTTGTATGCACCAACCAGTTCACCCAAAAGCCTAAGCTAATGAAGAAATGTGGGCAATTCACTTATACTCCAACACTCGCCCTCACGTGCAAGCTCCCTCAGACCGCAAACGTGGAATATTCGAGTGGCTGCAATTTATTTAATAAATCGCGCCAGCTAGGATTCGAACTCGAGACTTCTGTCTCTGATACCATGTAAGAGAGATAGAATTAGTGTATAACGTGTGGATTAGATCGACGTGTGGAGAGGCAGCTCGCGCTGCATGACGCTAAAGCGACGACGAGCGGCAGATCAAAGGATCTGCGCTGAACCAAGGGCGCTTCCCCTGACGAAGATCAGAGATAGATCTTCCGGGGGCGCGCGATGCGGAATCGGTGGTGGGCTAGGGTTAGGTCACAGGATCATAATCCTCTCGTGATATCGAGGTTCCTCACCGGCTCGATTCACTTCCACGGCGGCGTCGTTTACGTCCTGGCCACCGACCTAAACTACATCGTGCGCATGGACGGCGCCGCCGGCGCCGAGCTCGCGTGCGCCTCCATCTGAGCTGCCCGAGCCGACGGACGGCGAGGGACCCGTCACGCACTTCAGCGGTGTGCTGCACTACGTGACCCAGCTACCGCGACAGATTCAATGTCTGGGAGATGGACGAATCGTCATCCTTCCGCCATTAGCGGCTGAAGCACGCAATCAAAGCCGACGATGTCGTGGAGGGCGGGTGCAGGGGCGGCGAGGTCAGGTTCTCGGCACAGCGCTGCACCCGACAAGGCGAGGTCAGGTTCTTGGCGTCGCGCTGCACCCGGACAAGGACGCGGTGATAAGTCATCAGTAAGTGACTGCAGATACTCCCTCCACGACATAGCAGTGGTTGTTGCTATCTCTGGCAAATCGGGGCATTATATATATGAATGAGAACTGAGAAGCATTATGTCAAAAGTAACATCAACGATTGCTGCTGAGTATGTTACATGGTTCAACTTCAGACTTGCTAATAGATACTAATCAGGATGGATAGAAAGATATTTAGCTAAAATAAGACAAGACATCATGGTTCACACTTGCTAACAGATATTAATCCATCAGGATGGATAGAAAGATATTTAGCTAAAACAAGACAAGACACTTGCTAATAGATACTCGGAAAGCCAACCCCACAACCTTTGATGTCCATTTTCCAAAGCCACATGCTAGCTTAACAAGGGCAACTTGGCTCAGACAACTCATGTGGTGGAAAGCTGCTGCTACCTGTTCTCTCCTTGCGTTTACGCTGGGCTTCACTATGACTCTTCTACAGAAGAAATAAGATATAAGTAAAACACACTGGTAAATTGTGTCATGAAAGGGGCAAAGTAATGAAAAAATGGTTTTTATCCTTTTCAAGAACTTTGACAAGTTGGTCTAGCTAGTTAAAACAACAAAGAATGCTAAGAACAATAAGTGTGAAAAGACATGCTATCTAGAGGGGCAAAAATAGTATACACTAATAGCTTAAAAGAGAACAAGGAACTTGCGATTCAAAGCTGACAAGAGAAAACTGTTCCAATATATGGCAAAACTTCCCCCCAAAACAAGAACCATGGCCCCACCACCTTACATGTCTAGAATAAGACATACATCCAGCTTCTCACAAAAGCAAGAATTTGCTATGCACAGCTAAGCAGCTTTGTTTCAGGTTTGCTATCATGCCTATTTCCATACGCTTGGTCTTGCGATTTCCATAGGCCAAGCTCCATCAAATTAGGTCTCTACCCTACGCCTCTGCTAAGTTTCAAACCCTAAAGATAGGGTGTGAACAAACACGCGACAACATTGCAGATCAAAGGTTGGTTTATCCACCTAGGCAAAACAACCAAAAGCCAACAAAAAATCCGCAAATGTTACCTGGTCATATCTAAAATAAGACATACGGAAATCAGTCAACTATATTCGTTAATCAAAATGCTAGAGCACATCACCTATGCAAGGGACATAGATTACCGAAAAGCAAGAATAAGACATGGCAAATTTAAAAAGACAATACTACCTAATGCAAGCAAAAAAGGATCACATAGCCCAATCTGAGTAGCCAATAAAAGAAATACTGATGGAATTATTTCTACATTTCATGATGTTTAACAAGCATTTTCTCTACAAAATTTACACTAAAGCTGAAATAAGAATACATCTACTTACAATAAAAGAAATAAGTTTACACTAAAGCATTTTCTCTATAAAATTACTTCTATTTGCAAAAGCAGGCCCTAGCAATTCAATGTACAGAACAAAGAAATTATGCTTCTAGAACATTTCTGATCGGTCTATATGCACACTGCACTAGAGAAATAATGTTGCGTGCTCAGTGATTTTAAGATCTACTCTACGCTACGAGTTTGGTACAAGTTGTCAGCTTAGATAATAAATTTTACCAAGTTAACTCAGAAGTAGCACAAGTTCAAAGATTAGGTTGATATCCATATAGAATATTGCGACATTACTCATCATCCTACATCTCTCAGCAGTTAGCACATAAAAAGAGACGTATAGTAGTACTTAAGTCCTGCCCCTAGAAAACGGTTTAGACAATAATGCAAGGGAACCAAAACTGCCCCTGGTAAGTAATAAGAATCCCAGCTAAGCACAATGATGCAGAATTCTACAACTCTGGGACCTGAGAGGTACCTTGTTTAAGTAGCTGATGAAGGTACTAGCGAATATATTGGTGGGAATACGTCCACTTGCAGTAGGGAGCTTGAAGTTAAACAAAACGCGATCCTCTTGCATGTCAAGGGAAAGAACATAGCGCCCTCTGTCTTCTGGTCGCCCGTTCATGGACTCAAGGTCAGCAGCCCCAGTGATGTATACAATGCCATCGTCAACCATGCTAATTATAGGGAACGTGGGCATAAGCTGATGCAATTTGAGCGACGGGTCAGCCAGTAGGTTACCATACCTAGTACTGAAAGTCTGCGTCCACGCACTGAGCATCCACTCAGACATCTTTACCGGAAGAGTCCATAACGTGATGGTCACACAGCTATGATCTTGGCTTTGTCCGTAGCCATCCACAGTGACGAATTTGATGAACTGATCACCATCACGATCAACGCAGCACATTGAACGATGCGCCCTTGGCTCCCCCCGGCCATCAATGCCAACTTTGATGTGACCAGGCAGTGGGAGGAACCGAAACTGAGGTTGGGAAGCAGACATATCCTCGCACACCAATATGCCCAGAAGTAAATCAGCCCAGCAGAGACCTTTGCTTCCAACAGGGAACACAAGGTCAGCACAGAAGGTATACGAGGGCCTCGATGTGTGTTCCTCGTGCTCAGAGGAGAGCGGGAGCATCACCTCCTTCTGAGTCCAGAGGCCGGCGGCTCTGCCAGATGACGAACACACGAGGAGAGTAGCCTTGTTTGAGGTATAACCGCTGTTCCTTTGAAGGAAAAGCTCAACGATGAGATACTCTTTCGGGCCATAGTGCAGGACAGCCGCCCCGGTCCCGATGCTGCTATGAGAGAACATGAAGACAGATTGCAAAGGCACAGGAGGGATAACAGAGACTGAATTGGCCTGGCAGTCGTACACGAGGTAAAACCCCTGCGAGCCGAGACCAGGACGATACGGGCCGACGTACATGAGGAGGACGTTGCGGTCGGAGTTGATGATCAAGCCACAAGGGGGGAAGCTGCGTAAGGCAGAATCTGGTGGCCAGGACACCCGAAGGGCCAGGTGGGTAATCTTGGGGGGTTCGGCGACATGAACAAGCTGAGTTTCGACGCCCCTCACAGTACAACATAGGAGGGAAGTTACCGCAGATGACTTTCTCCACGGCGCTAGGGAACAAGGCTTTGCGATGGCGAACGACATCCGCTGCTGGGTTCTCCACCGCTTCCCGATACCGCAACATCTCCTGAAACATCGCCCGCTGCCTCTGGGATGGCGGGATGTCCTTGAGGGCTGAGGCCATTGTGACCGCCAGCGGCTCTTCTCCTCTTTCGGCGATGGCCTCCGCTAACTCATCTATGAACGGCACGAAGCGATCAACCAGGACCTCATTGGTTGGATCGACCGGGCCGCCCTCCATGGAGGATAGATGGACGATTTTCTTCTGCGTGGGTGGAGTCGTGGAGAGGAGAGGGGCGGATGGAAGGGGATTAGGTTTAGATCTGGGAGCGCAGCGGCGGCGCTGGGGCGAATTGGAGGAAGCGAAGGGATCGTGAAGACGAACCAGCGAAGAAGATAAGGGAAGGTGATCGGTCGAGATTGGAAAGAGGCGACTCTGATGCCGACTGGACGGTCGATGCGTTGTCCCTACCAAACACGCGAGGAGCAGAACTCGTGGACTAGGCGCGTGGTAGACCGGAATAATCGGTTTCGGCTTTGTTTACCATGAATTGTATAATTGTATAATTGAGCTTATATTTTTTTTAACGACAAGGCATTCGTCAACTGATTTTTGCTCAGAGTTCAAATTTGGCAGCCTGATCTCAACCGTGTAATTCGTTAATCTTTGGAGATTTGCTAGTTCTCAGACGACAGATTTCGTATGTCGCTTCGTCACATTTTTGGAACTATGAAACTGAACTGCTGGAAGAACAAAACTGAATTGTTGGAACAATAAAATTGCTGATAGAACAATTAGTTCTTGAGTAGAACAATTTTGTTTTTTCAAAGTTTTTTACACAAGTGAATGTAAATTTTAGGTGGTTGAATCAAAATTCAATGGCTAAAAAAGTGACTGAAAATTATCAAAATCTCAGTCGCGTGCCATTCGATTATAGACATGGAGATCCCAGATTGGGTTGCCCTCAAATAATTTGGCAGCCTCATCTCAACCTTGTTATTCTTCCCACGTGGATGTAATCATGTCTGTAAGCTCCATGTTTAATTTAATAATTCTCCCGTCACCTGGGTTTGATGTTCAAACAGCACAAATGTACTGGAGCATACGGTTTAGGGATTGTCGCTCTCGAAATTACCGCCTTTGAAATAATAAAATATCGCGGCGACGATTTGCTCCATGCCTAGCCTAGCTTGATCTATTAATTAAGACCTAAACAGTGTTTTTAAATATGTTCATGCTTTTGTAGCCTGATGATAAATTTAATTAAGACCTAAACAGTCTTAGTTATGCTGTCCTGACATTACTTGATCATCAAGTTATCTCGAAAGCTCGACTAATCTCAATAATACTTAACTACACGCTTTATCTCGCTCGTACAGACAGGAGTTGTGACTTGTGAGACCACCGCCCCCTTCTCTCGCTCACCCTCACTACCGCATCCGCTCCCCCTTCTCTCGCTCACCCTCCCTACCGCATCCGCTAGGGTTTTCCGGCATCCGCCCACCTCATTCGCCGCCTGAATCCTCATTTTCGTCCACGGCGAAATTCCACCTGGTCCCTCTCCCATGGCCGGCGGCGGCCAGGGAGGCGGCGGCGGCCAGCACAGGCAGTATGGCAGCGGGAGAGGGGACGGGGGAGCCGTAGGCGATGGGTCCAGGGTCTTACTGCGGCTGCCATCCTCGAAGCTGATTCCGGTGCCGGCCCAGCGCCACGACGCGCCGGTGTGCTATGACGCGTTCGGTCACGGCGCTCCGGTCGTCTACGCGCCCGCGCCAGCGACGCCTCAGGCCCTCTGCGTACCTCAGCCCCCACCATCGCTGGTTCCGGCTACGCAACAGCCTGCGCAGGGGCTGATCTCGGCCTGCTTATCGCCACCGGTTGCGGCACTCGCCAAGGAGGTGAAGAAGCCGTTCGCCTCCTCGACCGCGGCCATGGCCACCACGCAGGTTTGTGCTACAGCTGCAGCCAAGAATGCGTGGGAAGTAGATCTGGTGCACGGTGGAGCTGGAACCATCGGAGCGAAGGTCGTGATGCTCGTTAAGAACTTTCTCTGCAACCACATTTTCCACTACGATGTGAGCTCGCCCTTGTCCCATAGCCCCTCCTCTTATATTAGCCTCTATATATTCAGTTCTTTCCTGCTTAAATTTGGTGGCATTGTCGGAGATATGTGGCTAGGTTTGCTGCATCCTTTGTGTGCTTATTTAGTGATATTTCAGATGTATGGTTGTTCTACATTGATGGGAAGATGCATTACTGCGCTGCCGTGAATTGGTGTGGTAGTACCTAGTCACCTAGATGTTGCTTCCAATCGCATCCTTTTTATGGGTGTTTTGGTTGGATTGCACACTGGTATGGGATTTTCTCTTTGAACCATTGGGCCTTATAGTTCCATTTGTGTGCCTCACTTTCCCTATACGGTGATATTTTTTTGCATGCTGTGTGCTCGTTGCTGTATAATGGGTGCAGTGAATGTGTCCTATATATGTGAAGTTGAATAATCTTGGACACAGGATTAGAAACATTACGGGGTGCACATGATTATTGTTTGCATCCTGCAGTTTCTTTGGCAGTTGCCTTGTTTTTTTTCTTTGGATATTGTTTGAGCAGAAACGTATGATGTAGACTTGTGCTTATTGGTGCATATCTGTTCAGTTGGTTCTACATGATTTGCTTTCCTTTTGAATATTCAGACTTATTTATAGCAAACACTTTAGTTTGAACCTGTGTTTATTGAACTTTTACTTTGGTTCAAGTTGTGATTAATCGTGATTAATTGGATGACTTATTGCTATATCTTAAGGTTTTATTTGACATTAGACTTTCTTTAGGTCACCATTAATCCTGAGTTACAGTCAAGGCAAGCAAACAGGGAAGTTCTTAATGAGCTTATCAAGTTGTATGGAAACAAATGCTTTGGTCGAAAGCTGCTTATTTTTGATGGAACTAGTCTATATACTGCTGGCATCCTTCCTTTCAAATCAGAAGAATTTGCAGTTGAATTTGCTGATCTCAGAAAGAAAGAGAAAGAAAGGTTTGTATATTTCAGGGCCACTCTTAGTACTTTTCATTATTTGTTTCTCAGTTGCAGCTTATGCTTCTTGATTTACAGGGCTGTTAGAAAATACACAATAACAATTCAATTTGCTGGGAGAACAGACATGTACCACCTTATGCAGCACCTGCTTGGAAGGCAGATGGATACACCTCAAGGAATAATGAAAATGCTTGATGTTGTCCTTAGAGAGTCGCTTTTGTTGAAGTAAAACTGCGATACTCCTAGTGCTCTTTGGTTTTCTTTTTTATTTTTTCTTGAATAACTTATCCAGGGTACTAACAGTATCTTTGTTTTACTATTTGATGCAGTTATGTCAGTTTATCTACAGACTTCTCGACTGCTTTCTGTTACTGGAAATACATTAATGCTATGGGGTTCGAGTGTTGGAGAAGTTATTACCAGAACCCACACCCTTCAGTGACCATTGGTACTGTCAGTTATTTTTTTCTCATTTCTCAATTTAGTCGTGTGCTTTTCATGATATATTTCTAGATTTTACATTGTTTTCAAGTTAATTTGTTCAGATGAATGCGCAAGATCCTTTTTCAAGCCTGTGGCTTTGATCAATGTTGTTGAGAGGCTCCTGGATATACATGATACAACAAGGCCTTTGTCCTACGGCGATGTTGTGAAGGTTCTATAACTCTTCGAATATACACAACCTTTTGGAATTCAGTGTGATGGAATGTCTTATAGATGATTAATGTCTTTTTTTTTTGTCTTCAGATAAAGAAAACATTACAAGGAATCTACATTGAAACATGCCAGCAACAGGACCGAATCAGGGATACAAGATAACAGGGATTACTCCCATCCCTATGAGGCAACTGATGTAAGTATCTTGCCACATTATAGTTCTCATTTTTCTTTTCGTATACAGTCTTTACATTCTATAGCAAATATCCATTATGTTGACAAGTCTTAGTATAAGGCCAAATTTTTGGTATGTGTTCCTTAACAATGGTCTGCTAACTGAAATACATCCCTTCATTAAGTAATCTGTAAGTGGATCATAGTATCATACAAAATTTGGTTGTTTGGACACATATAACACTGCCATCGTATCTGTTTTGTCTTTCTAGCCTTCCATTCAACAGCAAGGGATCACAAAAAACTGCTGTTCATTTCTGGGAGAAATATGGTTACGGATTGGAGTATTCTTGTTTGCCCTGTCTTCAGGCTGGCAGTGATTCGTACTTATCATACTTACCAATGGAGGTACTTATCTACATCACTTAGTTTGAATAATTCTTGGTATATTCGGTTTTTCACCAAAAGCCAATTGCAGGTTTGCTATATTGTAGAAGAGCAGAGATACATTAAGAAGCAGCTTAATCAGAGACAAGCGACCGATACACCAAGAGCAACTTGTAAACGTTCTCGGGACAAGAAGCAGAACATCCATGATGTACATTATGTGCATTTTATTTCCGTGTCACTTATTAGATTATAAACTGTGTTGTCACTGTCATAACATTATTTCTTTTTTTGTGCACTTTCATAGATGGTATTGCCCAACGGGCTCACAGAAGCCAGCACACCAACAACAAACTTGGGTGCTGATGTTGAATCATCATTGCAAGGAGAGGCTTCTGAATCGACAATTGTCACTGTTAGTTTCTTCTTCTAACTTATTATCTTGTGAATTATATAGCCCCTTTAGTTGAAGTGCAGTGGTGAAATACTGACATTAGCTGTGTTTCTTTTACTGAATTTTCGTATAAATGGTGGCATCAATCAATGGATTGTCTAGAAATAGTATAACTGTCTAATGGATGCATTATATGAGAAGGCGTAAATTTTCTTAATATTGCTAAATAACATAAAGAAATACATATTAATCTACTGCATTCAGAAAATAAAGGCCAGAAATACTTCTGAAGTGTTCGATCAGTGAGCTGTCAGCTCTTTCCATCTGGTAATTTTCTCAACTAATGCTTGTTAATTAACTGCAGGTCTTTGTGTGTGTATTTAACCAACAAATTCCAGTAACAGTCAACTTGAGAACATCCACAGTATTAGATGTTGTTCGAGTTGCTCTTTTCAAAAGAAAAATCAAAGTTCAAGATGCATGTTTGTATCTTGAAACAAGAAATCTTGATGGGAATGAGATGTTGAGTTCTCTACCTCTTGGAAGGGATTCTCACATACGCTTAGGCCCAAGGAGGAGGGGTGGAGCGTGAGTATTTGAACTCTTAACTATTTAGTGCAATCTTTTCTTTTTCCCTTGCTCGATTGTAAAAACTGTGATCTGTGCAGGCCCTTCATTATCAACCGGCCAGTGCACTATGAGAGCCTGGATACGGTGCTTGCTAACAACGCCTTTGGCCTTTTTGATATTGTATTGCCTCCCCCAGAACTGATGCTAACGGGTGACCAGCATCCTGCTTTCACACCTATATGTTTTTGGTCAGGCTTTACTTGCTACCTCATGCATCGGCTATTCGTTTTGGTGTTCTGGGATGGGCACCTTCATGGAAGATGCTATATGGGCCGTTTCACTCGAGCGAACATAGGAGTTACAGCAGATGGTCAACTGACGATTAATGTTGCGTCTGAGAACTATACCCCAAATGGTGGAAGACGTGATTGCAATGCAATGATTGATCTAATTCATGAGCTCCTTCTTATACCTTTTACACATGGCTACCCTGTGCATGTGGATTTCTTGGTTAATCTGTTATCAAACCATACTGCGGACCTCTGGGCTAATCGCAACTTCCTTACCTTCTTAGTGAACTACCCCTGCCTTCTCTCACATGCTGATAAACAAAAATGGTATAACTTGATTGATCTCAAGATATTGCAACTAGATCCTGGTCAGTTGGCTAATCTGAGGCGAATTTTCAACAATCCCATCTTTCAAGGATGGCAGACTTATATAACTCATGTCCCTGCATTCATGGATACGTTTATGTACCATGCTCAGTTTGACCCAAATGCTCAAGCATATGTGTCTGTCTACACTCCACAACTGGATCAAGCATTTCACTTTGGTAGAAATTTTCTAAGCCACCCCCTGCCGAGGTTCATTTCTATCCTCTTGTACTAGCATTTCTATCCTCTTGTGTGATTATATATTTATGTGTCAGCTGATTTCTCATCATGTACAGGTTACTCAAGAAGTTGCTGAAGCTGCATTGTCTTATTTGCTGGATCACTTACTAGCAATATTTGTCCTTGCCTTGGTGGTTGACTTCGCAGGGCCTCAATATTGGAATGGGAGTTAATGGGGATGTGAGTAAAATTACATTTCTTTTCTTTACGTTTTTTTTTTTGTGTGGCTATTAACCTTTAATAAGGCATCATTTTTGATTTTGTGTTACAGCATCTCGAATTCTAATTCAGATAAAAGCAAGTTTAATTGATAGAAGCAGGGCGGACGTGGGGAGTCAGGATGTGTGGACAAGGTGGGAGGCAGTGCACATGATTGAGTCGGATGTGTGGACAAGGTGGGAGGCAGTGCACATGGTTCTGTTGATGAAACTAACCCTCTGTTAATCTAGTTGTGACTCTCACAGATTTTGTCATTTGGCATGTTTGGAAGTACTTAGTTAATCCCTCCCTTGTGACTGTATAAATCCCATTCACTTGCTTTCTGAAACTAGTTACCTTGCCTGGAGAATGTAGTTTGGGCACATTACTTGGAGACAGTAGTTTCGGCACATTCTCCGTGCAACCCCTGGTGCAGGCTGGAGCAACGGTAACGAAGGCTCAGCCAAATGGTATCTTTCTGAAGATATTCTTGTTTCCATGCGAATGATTTGATGATATTCTTGTTTCCATGCGAATGATTTGATGATATTCTTGTTTCCATGCGAATGATTTGATGATATTCTTGTTTCCATGCAAATGATTTGATGACTGCACATTAGGGATGGTTCAGGAAAATAATAGGAACAAACTGATCATACACCACGCAACGCATTTACGAGGAGAAAGTCAGGTCAGCTCAGCCAATAGAAGGGTGAAGCACGTAGCCACTAATTCCATGGTCCGACATCTTGTAGCATCGCGCCTTGTGCTTCACCAGTCGCAGCTCTCCAGCCCCGGCCGCTTCACCAGCAGCTGGTTGTTCATCAGGAGGAGAGCACCTCAAGACTTGGACGGCAATCAAGAGGAGCGCAAACATTGAGCACGGCCCCGTACTGGTCTCGGTCGAAGGATACGTGGCTCCCAAGGTAGGCCAAGCTACCGGGGCCTCCTCTTCGTCGACGCAGGACGTGAACACCTCCTTGAGGTTTATCCGGATGACACGGTTTGTGTAGCAGCCGTGATCGCGAATCCGATTCTCCTCCACGACGAAAAGGAGGCACTGGTGCCTCCCCTTGCTGTGCCGCCGGTGGTCAACTCCGCGGGCCGCCATTTGATCTCCGGGCGCCTTGCTGTGACTCCCAAGGAAGCTGTGTGTTCCTCCCAAATCCCAATCGACCCCTCCGTACCGGTTGACATTTATATGTCGCTCCGTGCCGCTGTGTCCTGGGGACTATGACTCCGTTTCGGCCTCGGTGACCTATTAGTGCGGCTCCGAATCAGAACATGACTCGGACGGAGAAGAAATCCAACTGTGTACAAGCGCAACGGGAAGCAAAGTTGAGCAGCAGAGGAGCATCCAGGAAGAATGGGACACCAGCTTCCCGTTTCCCTCGACCTAGACTTCCCAGAGCCCAGGCGCAGCAGCTGCCACAAACGTTAGTTTCTTTGTAAGTTTATTGCAATACACAGTTTTTTTAGGGGAATTGCAATACGCAGCTAACACGACATCGGACGCGAACATACATACACGCTTATGAACGAAGCTGCTAGTCTCTAAATATAAGGTAAAACCCATGTTGCGGTATGCCACAGTGTTACAGAACTTCAGGCCCAAAGGGTAAGCTGTAACATCCCGGCCCCCTAGGCCGTCATTTTTGAGAAATCAACTCATCATTAATATAAGCTACGAAAGATTTAGTTGGAAAGTTCCTAAATAGAATAATGAATTAACTCAATTTGGTTTTCATAAATATTTTGCTGTCATTTGAATTGAGATGCTTTTATTTGGAATTTCAAATATTAGAGTTGATTTTCATATTTGAATTTTATAATTGAATTATTTCTGGAATCTTGAATTCATGCATATAATGCATTTCATGTTGCACAGAATTTTGTTTGAATTTTCTAGAAAATTTGGCTTAGACAAAAATACCCCAAAATTCACCATAGGTCGCAATCGCGGAAATTTAATTTCTGTGAATTTTTCGTAAATTTTGGAGAATGTTTGAATAGGTAGAAAATTCGTTGTGTAGCATCTGCCATTAGAAAATTTGAAAGAACTGATCCTATGCTTCCTGGGCTCAATCTGTAACTCGGCCCATTTAGAAAATAAAAGAAATAGAAAAAAGAAAGAAGACCTTACCTCATTCCGGCCCAAACCGACGCAGCCCAAGCCGGCCCACGTGCGAACCGCCTCCGCCCGCGTCGTCTTCCTCCTCCGGTCAGCGCCGCGCCGCCCGGCCACCGGCGCCCCGCCACGCGCGCGCCGCCCTGTGCGCCTACAGTGGGAAGGCCACGCGCCACGCTCGTCGTCACTCGATCTTTCCTGCACCACTCCGTGCCCTCTAGAGCTCTCCTCCCTTTTCCCCTCTCTCTTTCTCCCTGACAAGGATGGCCGCATGGCAGCCTCCCGGCCACAACCGCCTCTCCGCCCTATAAAATCCTCAATTGACCCTCAAATTGGTTTCCCCTGCCATCCTCGCTCTCTAGAACTTAACCATGTCTGCAACCATTGCGGGCATCCGACGAATTTCTAATTTTCCCCAACTCCGGCCGCCACCACCATTGCCGGCGATTCTCCTTCATCGGTGAGCTAGAGCTCAATTCCTTTGGAACTCATAACCTGTGTTCATCTCTGATTTCATTTGTTCACTTGTTTGCCTCCATTTAGGCTTGTAGGACCCTCCCGACGTGCACCTCCCCTGTTCTGCCGCCGCTGTCCGTCGATTCACCACCTCCGGCCACCCCAACCTCGACCGTCTAGTTGGTGAGTATCTACGCGTCTTGCAGCAGCTCTAGGATAGCACAAACTCGAGGATTTCCATTTGGTTCTGGTTCAACCGCGTCACCGCTCTGCCGTGCCATCTAGGTCGCCGCCGCGCCGCCGCTACAGGCCGTCTCCGGCGATGAGACGACTACCGGAAGGTAGCCCTCAAGCTCGCGCACCGCGTAGACATGCTCTCCACCAGAGTTCGCCGAGGATTCGCCGCCGGCGAGCCGTCCAGCCACCGCTATCACTGTGCGCACGCTAATTTGAGCTAAATCACCCTTGAGCTGCCACTTGTCGCGATATGATTGGTCAGAAAATGGTTAAATGTTTTTAGTTCGAATTAGATAGAGAAATGGTAGGGAAAAATTAGAGTAAATAGCTGGAAAAATTCCTTTGTTTTTAGGCTCTTCTTATGTAAAATTATGATATAAGTGTTTAGGAAAAATTCCTAGTAGAAAATAAGTTAGCTTTATGCTTAATTTGAAAATAAGTATTTAGGGAATTTGCTTATGGAAAACAAATAATATTAAGTTACTTTTTGAACTTTTCAGAATCTATCTCCACTGTAGACACATAATTGATCATAGGAAAATTTGAGAAGAAATAAATGTAGAGTTGCTTCATTTCATAGAAAATCATATGTTTCTTTATGAGAATTTAATTGTTATTTATACAATAGAATTGCATGCCATCACTATAATTAAAATATATAGATTTTGCCCTAGTTATCACATGTAGTATTAAATGGTAGTTTGTACAAACTTTACTTTTAATGTTAAGTTAACCTAAGTAAATAAACTTATTATGCATTGCATATGGATTTATTTACATCCTATGCTCATGAATATTGTTGCACATCAAAGCATGCATGTAACCATACATAAATAATTTAGGTAAGGATGATGAAACATTAGTAATTAAATTTAACTTGGAAACAAACATGCACAATATGTATGCTTTCCATGCATGTAGTTTATATTCACCTTTCCATGCACACTCATTAGTGTTAAATGTTTAAGTTACCTATGTACATAATGTCATATCCATAATATCTGAAACATGTAAAATAAACCTTCAGAGCAAGCCACATGTAAATAATTTAGTTTAAAAGAAACACATCTTTAACTATGTCATATGTATGCGTAAAGGCATATAAATATTTATAGAAGATAAATTAAGATATTAAAACATAGGAGTGTTTACATATACATTAGAAGCATGTAACTTCATTTTACAGGTAAATCGTTGTATGAATAATTGCTACGTAGTTTAGTTTGTTTATTTATGTTGAACAATGCCATGTTTAAATGTAGAAATAATTATGGATTTAATATAATAGATATGCACGCAATCACCATCAAGAAAAATATATGCATATCATCATTTTCACGATAGGAGTTTGTGAATAAAGATTTATGTATAATCTTATATCTTGTTTTCTTTAAACGTAAATAACTCCTAAATGACTTGTCTAGGTGAATATGGCCATTATAAGGCCAGGAATATATCTCTTAGCAAATTATCACCGTAGGATAAATGGAGTCGCGAGAGCCCAAGTATCCCTTCTTCTATCTGTTTATCGATAGAATTCGAGAACGCGTAATTCATTCGTACAACATCCGAGTACATAGTTATTTTCATGAAATGCATTCCATAATCATGCTCTTTGGTTTTTATTCGAAATATGGTATTTTTATTGTAGATTTTATTGGATCTTCAATCGATGACTTTATTTGGATCTTTCGGTGTTTATCGCAAACGTGAGGGAATCGTCGGAGGACTACATCACGTGAAAATCAACATTTGAAGATCGTCATGTGAATTATATAAAGGTGCGAGGCAAGCACACCCCCTTGATCATTTTGATCCTATGTTTGCAAATGCATTTAAGTGCTTATATGTAGGATTAATTTGTGCATAATTTACATCACTAAAAATGCTCATTTGGGAAATGGTAGATACTACCTATTTGATTTTATCCCCTTTTGTTGAATTATATTATATCCCTTTTGTAACCATAGGTTGGGCTATCATAATGACTATATGCGCTAAGCTTCATAATATAAATAATTGCTAATTAAGCTTGCTAAAATGAATAGTGATATTTTGTATAAATGTAAGTACATGTATAATCATTAAATTTACGGATTATGTTGATGGGAAGTTGTTGCTGATGATATATGATGATAATTTAGATGTTGACGGGTTTTGATGTGATAATGTTAAATTGCACAGATTAATGATTGTTTGATAATCATGATTTTGGAGACCCGTCGCATCGCATAAGGACCGGTACATTTGTAACTTGATTTAAGGAAACATCGTGCGACCATGGATGCTGGTATGGGACGGCTATGGCTAAGTAATTAGTTGAATGTTGCCTTGTCTTCTAGAAGTAGAGAATGTGCGGATAATTCCCCGATTTTTGGTGGGGTTATTCGAAGGGGCTCCCATTACTATAACGTGTGGGATCAAAGTTTGCTGACACAATGAATTGTACCCTTTTAATTCCTGCCTAACTATCCATATTTGAAGGAGGGGAAAATTGTACCTCTGGGATGTTAGCTGGTAGGTACGGAGGGATTATTACAATTTAGGGAAGGCAAGGTTAACAAACGGCTAATGAAAACGTCATGCGTGATACCGATGTGCACACTTCGTGAGTGCACGGTGCTTGCAACACCACAGACGGTCACTCACTGTCCATGGGTACAGCGTACAAACTCTGCAGAGTAATTAATCCATTCGAATGGCCGTGCTTGCGGTCTCAAGCTCCTTAATGATAGGACTTTGTTTAGAGAATGGTTGGGATTAAAATTGATCATGATGATTATTGATATATGAATTGGTTTAGATAATGATTTTATAGGAACTTGACATGGAAGTCAAGTATGTCACTTTATTTATATGATAATTTACTTGTACTTACCTTTATGCAATTTATATTCAAGCAATTTAATTTAGTAATTATTTCATTAATCAAATTTAGATTACCATTTGCTCATTTACGCAAATTTACCCATATTATACCTTCCTTTATTTGGCCTTGCATATAATTATAGTTTTCTTATTAATCACCCGCATTGCTTGCCTCCGATAACTTGGTTTCAGAGATGACGAGGATTTCGGTGAGGAACGATGCCGTTCTTTCTAGGAGTTCAACTTCCAGTCAATTGCCTGTGGGATGAACACGGGACACACGCTGGATATTTGAATTCCTTTATGTTACCGCTGTGTTTATTTGTCAAGGTATTTCGTCGGCCGTTGAGCCAACGTTTTGTAAATTTCAATTAAACTTGATAGTTAATTTTGATATGGTTATGGTTCCACTGTGATTTCCGTGTGTACTTGTCATTGATCCTGGGGCAAGTACGGAAAACACGGAGTTTCGGGTGTTTTAATTACCCGGGACGCTGCAGGTGGTATCAGAGCTATATTGACTGCAGGTTGACCCTAGATAGATTGGTCGTTAGAATAGATTAGTAAATTGAAGCCATATTTTCAAAATTCTCAAATATATTTAAGGAAAATATAGGGATTTTTCTCTACCTTTCCTAAATCTTAGTTTCTTTTCTCATTTATATTCTCATTTGATTTTGAGAAAATTATTTACCCACTCTCATCTGTTTCTTAGTTAAGGAGAAAAAGAAGAAGAAGAACATTGTCTTCTTTTCCCAACCTTGATCCTAAATATTCTTTATTGTATCTCATCTTGCTTTTGATTCTATTTCCTCCCTGATTCCATTTCTGATATCTTATCGAGAGTTAGGCAAGAAGAGGAAAAGCATGATGATGAGTATTAGGACTTCTTCTCTTTTCTTTTCAAATTCCTTAGGAAATTATAGTTGCCTAAGCCGTAGGAAAATATATTAAGATAGGATTATATGGCATTTTTAAAGTGCTATGCCATAAGGACCTATGAATATAATCATTAAGAAGAAAATTGTTTTCAAAAATCCCGGAGTTTCCATTTGCGGTCGATTTGCTCGTTCTTTTGGTGTTTCTATGTGATTTGGAGTTTCTTTTCTAAGACATAAAGTAGATGTTAAAATAAATGGTTTAAATTTGGCTAACCTCCTTTAGGATAATCCTACTAACTTTGACCGTGAAATATGTTGACTCTAACATCGTGATGTCGTTAATTACACCTCCTAACTTCTATCTTTTAACCTCCTAGTTGTATACATTTCACTTATTGAGATCAAAATTTTCTTTGACTTATTTCTAAGCATGGCATACCTATGGTGAGGCCATATTATATTTCTTTCTTTCAAAAATAATTTAGTTTTGTTTATCATCTTATGTGAGATCATTAAAAATTTGATTCCCATCAATTTTCCTTTTGGTGGAAATACTTTTAATGCCATTCTTATCTTGCATCACGTTTTGCATAGCGTGATGACTTTATTCGATCAACGCCCTTTGAAATGAACTAGTACGAGAATTTTCACGTACTTCCTTGTGAAACCCCGTTTTACTATCTTTTGATAAATCAATATTCATATTCCGTTATTCAAAAAAAAAAAAAAAATAGAGTTAATTTTCATAACCTTGATATCCTTGTTTTCAAACTCCTTGACTTTTACTATAGATGTCCTTTTGCACCTTATCGCAATATGAAACCTTTATGAATTATCTTTTGTTCCAAGGTCGATTAATTCTTCTTTCACTCATAGGGTATTTGTGCATTTCATCCACTTTGGAACTTGAATATCCTCCACTCCCATATAAAATGACAATGATTTCAAAATCTTTCTTACAAAATATCATGGTTGTATAGTATAAAATCTTCCATTTGATCTATACTCCACTGAAATCTTTTAGCGGGAATGTTAAAGTATTTGTTAAATCTATTTCAAATATTCCTCTATTTTGTTTTGAAACTCATATAAATGCCCATGATCATATTGTTCTGCATTCACGAAAGTTTTGCCATCAATCGATACATCTTTCCATATGAATCAAATCAACCCCGATCTTTTGTTCAATCATCGGTGTTGAATTTTACGACCCGTAATCTATGAGGATATCCCCTCAATGGGTTACCTATCAGTTCTATGATCCTTGCCCTATAAGAAAAATCTGAAAATCCCGAATATTATCCGTTCTATTGACTTTTGATCTTATAGTAGCAATTTGCTTAAATTTAAAATCATGCTTACTTTATGATCTTGGTTTTGCTAACCGATGATCATTTGTAAAGTAGGCCTACATTGCTACCATTAAACCTCTTTGATTTATTTTGGGTCGACATGTCCTATTATCTTTTATTAAAAAGAAAAGAGACACGAAAATATTGCATCATATCATTTCTAAATTTTCCTATCTTCCTTGCTATTCACTGAAATTGAAGGCATGATCATCTTCGAATGCCTTCCTAAAGCATTTCGAGGTTGTCTTTGTATGTCTATTGTTTTGCCTAGCTACCTTACCTTGTGATAATATTCAATTATTTTATTAACTCCATATCCATTGATACCTTTGAATTGAGAACAATATTTTCTTTGACTTGTCTAGCCAAGAGATCAATTGATCCATGTTGATGTGAATCTCTAGAATCAACCTTGATTTTTACATGATCCAATGAAATATATTATCTTCCATGGTCCACAAAACATAGAAACCTATGGCTCTATGTTACTTTGATTTCAGAAATTTCTTTGATTGTATATTCTAAGGTAACCATCTTGAAAACCTTGGAATAATTCTTTATACTATTCATGAATAAACCTTGTTGTCATGAATTGTTCACCATCCTTACTTGAATGTCAAGTCATTCTACCATTTATTACCAATTCGCTGATCATACTTTAATAATTATTGTATCACATTGTTACACCTGCTCGTATTGTCATATGTTGTATTAATCATATATTTAGAATCCCTCATTATTTTATTAAATCCATACTGACTTGCTCTAAAATTTGTTTTAATCTTTGTCCTAAAGAACTTGCCTCGTAAACCTTGGAGTAGGTTCCAAAACCATCCTTGATGTTCCCACTAGGTACTTTTGGTTGCAAGGATTGGTTGCCATTCTTCTCGGATGGCAAATGTTGTGCTCATATATCTTTCAATGACCAACATGCCATTCGAGTCATTTAAAAACCAATCCTATTGATTTTTCTTTATCTTTGTAAATCCATCCGTTTTCCCAAGGTCAAATTCCATTGGAACACTAGCCTATTGATTTTGACCTCCATTCTTTGGTAGGTCAAGATTCATAAAAACGTTCTTACGATTTGAAAACCTCATGTTTCCTTGAACATAAGAAATTTTCTTTATTCATTTATTGGATTACTAGCCTACCACTCTTGACTCCATTCTTCAATAGATTATTTCATCAAAACTTTCTTGTGATTTTGAAAATATCCTAGTATCTTTGGTATAAGCATCCATTTAAATATTTCTCTTATTCCCAAACCCATTTCTGAAAGCCTTTATGCATTATGTTGAATAAAATAAAATTTTCCTATTTGATCATATAGGTGCTTGCTAACTTTCGATAAAATTTAAAATTAGAAAAATATGTAATGCTAACACTCATGGTGAGATAACACCAAAGACGAGAAACATAATATGTGATTCGGGGTTTTCACCTAACATCACCGTAGAAGATCAAGCATTTTCTCAAGATAAAGGAAGGGACTTCATGAAGGTACTTCAAGGACAAAAAGTAGCGACTACATCAAAGAGGAAGCAAGGAGAATATAAGAAGATGACTCATTGCTACAAAAGTCTTGAAGATGAAGGAACTAACTTTATATGTTATGTATCGCATTTCAAGTGTTTTATAAATAATAGGTTAAAAACTTTTTAAGGGGGGTAGGACGTAAAATGTATCTAACCTTGACGATCTTTTGATCACCCACGCTAACTTCCCGCATACGCTGGATAAAAACTCTTCACTATCTTTACTAACAAATACTAATGATTATTAGGTGATTTCTTTTAGAAGTTGTTCTTCTTAAAATAATCTATTCCACTAATTACAAAGAGATGGAAGTACTACTTGTGAAGAATTTTCAAGAAAGAGACCATGCCAAAGGAAGAAGCGGGAGGAGTGTATGAAGAATGTTCCGACGTGTGATATTCTAAAGATGAAGAAAGTGACGTTGACTTAAGACTTATCTTTATAACCGTCCTTACTAACACTTCTCGGAATCTCGAGGACGAGATTCTTTTAAGGGGGGTAGACTGTAACATCCCGGCCCCCTAGGCCGTCATTTTTGAGAAATCAACTCATCATTAATATAAGCTACGAAAGATTTAGTTGGAAAGTTCCTAAATAGAATAATGAATTAACTCAATTTGGTTTCATAAATATTTTGCTGTCATTTGAATTGAGATGCTTTTATTTGGAATTTCAAATATTTAGAGTTGATTTTCATATTTGAATTTTATAATTGAATTATTTCTGGAATCTTGAATTCATGCATATAATGCATTTCATGTTGCACAGAATTTTGTTTGAATTTTCTAGAAAATTTGGCTTAGACAAAAATACCCCAAAATTCACCATAGGTCGCAATCGCGGAAATTTAATTTCTGTGAATTTTTCGTAAATTTTGGAGAATGTTTGAATAGGTAGAAAATTCGTTGTGTAGCATCTGCCATTAGAAAATTTGAAAGAACTGATCCTATGCTTCCTGGGCTCAATCTGTAACTCGGCCCATTTAGAAAATAAAAGAAATAGAAAAAAAGAAAGAAGACCTTACCTCATTCCGGCCCAAACCGACGCAGCCCAAGCCGGCCCACGTGCGAACCGCCTCCGCCCGCGTCGTCTTCCTCCTCCGGTCAGCGCCGCGCCGCCCGGCCACCGGCGCCCCGCCACGCGCGCGCCGCCCTGTGCGCCTACAGTGGGAAGGCCACGCGCCACGCTCGTCGTCACTCGATCTTTCCTGCACCACTCCGTGCCCTCTAGAGCTCTCCTCCCTTTTCCCCTCTCTCTTTCTCCCTGACAAGGATGGCCGCATGGCAGCCTCCCGGCCACAACCGCCTCTCCGCCCTATAAAATCCTCAATTGACCCTCAAATTGGTTTCCCCTGCCATCCTCGCTCTCTAGAACTTAACCATGTCTGCAACCATTGCGGGCATCCGACGAATTTCTAATTTTCCCCAACTCCGGCCGCCACCACCATTGCCGGCGATTCTCCTTCATCGGTGAGCTAGAGCTCAATTCCTTTGGAACTCATAACCTGTGTTCATCTCTGATTTCATTTGTTCACTTGTTTGCCTCCATTTAGGCTTGTAGGACCCTCCCGACGTGCACCTCCCCTGTTCTGCCGCCGCTGTCCGTCGATTCACCACCTCCGGCCACCCCAACCTCGACCGTCTAGTTGGTGAGTATCTACGCGTCTTGCAGCAGCTCTAGGATAGCACAAACTCGAGGATTTCCATTTGGTTCTGGTTCAACCGCGTCACCGCTCTGCCGTGCCATCTAGGTCGCCGCCGCGCCGCCGCTACAGGCCGTCTCCGGCGATGAGACGACTACCGGAAGGTAGCCCTCAAGCTCGCGCACCGCGTAGACATGCTCTCCACCAGAGTTCGCCGAGGATTCGCCGCCGGCGAGCCGTCCAGCCACCGCTATCACTGTGCGCACGCTAATTTGAGCTAAATCACCCTTGAGCTGCCACTTGTCGCGATATGATTGGTCAGAAAATGGTTAAATGTTTTTAGTTCGAATTAGATAGAGAAATGGTAGGGAAAAATTAGAGTAAATAGCTGGAAAAATTCCTTTGTTTTTAGGCTCTTTCTTATGTAAAATTATGATATAAGTGTTTAGGAAAAATTCCTAGTAGAAAATAAGTTAGCTTTATGCTTAATTTGAAAATAAGTATTTAGGGAATTTGCTTATGGAAAACAAATAATATTAAGTTACTTTTTGAACTTTTCAGAATCTATCTCCACTGTAGACACATAATTGATCATAGGAAAATTTGAGAAGAAATAATGTAGAGTTGCTTCATTTCATAGAAAATCATATGTTTCTTTATGAGAATTTAATTGTTATTTATACAATAGAATTGCATGCCATCACTATAATTAAAATATATAGATTTTGCCCTAGTTATCACATGTAGTATTAAATGGTAGTTTTGTACAAACTTTACTTTTAATGTTAAGTTAACCTAAGTAAATAAACTTATTATGCATTGCATATGGATTTATTTACATCCTATGCTCATGAATATTGTTGCACATCAAAAGCATGCATGTAACCATACATAAATAATTTAGGTAAGGATGATGAAACATTAGTAATTAAATTTAACTTGGAAACAAACATGCACAATATGTATGCTTTCCATGCATGTAGTTTATATTCACCTTTCCATGCACACTCATTAGTGTTAAATGTTTAAGTTACCTATGTACATAATGTCATATCCATAATATCTGAAACATGTAAAATAAACCTTCAGAGCAAGCCACATGTAAATAATTTAGTTTAAAAGAAACACATCTTTAACTATGTCATATGTATGCGTAAAGGCATATAAATATTTATAGAAGATAAATTAAGATATTAAAACATAGGAGTGTTTACATATACATTAGAAGCATGTAACTTCATTTTACAGGTAAAATCGTTGTATGAATAATTGCTACGTAAGTTTAGTTTGTTTATTTATGTTGAACAATGCCATGTTTAAATGTAGAAATAATTATGGATTTAATATAATAGATATGCACGCAATCACCATCAAGAAAAATATATGCATATCATCATTTTCACGATAGGAGTTTGTGAATAAAGATTTATGTATAATCTTATATCTTGTTTTCTTTAAACGTAAATAACTCCTAAATGACTTGTCTAGGTGAATATGGCCATTATAAGGCCAGGAATATATCTCTTAGCAAATTATCACCGTAGGATAAATGGAGTCGCGAGAGCCCAAGTATCCCTTCTTCTATCTGTTTATCGATAGAATTCGAGAACGCGTAATTCATTCGTACAACATCCGAGTACATAGTTATTTTCATGAAATGCATTCCATAATCATGCTCTTTGGTTTTTATTCGAAATATGGTATTTTTATTGTAGATTTTATTGGATCTTCAATCGATGACTTTATTTGGATCTTTCGGTGTTTATCGCAAACGTGAGGGAATCGTCGGAGGACTACATCACGTGAAAATCAACATTTGAAGATCGTCATGTGAATTATATAAAGGTGCGAGGCAAGCACACCCCCTTGATCATTTTGATCCTATGTTTGCAAATGCATTTAAGTGCTTAATATGTAGGATTAATTTGTGCATAATTTACATCACTAAAATGCTCATTTGGGAAATGGTAGATACTACCTATTTGATTTTATCCCCTTTTGTTGAATTATATTATATCCCTTTTGTAACCATAGGTTGGGCTATCATAATGACTATATGCGCTAAGCTTCATAATATAAATAATTGCTAATTAAGCTTGCTAAAATGAATAGTGATATTTTGTATAAATGTAAGTACATGTATAATCATTAAATTTACGGATTATGTTGATGGGAAGTTGTTGCTGATGATATATGATGATAATTTAGATGTTGACGGGTTTTGATGTGATAATGTTAAATTGGATTAATGATTGTTTGATAATCATGATTTTGGAGACCCGTCGCATCGCATAAGGACCGGTACATTTGTAACTTGATTTAAGGAAACATCGTGCGACCATGGATGCTGGTATGGGACGGCTATGGCTAAGTAATTAGTTGAATGTTGCCTTGCCTTCTAGAAGTAGAGAATGTGCGGATAATTCCCGACTTTTGGTGGGGTTATTCGAAGGGGCTCCCATTACTATAACGTGTGGGATCAAAGTTTGCTGACACAATGAATTGTACCCTTTTAATTCCTGCCTAACTATCCATATTTGAAGGAGGGGAAAATTGTACCTCTGGGATGTTAGCTGGTAGGTACGGAGGGATTATTACAATTTAGGGAAGGCAAGGTTAACAAACGGCTAATGAAAACGTCATGCGTGATACCGATGTGCACACTTCGTGAGTGCACGGTGCTTGCAACACCACAGACGGTCACTCACTGTCCATGGGTACAGCGTACAAACTCTGCAGAGTAATTAATCCATTCGAATGGCCGTGCTTGCGGTCTCAAGCTCCTTAATGATAGGACTTTGTTTAGAGAATGGTTGGGATTAAAATTGATCATGATGATTATTGATATATGAATTGGTTTAGATAATGATTTTATAGGAACTTGACATGGAAGTCAAGTATGTCACTTTATTTATATGATAATTTACTTGTACTTACCTTTATGCAATTTATATTCAAGCAATTTAATTTAGTAATTATTTCATTAATCAAATTTAGATTACCATTTGCTCATTTACGCAAATTTACCCATATTATACCTTCCTTTATTTGGCCTTGCATATAATTATAGTTTTCTTATTAATCACCCGCATTGCTTGCCTCCGATAACTTGGTTTCAGAGATGACGAGGATTTCGGTGAGGAACGATGCCGTTCTTTCTAGGAGTTCAACTTCCAGTCAATTGCCTGTGGGATGAACACGGGACACACGCTGGATATTTGAATTCCTTTATGTTACCGCTGTGTTTATTTGTCAAGGTATTTCGTCGGCCGTTGAGCCAACGTTTTGTAAATTTCAATTAAACTTGATAGTTAATTTTGATATGGTTATGGTTCCACTGTGATTTCCGTGTGTACTTGTCATTGATCCTGGGGCAAGTACGGAAAACACGGAGTTTCGGGTGTTTTAATTACCCGGGACGCTGCATAAGCAACCACGACATACAGGTGTTACAAGTTACAACAGGTCTAGCACAGCACAGCTATGGATACACACGTGCAATTTCCAAGGCAAACCTCTCGCGCTCAGTCTATCCTCCATTGTTCCCTCTAGGAGAGCAAGGAGACTAGCGAAACAAACTCCGAGGTTACTCTGCCCTTCGATCTTGTGTTGATGACGAAATGCTCTGGGTACTTTCTGAGCAGCGCAAGAAGGCCATACCAAGGCCTGCCCTTTGTCTCTGTTGGCGACCATTCATCTGGTGTCAGGTACTTCCGGACCCTGCTGGGATGCCACACGTTCCCGAACTGTTCAAGAAGCTGCAAGTAATCAAGCATGTTAGAATGTGTTTGAATGTGGCAGCAAGCACAATGACAAAATAAAACAAGAAATTCTGCAGAAAATGGGATACTAGGAAAGTTGAGTTTACAAAGAAAACAAGAAATGATAAATTACAAATAAAACATCAGAAATAATGTGCGTGGCTGTTGCATAAAATGTAACCACCCAAATTCTTGATGCAGCTACTGAAGGGTTCTTAAAGGAAAATTTAGCTAGATGTCAGATTAGCAAGAAATCGCCATATCATGTAAAATGAAGGACCAAATATTAACTTCTCCAGGGGCTGGTAAAAATAACAAGCCAGCATATAATCAATAGACTACAGAAAACGCAGGCATGGGTTAGGAATAATATAAAACTTAATCATGTATCTGTTGTTTCTTAATATTCGGGCTCCTAGTACACATCATCTCCACAAAATTGGCTAGGCATAGTTGTTGTCTCGCCAAGCCTATCACAACCCCTACCCCTTTACCTGGACTTGGGACCGGCTATGCTGAGAACATAGGCTGAGTTATTGTAGAACACACCACTCAAATCTGAGGATGGACAGGGAACATGGTGACAAGCACCTAGCAGCGCATCTCATTGCTTGAAGGGAACATTAGAATATTAGAAGGGTCATACATTTGGATGAGAAATTATTAGGGAGTGAATTGAGTAATCCCTCTTTGCTTGCTTCCTGGTAGATAAATTGCGGTGCCTTTAACAAGGATAGCTTCACCCTTATGAAACAATCTTGGAACTTAAGAAAATCAACTTCTAATATACAGCGCAAAACTAGAAGGACATAAACCAACTAAAGTAACATTCAATTCCAACTCCATTGCTCCTACAATAAAATTCTGTGGAGCTGCTGCTGTTGCTGTCGGCCCACATCCAATATACAATGAAAGAGAACTGTGATTCTTACCAATGCCCATGCTAGTGCAATGGGTGCTAGGTGGTAGCAGACAAAGTAGTGCAATTTGCAACAATGCCCATGTTAGTGGAATGGGTGCAAGGTGCTAGCAGACAAAGTAATGTATTAAGATACTAGCAGTGTTGTAGCCTAGAAGAATAAAATTGAATGCTATTTTCATGAGATTTTTCATGTCAGCTCATATAAACCTTAAGAAAAGATTTTCTATGCTATGAAAACGACAGCTAGAAGATAAATGTAGAGTGGGCTAGGTCCAGATCATAAGTTCATTCATAGAATGGTATTGCTCGATTTGGATTACCTGCTTCAGACAGTGTCAGTTATTATATGGTGATTAGCAGGGCAGGACGACTCTTTTGGCTTCTATCCTCAGTTGGCATTGGTCTACAAGTTTCTGTGTCTATTCGTGTTATCATTGATTTCAATCACAATTTCCTTTCCTTAATGATGTAACCCAATGGTTCAAAAAATAGTAAATTTCTTAATTGCCATAGAAAGTTAGCTCTTTCCTAATTCTGCCATCAAAAGTGTTAACTTCCAAATCTGCACTCAAGTCAATGCTGAAACTCTAAACTGGAGTATTTGCCACTCCCATCAACAACATTACAAGTTCGCAACATTTACTTCAGTTGACCTGTTTGTATTTTGTAAAAATGGCAGTCATGCCCCTATTACTAATCGGCCCACTAGTGAGACCTTTGTAACACTAAGCCTCCCTCCCAAAGTCCCTACGAGCCTCCCAGAACTCCCAATTCAGCCGCCACCCTTTTGTAAAAATGGCAGTCATGCCCCTATTACTAATCGGTCCACTAGTCAGACCTTTGTAACACTAAGCCTCCCTCCCAAAGTCCCTACGAGCCTCCCAGAACTCCCAATTCAGCCGCCACCCTTGTCTCTTCTCCCATCCAGATTAGAGAACGCTGCCACCACCCAAATCCAAGCAAATAGAGTCAGATTGATGCTCCACTCGCCAGATTGATGTTGAAGGCCTTCTCATAGTGCTCCTGCTGGAGCTCTTGACAGGCACACGATTGGAGGAGCCGGTGTCGCGCTGGATGGTCGTGCCGAGGAGAGGAGCTGCGCCTAGGAGGCACTGATGCGGCTGGGCACTCTCACTGAGGAGAGGCGTCAGGGTGTACCTCTGCTAGCATCAACGCATATTTTTCTGTTTCATTTTTGCATTGGATTCATCTGTTGTCACCCTAACATTCTTTCGCATGGTAATTCAATTTTGGGTCTAACAAAATAGAAATTAAGTACCACATGGTCCGTCTAGAATTTAAAGCTAACTCCACTTGTGTTTCCAGTTGCTTATTCTTTTTAGTTATGGTGGGAGGCCTAAAAAAATCGGCCTCCAAAGATTTGGCATCAGGGCAAAAGGGCAAAACTGACATTTCCCCACCCATTTAACAGCAAATAAGGGCTAAATTTTCAACTTCGGATGCACATTTGGAAGTTAGCACATTCCATGGCAGAAACAGGAAAGAGCTGACTTTCCATGGCAAACAAGGAATTTATACTCTTAAAAAAGGCAAGCTTGCCATGACGATTCAATTGTTTAAATAGCACGAAAAATTTAGAACAATCATGGGTAAGAAATAAACTTTAGTTCAGAATTCAAAACAAACCTCTGTGTGAAGTTTTGCCATGGGCATCCATTCTCCAGGGCCACAGAGGTCAGATAACACAGTGGCAACAGATGACACAACATCCTTCTCTTCTGCCTGAAGGATTTGTTGATTGTCGACATCCCTGTCACCCCTTGATCTTATTTCTGATCTACTGTCTGCAAAAACAAAAGAAGGCAGTTGAGGTCAGAGAATTAACTGTTTCAGCACCGCGGCAAAAAAGGAATCCTTCCAGTTGAAAAAGCTCTAAATAACAAGAATACACTACAATTGCTTCACATTGAATATCCGTACTACCCAAAAAAAAAAGACAGCAGGGGATAGACAACTTCATTGAAATAGTGAAGTGCTATTAATAATTTGTTATGTCTCCTGCTATATTGTTAACAGTAGCCAAGGTCACTCAAATACTAGAACTTCAGATCAGGGAGTTGCGGAGTTTAACATAAATACTTGCCAAGGTTATTCAAGTTACCTACACGGAATTTGCAGTAGAGTCCAGAAATAGAAAGCATTGATAAGGATTCTTTGTAACAATTAAGGGTTACTAAAATTTCCCTAACCATCAGTTTTGGTTACTTTGTCTATGTTCCAGTTTTTTCACAAAAATGAAATGATGACATCTTATCTACTACTCCCTCTAATTTTGTATTCTTGACGTTAGGACAAGGAAGCTAGTTTATTTTTTGCACTCCTTTGTCCTAATATCAACAAAACTCGGACGGAGTACATGCTTGGAAATTAATGCAACAGCTAGATTAAATGACCGACCAAGCACAATCACTATTTTTTTATATGTCTCGTACAATAAACAAGAGAGAGTGGGATAAGATAAATCATATCCAGTAAAAATGAACATAGAGGATAGAGTTACGACCTTCACCTAGCGTTCCTATTGCTTCAACATTGATTCGGTGTCCACCATAGATGTCCAAGTCTCCAGAAGCCTTCTTGTTTCTCTTTATCAACTTCCCCCTCACACCGATTTCACTCATACCATTCCCAATCTCATCAACCTCCCGACTATAATCGCCTTCAAACGAGCGGTCATGAAAGTCCGACAAACGAGGGCGGCCTGGCCTTGTGTATGATGGCGGAGGGAGTTGTGGTGGAATAATAGGGGCATGTCGAGCTGCAGCAGCCGAGGCAAAGATGGAGCGAGAAGGTAGCAGAAAGTAAAACTTTTTGTCTCCAATCTGTAGCAGGTCCTGGGAATCAAGCTTAACGGGCGGGTTTCCCGGCAGGTGCAGAACACCCTCTACAAGGCAGCCATTCTTGCCGATGACATCAAGCGCAAACCGGCGGCGCTGAAAGTCGTAGAATATCCGGGCGTGGTGGCGGGAGATGTTCATTCCGCCGCCGAGGCTCGAGAGATCCACATCCACGGTTGATTTCTTGCTGTTGCGCCCCAGCATGATGGAGTAAGTTTGCATGTAGTATTCAAAATCTTCGCCCTGGAGCTTGGCAAACCCTGCCTCCACTTCACCATCACCACCAGAGGATCCCCCGGGCATTGCACCGGCACCCAAGGCCGACGGGCCAGGCTTGACGAGGGGCATTGGGGGCAGAGGCGGACCGAGCAATAGGGCGCCAGCAGAGCAGAGAGACTGGATTTTCTCCGAGAGTTGAAAATTTCCCTGCCAATCCCGACATCATTATCCCCGATTGGGATGCAGGGATCGACCCATCACGTACCAGTGCGTGCAGCCCCAATCTCGACTACAAGAGGATGGGGAAGGAGATCACCTGGGGACGGAGGGGGCTCTCGCGCGCCGCCTCGAGCAGGTGACGGAGGGGACGCGCGCGGCGCCGACGAAGGGCTGGCCTCGCTCGAGCCTCGACCCCTCGAGCAAGAGGAATGGGTCTAGATCTAGAGCGAGCCTCGACCCCCTTTTTTTTCTTTGGAACTGTAGCAGAGGAACGGGTTGAGGGAGGAGATGGCCGGTTTTAAGATGTGTTTTGTATTGCGAGTCACAATGGAACACTCTTGTTGTTGGTACACTCTTGTTGTTGGTTGGAGGGACACATTCATTTCATCTTATATTTGGTTAATTGTTGTATGGTTATGGAACACATCAGGACGGGGCGATGTTTTTACGAGATGAAAATGGAGCAGGATGGCATGGCACATGCGTTCGCACTACGAACTACCCGATAGCGAGGAACTAATTGTTTGTCTCTATTCGTTCAATTCTACTTGCAATTTGGGTATGAGTTATGTTTATGTGGGTAGTATTATGTCTCGAAATTGCAATTAATAGCTCTTGTGGGATATTAGATAGTGAAAAATAGATACCTAAAAATTAGGATGGACTCAGTCTTGTCCTGACCCACCAACCAAACACATGCAACACTTTGAGACCATCACAGTTATAGATCTTGGTATTGCAGCTATTTTATTTTTCTTTGGCTCATGCCACCCAGTATGAATAATTTGGTCATGGTATTGCAGCTATTTTATTTTTCTTCAACTTTTCTTTTATTTCACGTATGAATAATTTGTAGTTGATATTTAGATGTGCTTATTTACCTAATATAAATAATTACCATTGAAATTTTATTACCAATTGGCACCTATCTAGAAATTTGATAGCTTCGAGTAATTTAAAAGATGTTTCTAAAGACAATATATTGATGTAAAAGTTTTCTATATTTTTTGTTGTAGCTATATCTATAACTTGTCTGTTCATTGCCCACTACTATTTTATTTCATACCAACAATGGTCTCCATCATATCTAACTCTTTATGTTGTTCCAAACCAAATGTTTAGTACTATTCATCCTTCGAAATAATATTTTTCAAACAACCAAACACATATCACATGTTTAAGGTGTCTTTAGCAATACATCCAATGCTAATGTTCTTATTTGACTTGTAACTAAATAGTTGAAATAATATTGTCAGTTAAAATGTGAAGACTAAAAATTAAAGTTGACAAGTATTATGAATGGAGTTTTATAGAATGTTATAAATAATTATATTTTAAGATAAATATTATATGTAGATTAGGTGTCCGCCCTACCTAAAATATATAACTTAGTCTGCCATTGAGTGGGGGTTAGTTGAAGCCGAAGATCAACTGTGCCTGCACCTTGGGAAGCTCGATCTCGAACGTTGAAGCAGATGCCAAACCTGATTGAACCAAGGATGCATGAATCAGATAGGCAGTAACTAGAAATAGGAAAAAATGCAGGAAAAGCCTCTGGACTGGAATGGAGAAAACGAGAGAATTCGTTTCAATTGCTCACAGGCATCAGCCCAACAATTGTGCGGGAAATGGAATTGGCGGAGGTGGATCGACCAACAGAGCAAGATAGGGCAGCCGCCCTACCTAGAAGAGGCCCCCTATTCCCCTCCCCTCCAAGAGCTCCGCTCCATCAGGTCGCCAGGACGGAGTATTAAAGGATTGGGGAGGAGTGCTTGGCTCTCACCTTCCGTCGAGCCTGGAGGAGGAGGGTTCTGCCTGCGCTCGCTGCAGTGCGCTGGCCGCAAGAGACCGAGCCGCTGCTAGGTACTCGCTGCCGCCGCACCTGGGATCTGAGTTTGTGTGACGGCGCGGTGTAGGGTGGTAGGAGAGCCGGTCTGCATACGTTACTTCCTGGAACAAAAATAAAATTTGTTCGCGGAATAAAAGGGATATTTTTTCATTCAAAAAATTATTTTTTTGCGAGTATAAAAGAATTAAAACTTATCAGTACTATTATATATACAAAACTCAATAATACTTGTGGTAACTCCTAAGAGCACTTTGGTTAATGGCTAAAACATTTTGTATCCACTTATGAGCTAAAATATGTATTGCTAGTAAAAATTGATTTAGTCATGATAATTGTTTATGATTGTTGGTGCTTTCTAGGTGCACATTTTATATGACAAATATGGTGGTTTTTAATTCTTTATTATGTCATAATTGCTAACAATTAACCCCCATTATCATATATATGCGTAGTTTCTGTGTATTCGGAAGTATTTGCAGGAAACAAGAGAAGATAAGGAGACTACGAGTAAAGAGCAGCCGGAGGCCCGAAGAGCAAGGAAATTGGAGTCCGTGCCGGTCGGCACGGCTCGTGTGCCGACCGGCACCATGGAGGTCGGGCCCCAAACTTAAAGCCCACTCGGAGAATATGAAGCCCAGAAGAAATATCAGAGTCGGAGTCGGTGAAATCCAGTCCACAACCAAAAGAGACTATAAAGAGGAGATCTTGGTCGCGAAGTAAGAGGGGAGGCAGACATACAGAGGTTTTGACCTAGGTTGAAGGTTGTGGCGGCGAAGACGGCGATCACCGATCATCACCACCAAAAAGGAAGACTGTGCCGACCGGCATACCGCCGTGCCGATCGGCACCTGTGGGACCACGCCAAAATCCTGCGTCCTATTGTACTCATGTTCATGTGTTGCAGTATGATGCGTGAGTAGATCTCATATTCTCTCCGTGCGCGAGGGAAATCTGGTTACGTAACTCTCACGCTTACAATACTCTTTTGATGTGTTTGGTCTATGTGATGCTTTGAACTCGTATCCGATCAATACGTGTTTATTACATAGTGCAAGAAACCAGTGGGGAGCTATTAGTACCTTGTCGTGACAGGATCGGGGCGAACGAAACCACCATGTTTTGTAGAATACTAAACCTATCAATTGAACCATGACCTGAGTTGCATGCCGGTACCCCAAACCATAGGAGAGAATCCTTTTCATAACCTTGATACAACCGCAGGCCCTTTCATCTTTAGCTGTTAACCACCCTTTCCACACACACCTTTGCCATATTAATTTAGTAGTTTAAATAATAGTTTAAGTCCCGCTTGTTCTCTGTGGTTCGATATTAAACCTTGGAATACTCTAAGGGAAAAAGTGCTACAACTGTACACCGTCCTCTTGCGGTATATAAGTGGGTGCGTACAAACGACCAACAATGATTTTGAGTATTAGAGTAAAAGAACTTAAGAAGAGCTAAAATCAATATAGAAAGACTGGTTATGATATTTAAGGGAGAAAGTCAATAACTAGTGGTATCTTTCAAGATGACATAACTTAAGTGGAAATGTGTTTACTTGATGTTTCTTTTATCTACCATTTGAGCCACTCTAAATGCCTAAAGACTCCCCGAGTAAAACAAAAGTAATTGGTTAGTTACAATTTACAAACCACACCAGAAAGGGGGAAAATCCAACTCTTATATTTTACAAGAAATAACAAGGTTAGTTAGAGCATATAATGAGAGTCTTATGGCACATAGTCAGCCAGAATAATGCGCATTTGTGAATTAGATATATAGGTACACTATAGAAAAACGTGTTACTGATTGATGAAAATTTGGAAGTTAGGCGTTTAGCGCAAGGTCACATGACCATTTGGGTATCCCATGCTAAGAAGCAAGTCAAGGAGGCCAAGGAGGCAGCAATAATCACACAAGACATTGACATGAGCGCACTGTGTCACGTTCACGTTCGGTGCTAGTAGTCCACGGCTCCCGTCCCCTCCCACGAAACTCGTCCACGCGGTGAAACGGGCCGCTCGGCAGCACCGTCCCCGTCCGTGCGCCGCCGCCGCCGGCCGCCGGAGTAATAGTGGCACCAGCAGGGTGGAGGCGAGCGTAGCCGTATGGGGGTCTTGGGCGACGGCTCGGGGTGGTGCTTCTGCTCCGGCGGGGCTAAGCTGGAGCGATCAAGTCCAGCCTCCTCGCCGCAAAGGGGCCGCCGTCGCTGCTGTATCCTTCCCCGGCGGGGGCGGAGGCAAAGAAGGGAGCGGGTTCCTCATCCACCGCGCCCTCCTGCTCACCACGCACGGCACCATCCCCTCGGCCGCAGCGGCGAGCGCCGCCGAGGTCCGGCTCAGCCACGGCCGCCTCCTAACTCGCCTAGTGCCGCAGAGGTTAGGGGCTTCGCTTCCATTACCTCGTCATCCTGTTGAAATTCCGCTTGGCTTCTTTTGGCTGGATATGCGTTTAGAAATCTTGTTGCTAGCTCCCCTTCCCGGAATCTTTTGATGTTGCAATGTAGTTTGAAATGTTTAGATTTTGGTGACAAATACGCAATGCATTTGGTAACTTCTGTGGTGCTACTCTAGTAGATGGATTGGTTGACATTGCACCATGACCGTAGTGCGAAAAAGATCAAATTTTCTTTAGTGAACGGAAAACTTCTAGTAATCTTTAGTGATTCCCAGTTCGAATTTATGTGCCAATGGCTTGTCTGGTTTCTGCATTTGAGAAAAAGAGGTTTTGTTTCTGGTAAAGCTTAAGACGTGGTGCCATTGTGCTGGGGTTGACTTACATATGGCCATTGTGCTGGACCATTGTTGGTGCTTATAGGGATTGTACCAGCTGTAATGTGAGTGGGGATCGGTAAGATTTTGATTTTGTTGGTTGTTGACAGCAAATATAGCCAGTTAGAAATGGATTCTTAATTCTGATGCCTCATTGGTAGGATTTCGTGAGGTTAAAGCTGAAAGAGTATATGCTTGCTGCCTTTGGCTCTCAGCTTCACTGCATGCTATACCGTAGAAAGCTCTGTTTCCATTTACTGAGGGCAAAGTACCAAAGCTTGTATGTACAATAATACAATACTACTAGATAACATAAAGGCTGGCATTAGATTTGTGTACAAGTAGGCATAAATTCTATCCAATTTTACATAGGAATCAGCGAGAGGTGTTATCTGCTGAAGTGGTCCTTGGGTCTATTTATTCACTTGATTGATGAGCATAGGACATGATTAAATGCATTCTTTACTGAACATGGGATCAGCCTGGATATTCCTCTGAAACTCTATATTTGGCCATCACCAAACATTGAAGGCTTCTATTGTATGATTATATGAGAAAATGATAGAGTATCTTAAAGAACTACAGTAGTTCATTGTTGTTATAGCTTGAATAAGTTATGCAAGTGTACAAGCCCAAATCGGGCTTTTTTTTCCACGTTTTTGCCATGATATTTACCAATTCATGCTTGTTTTTATTTCAGATTCTTTATTACTAGTCCCATTCTTGACCTCACAATACTTGGTCTTGATGTGGTGGATGATGAATCGAGTTCACATGGACAACAACCTCATTTCTTGAAAACATGCTTGAACCCCACCTTGGACCTTGGCAGTACAGTTTGGTCCTGGGCCACAAAATAAGAGATTTGGCTGTTGGCGAAGCAAAGGTTGTAATAGCTACTGACAACCTTATAAAGTTCTCAACTGATGAAGTCTTATGGCGGCCTGGTTCAGCTGGGTTCGATATGCACGGGAGTCTAGCTTTTATGGTCTGTGATCCCATGAAGCTCGCACCTTCTACACCTACAGGGTATGCTTCCGCATCATCAGCTGCTCTCCTTGCATCAAGGAAGGATGTACCGGCACAGTTTGGGATCCCTATTCCTGCAGTATGTGAATGGTTAAAACAGCACTGGACTGGCAGCTTAGAAGATGTTAGCAAGCCAACGATGACTCCTGCACGATTGACATCCTCTGGAGAACGAAGTGGGCGTTCTTCTCTTGGTAATCTTCATTATATTAAGACAACGGAAAGAGAGGGCGGTGGCATCTTGTCTTCATCGCAGATACCACCAGTACAGGCATGGCAGCATGGCTCATGTAGTTCAGCATCTGCCAAGATTTCATATGCTGGAAAGGATTCGATCGGTTCTCATTCTTTCCACGAGCAACATGAGCTGACCTCAAAATGTACAAACCAAAGAACGAGCAAGCTGCATCACTTATGGATATTAGCTTTCCTCCAGAGCATCCAAGATCGATTCGCCTACCACTTCCCCTAAAGCAAATGATGCCTGATGAGGAAAAGACTGGGGCAAACAGGTCAGCTCCACATGAAACACGCCCATCTAATGTGCGGATCAACTGTGACGCTCTTCACAATGTTGCTTATCAGGAAAATTGCTGGAGTGAGGGGCAGTCCAGTTCTTCTCCGCTTGAGATATCTGAATTGGGAGATGAGAGGGGTGGTTTTAGCAGTGGAGAGGAGACAATGTACTCGGCTGAAACAGGGAAAGCCGGAACATTCCAAGTCCAAAGGAGAAGAAAACTGATATTGCTGGCAGATCTCAGAGTTTTGTGAATCATAGCAGATGGGACTCGCCTAAAAGTGTCGAATCTTCAAAAGGACCCTTCTCGAAGTCACACACGTTCATACCCTTGAGAAAACCACATTTGCAGGCTGCAGCCATCTCACAAAAGAGCCAAGATTATTTCAGCCCTACCGTCTCCTCAAACATGAAGAAGAGGAACTTGTCCAGAATTCCCATGAAGCCGCGACAGAGTGCTCAAGTTACCTCAAAGTGGATAACCTGATACGACATCCTG
The DNA here is from genome assembly GCA_012490785.1 of Eragrostis nindensis. NCBI lineage: Eukaryota > Viridiplantae > Streptophyta > Magnoliopsida > Poales > Poaceae > Eragrostis > Eragrostis nindensis. The sequence continues at coordinate 160,074 of JAAXCT010001087.1, forward strand.
ACTTGTATTTTCTGAATCATACAAAGACATCATATCAACTGTTAGACTTTTAGTCAGCTCCACTGAATGTCTCTTTTCCCCCCTTTTTGTAGTTGTATCTTGTAGTTGTATTCTAGTCATGAACTACGCCCTAGTGATTCTTTTTCAGTGTATCATAAGCTAGGAAATGTTCTTCTACCTAGGGGTGAAACAACTGCCATTACGAAATACACCTTTTTATTTCATCATCAGACATTAAAGCTGTTGTCTATGGAGCAGTGAGGACCGTCGATCCTTGATCTCCCCAAGTGCTTGTGCAGAGGGTAATTCACAGGACTGCATAGCCACAGAGGCCCTCATGAAGCTGCCATTTCCAGCAGAGATACTGTTTCATTTCCACAAACTGAAGCTACGCCAATTACTCCCTGAAAGCAAGTATCAGTGTGTGTGTGTGTGTGTGTGTGTGTGTGTGTGTGTGTGTGTGTGTGTGTTATAGCAACCGTTGGCTACTGGTTACATCCTGCTCTATTTCATGAAGCATGCTCAGGTCAATGCAGCGTGGGCCAATTACTCCCTGAAAGCAAGTATCAGTGTGTGTGTGTGTGTGTGTGTTATAGCAACCGTTGGCTACTGGTTACATCCTGCTCTATTTCATGAAGCATGCTCAGGTCAATGCAGTGCCACGAAGGATGTTCTGATAATGAATTGGATCATGTTTCATATTCGTATTTTCATTCCTCCATCGAATCTATCGGTTGTTTTCGTCCGAAATTCTCAAGCATCCCACGGCCCACGCAGCTATGGGGGTGTTCGGCGCACCCCCTCTAAACTTTAACACCCGTCACATCAAAGAGAATCTTACTATTTAAACATATTTTTATTAATTTAATGACAAAACATATGTCACGGACCCCCCCTGAGTAGCGACCAGTAGCAGAGGCACCCCAAGTTTCGTTGTCTCGTCGTCCCTTCTCCCACCTCCCTCGTCTCTCTTCTCCCGCGGCAAGCGGCGGCGCGAATCCGACTACGAATCAACCGATCGGGCCCTTCCCTCCGCCGCCGTCCTGCCGTCCGGAGGTCCAGCAACTCCTCTCCTCTGTCCTATAAGGGGTGTGTCTATTCTTTCAGTCTTTCAGTACGCTGACGCCTTGGATTCGGTGGCGGCAGAGGAACCCTCGGGCGATCGATCGGGAGCGATGCGGCAGCAGCGCGGGCCTTGGGCGGGGGCGGGAGGAGGGGGGATCCTGGGATTTTGACGAGGGCGGTGGACAAGGTGTTCCGCTTCGTCCGCCTCGCCGAGTTCGAGATCCTCTTCGTGCTCTTCTTCCTCATCGCCTTCATCCTCTTCAAGGACCTCGTAAGCAACCCCACCGAAATCCCCCCTCTTTCTTCCCAGCACGTTCCAGATTCACATGCAGTGAGATTCAGTAGGGGTAGCTCAAGCCCAATTCGCACGGCACATTTGGTCAATTTGGTACTGCTTGGTCTTGATTCGTGAAGTGAACAATGTATGCTCTGTGTGAAGTGCATATCTTCGTGGTCATTTGGGAAATGGTTGTTATGAACCCATTTGAGACCATAGAAGATGTGGTAGCTTAGTGACTGCAAATACTCTCTAGCCATAAAAGTTATAAATTTTTTGTTGTGTAGATTGAAGGACATGTAGGGTGGCGCCGTTATCTTCATAGATTTTTGTACAATATGACATTATACTTTTCTCTGAGTTGAACTACTATTTTCTATATGAGACATAATGTTCATAGTATGCATTCCTGTGATTTGTCTGTCTAGATAATTTTTTTTTGCAAGGGTCTGTCTAGATAATTTGTCTGAAAGATGTAGCTATTAACCATGGCTCAATGTCAAATCATGTCCTTATGCGATTTAGTTACCTTATTAATATCAGTGAATACTGTCTAATTTTACAGCTTGTTTAAACCGATAATCTAGAATTATATTTTACACCAGTTACTGAACATAATTCCTTACAGATGTCACGGCCCCAATACAACTCAATCTTTGTCAAGAAGCCTGATCTGGATGACGCGTGGCCTTAGAGGGTTATGAATCATGTAATATTCATAACTATACATTGTTGAGTTGTATTGCCTGAAGTAGATGTGTTTCTTTGAATCTCCTTAGGATTGCTGTTTTTCTTGTCAGGAACCTTCTTATGACTACTTACATTATTCTCATATAGAAAATAGTAGTTGTGATTATGAGTATATTTAGTTAGTCGTCTCCTATACCTAAAGAGTTTTCTCAAGCCATCCCCTCCACCACTTTCATGCTTATTATTTGGCATGGACGCTTACTGTTTATTACAAGTGTGCTGGAGCATTGCTACTGCCATACTGGGTTTGTTCTTAGAATGGGTGAATATTGTTGGAGGACGAAAGTCTCTGTGTGATATATAACTTCAATCAAATGTACAAATGTGGTAACTTCAGATGATTGTATGTTACTCTCTCCGGTTGTGAAGTGTTGACGTTAGGACATGGAGTTTGTTCGATTTTCAACTAATTCCCTTGTCTGAACAACAACAATTTCCAACCGGGGAAGTACATATTATTGTCTGCTTCATTGATTTCCCCAATTCTAGAGAAAGACCACTATGAATGTTATGTAGTTCCAGTTTGTGAAAGTTTTGGGGCATGGTTTCTTATAATAACCTTGTGTTTCACTGGATTATCTATCATAGGTGTTGCAAGTCTGTAAATATGTGATTCATTTCGAAACGTTAAAAATTGTGTCGTGCTACAAGACTGTTCACCTTCCAAAATTTTTGCTGATGAGGTCGCTATGGCTTTGGTATTGCACAGAGTCACCCATACAAAGCGAATATATCCTTGGTTAGTGTCACTGTGTTAGTAGTATCTTTCCCCCACTTGTTTATTTGGAAATGAGCTATTGCCTATTGATATTGCACACATGCCTGTGGATTGTCGCCTAGGCCAAGAAAAACAGCAAACAACTGGATCTGAATAAGTTATGTGGTTGCTGTAATGTCCGTTAACTGATAGTGCTCTGAGACAATCAGTTTAATTAGAGCTTTACGCCCGTAGCCTCGACTCTCAAGCGATTTTCCTTCGAAGTAGCAGTCGTTTTCGAGTAAACGTCACGCCCGTTCATCGCACATTCGCATGTGTGTGGACGACGGGTCAAACGTCGTTGCGTGAGATCAGACCTAACGGAAACGTGAAAACGACGAGCAGAAGATCGTGTAGAGTAGGAAGTTAGGCGAAGTTGGCTGAATCCAACTCAAAGCTGCAGCAAGGAAACAAGGTTTAAACCCACTAGTATCAAGAGAAATATCAAATGTTTCCTTCGCAAAAAAATAAAATCAAATGTTTTATTCTTGATATATCAAATGTTTTATTTAAGAGAATTGCTATGCGTACGACTAGAACGGTAGACTCGTGTACAACCATCTATTTAATCTGGCCCTAAAAGCGTTAAATAAGATGGTCTTACAAAAACAGCACCATGGATTTTTTTTTTTAAAAAATGATTCCGAAGATATGCTTGTGCAGGCTGCAAAAATGGTGGTGGGTCCACAGCTCATAGGGTGAGTTGGCAGTCGGCAGTCGGTACTCGGCTCGGCCCCGGCGCGTCGGCGGCGGATCGCGAGCGCGGATGGCACGGAACGGAAACGCGGAACCAGCAGGGGAGCAGCCAAGCGGGTCAGCCGCCGGTTGCCTTATTTAACTCCTCGGCCACCCCGCGGCGCTCGCGGGTCGCCCGGCTGCCCCCCGCTCCCTCCCACCTCCGAGAAATCCCGCCGCGCCGACGCTGCCCGCCCAAACTGCACGGATCTCTTTACCCCGGCTCCAATGAACTGGCGCGTCCCCGCCCTTGCCCTCATCCTCCTCCTCGCCGTCTCCGTTCCCGCCTCCACCGCCGCCGACCAGGTCAGCATTTCGCACCAACCCACCCGTCCCGCTCTTCGCCTCTGTTCTGTTCCCGTGACATAGGCTCTTACATTTCGCGGGCTGTTTTCGTCTCGTCAGGTTGCCGATGGCGCCGCTGAGAACGGCACCGGTGCCGGCCGCCTTGACCGCCGGACGAAGGTGAGTTAACGGGCGGGACCAAGCCTTGTGTTGTCTTTCATGAGGGTTAGTTTGGTTGCCACCCTGCCAAACTTGCCTGACTCAGGCGTGGCTCTCAGGCGTCCGATTTTGGACGCCTGAGGCCACGATGCACGCCTGACGCCGCAGGCTGCCTGGCAGGCAGCAAGCAAACAGCCCAGTCTGTACACACGGGATGACGGGAGTGTTGGCTCTGGGAGCTGTGTTGGCCTGTTGGCCTGTCTCTCTGACCGCCCGTCCCGTCTGCTCTGCTTCTCAGATGTTCCTGCACACGGCACGCGCGAGCCGCGCCGGCGCTGCTGCGGCGGCCGTTGAGGGCGCGGAGCTGGGACTCTTTGACGCCTTCTTCGCCAGCTTGTCCATGATCGTCGTCAGCGAGGTGAGACTACAGTGACCCAACCTGCTCTGCTGGGGAGAAACCTGTACCCACGCGCAAGCGCATACACGTCTGTACAACAAGTGATCGGGCCCTGACTGCCTGTGTCGTTCTCGGTTGCAGATTGGCGACGAGACGTTCATCATCGCTGCGCTGATGGCCATGCGGCACCCCAAGTCGACGGTGCTCTCCGGCGCACTGTCGGCGCTGGTCGTTATGACAGTAGGTGAAACTGTGGCTTTTGCAGTTATCTGACGAACCAGAATGGTTTCTGAGTTTAGCCTAACTAGCCTCTTGTGTTGCTTCTTCAGGTGTTGTCAACTGGCCTAGGCAGAATCGTTCCGAATTTGATATCAAGGAAGCACACTAACAGCGCAGCAACTGGTATGGCTGATCTGAACCTTACTAGTACCTTGATGTGCAGTTATAACAAGCGCTAGTCTGAATTTGAAGATCATGAAGATTGGCGAATGATTACGAAAGTCATCAGAAGAAATGAATAGTGTGTACTATGTCGTGTCCCGAAAGCGTCGCAAAACTGAAATCGAAGTTTAGACGTAGATAGATATGCATATGCTCGAAAGCTAGTGTTTGCATATAAAAGAGAGGACACAGAAGCTGTACAGCATTCAATTTGTCATGGTTCTGTAATCGAAGGGGAAAAACGCAGAATTCAAGCTGCACAGTGCGCTCAAGCATTTGCTAGATCACTCCCTAATCCCATCATATTCATCATATGAGTGAGTGTTGCAAATTTTAGTTACTCGAAATAAAATAGTGGCCGAAGGAGCAACGACACTTGGTTTGCATGTTGGACAATCCAGCTTTACTTGAATCATATATTATGTTGCAAATTTCATTGCTGGTGCTAGTGAGTATCCAAAGTCTTCTTGTGCTCTATATGTATTTGTACTCTTTTGCCTATAAACTCTTATTATGCACTCAAAGATGTTGCAGCAATCTGGTTGTTACCTTAGTTCTGTAGCATGTGCTTGCACATTCTGATATCTATTTTGATGTTTTGTGTTTTAGTCCTATATGCATTCTTTGGGCTACGGCTGCTGTACATCGCTTGGAGATCTGATTCCAAGGCGTCACAGAAAAAGGAAATAGAAGAAGTATGTGCATTTTCTGTCATGAACCCTTGACCCTTTTTCTTTCTAGTGTCATCTTTGCTTAGATACAGCTTAGCTCTTTTATGTTTTGGGGTTTCTTGTTCATGGAATTCTCTATTAATACAACGTTTGGATAATACCCTCTCTTTTTTTTTGAAATAATGTATATTGTACTTTACAAGAACGATAAAATTGAACAATTGAAGTAATGATTAATTACCGTACTCACTGCCAAGTTACGTGCCAGTAGTTAATGACTTGATGCAGCGCTATTTTGCTTATCGCTTGGTTGCCTTTGGTTGCCATCAGCTCATATGTTCCATGCATGTACAGGTTGAGGAAAAGCTGGAAGCAGGTCAAGGGAAGTCAATATTTAGACGCATCTTCTCGAGGTTCTGTACTCCCATTTTCTTGGAGGTATATGCCCCTCTATCATTTACGCTATCGAGTTTCTCAGTAAGATATATTTACTGAAATCTGATTTGAGGTCTTATCTAGTCAGTGCTTTCCTTTCTTACTCAAACCTGCATGTTTCTGTATATGATGCTTGGTCAAACATATAACCGCTGATGCTGCAGTAGTGCACTGTGTATAACTGGTTTTGTGTATGCCTTATTTTGATTTCAGTCGTTCGTGCTGACGTTCTTGGCGGAGTGGGGTGATCGAAGTCAGATAGCTACTATTGCGGTACGGCTCAGTTCCTAGTTTTGTGATTTAATTTTCTGCTCTTCCTTGTTCATTCAGATTCATAACTGAATTCTATCATTTTCCTCAATGCAGCTGGCAACGCACAAAAATGCAATAGGTGTTGCTACTGGAGCAACATTGGGGCACACCATCTGCACATCGTTCGCGGTGGTGGGAGGGAGCATGCTGGCGTCCAAGATATCTCAGGGCACGGTAGCAACCATCGGCGGCCTCCTCTTCCTTGGGTTTTCTCTGTCGTCGTATTTCTACCCACCATTGTAACGGCACCCTGCATTCCTGCTGCTAGTTCCTATTCGTTCGTTGTTCACTTCAGCCACTCCCTAACGTGCCACCACCATCGTCAGATCATCCATCGATCCCGCCATAGGAGTTTTTTTGTTGTTGTACGGCTACACACGGATGTGTGAAGTAGGGATACAAACTATTGCTAATGTAACACTATACTAGTCACTGTCTGAAGAAAGGACTATCAGGATTGCATTTTCCTGTGCCATAGCTGACAGAATTTCCGCTACACCAGCCTGTGGTTCCTGCGTTCAAGAACCTCTACCTGATCGCGGCACACTCAGGCAAGTGAGATCGATTGATTCTCCTGTATGACTGGGTCTATCTCTCGAGTACAGAGTACAGACACATCATGTTAATCAGTTTTGTATGCACACCATGCATCCTTGTTAGTAAAAACAGACGAAAGTTCATTTTTCCTTCCCTTCGTACAATGGACAAATAAAATCGGTTAGCTTGCTAGTAGTTGAACCACCATTTCCACCGTCCGATGATCTTGCCGACGTAGTCGTGGTCGTGGCTCTTGTACCAGCACCCCGCCGGGAACAGCCCCATCACGTGCCTGCACTCCCTGAGCACCACGTCTCCGACCAGCGTCTTCTCCCTTCGCTGCCTCGTCGCCGGCAACGACGCTGCCGGCGCCGGAGACGGCGCCCCCACCGCCCCCGGCTCCACCGCCGCCACGGTTGCGCCGTGCGGCCCGGTGACCCGGAACATGTGGCCGTCCTGGAACAGGTAGCGGCACCCGCCGTTGTCGACGCGGCAGTGCGGCGCGTAGCCGGCGCTGCTGTTGAAGACGACGACGTTCTGGAGGAAGTTGCCCATGTACCCCCACTTGCAGTAGATGACGTAGGGGTCGGCCTGCGGCTGGAAGAAGGCCTGCCGCGGCTTGTACGGGTCCAGGATGAAGTAGTGGAAGTACTCCCAGTTGCCGGAGAAGTCGGCGCGGCAGCTCAGGATCATCTGCCCGCCGGTCATCGTGCTCAGCATCGACAGCGAGTGGTTCTGACCCGTCGGCACCGACGCCGACCCCGGGCCCGACCCCGGCGCCGCCGCGTGAGGGGACAGCATGCCCACGATGATCACCACGGAGGGGATCGCCACGAACACGAACGGGATCGAGATGATCGTCAGACGGCGGAGCAGCTCCTTCTTCTTCTGCTCCATTGGTTATTTAGGGTGTGTTCTTGCAACGCCTCACGTCTCCTCTCCTCCTTCGAGACCGGAATAATTGCCCTGCATAGTAAAACTGTCATTCTTCACACTCGCGGAACAATGCTTATTTTTAGAGAAGAATGGCTTCTATTTGGGGCATCAGTGTCCTGAACAAAAATGACTGGCTCGAATTGACAGAATTGCACAAGACAATTAACAGCTCGAGTTGACCATTTCATGTTTTAGTCCGATTGACGAAATAACGAATTAACAGCTTTATGATCAGCAAGACAATCTTAGAAATGCATAATGCTCTTTGCTCCAATGACTTTGGATATCAATGGAGATAGCTGGAATGATTAATACACATAATCTACCCAATTGCAACCATATGGAAACATCAACCTATAAGGTAGATACAGAAAGGTTTCATAAAAAAAAAAAGAGATACAGAAAGATGCAATACAAAATGGATACAGTTAAGAACAAGAGGAGAGGGGAAAAAATGCGATGCATTACCTTTATCGCCTGACAGAATTTTGCAGGAATTTCAAGGGAAACTACTCATCAGTTCCGCAAGAATCAGGAAAAAGACAATGGCATCCTGAAATGGGGCCTGAATTAATCGAAGCAATGGACGTGCTAGATAATAACACGCCCCCTCAGCGATACTTGATCGCTCTCACAATGTACGCCTTGAGCGTAGGCAGAGGGACAGGGCGCCGAGGAATATTGGAGGCGAATAATGGGAAGAAGAAGAGATCGGAATGGTCTCGGGAGGAAGAAGGGCTTATATATCCGTGCTGCTAAATGCAGAGATGGGCCTACCCAAGCTAAGCCCGTGTTGCAAAATGCGGCTTGGCCCATCTTAGTAAGCAAGGCCGGAACCGTGTACCGGGCAAGATAAAAAGGGCAAAGGCATCATCGCGTCGCACGGCCACGCCGCTTCTCAACGAACTCTTCAGCCCAGGAACAGCAGAGCCGCCGCCCGTCCCTGACCCCAAATTGGCGGAACTCGCGCGAAACCTTTTGCTTCGCTGCCGCCCTCCTCTCCCCCAAACCTCAACCCCCACCTCGGCCGCGTCGCAGCCTGCTCGATTCCGAGCTCTCTAGCCGTCTTCCGGTAAGTTCCCCCGGCCATTTCTTCCAGTTCTTGAATCCGCGGCGGTGTTCTTGATCCTCGCCGCAGTGTTCGTCGATTTCGCGTCTTGCTGATGGGTTCTTCTTCTCTGGTTCCCCCGCCTTTGAGTTTTGTTGGTCCAATCCATGTTCGGAAAGGTTCCTGGCAGCGGTTCTTGGTCCTCATCGGAAGGGTCGAGATTTCGTTTGTTCTTGATCGATTTTTTCCCCCTCCACCGTTTAACTTTCTTGGGTCCGTACGGTTCTTGGCAGCGGTTCTTGATACTCTCCTAAGCGTTCGATTTCTCGTCTTCTTGATGAAATTTTAGGTTCTAGCTGGCTTGGTGGCTTGGGTTTTAATGGATTAACGCCGAAACGATTCTTGATTCCTGCTTCTTGTGCCGTCTTGGTTCGTCCGCATTCGTAGGGTTTCTTGCTTTCTGGTTTGGGGTTTAACTGATTAACGCCGAGGCGATTATCGATTCCTAGTTCCTTTTGCCTTCTTGGTTCGTCCGCATTCCGTAGGGTTCTCGCTTTCTGGTTTGGGGTTTGATGGATTCATGCTACTCTTTCTTTCTTGTGGTTCCTTTGTTCCAGGTGTGATGGGGGAGAAGCAGGCGAGGGAGGAGGAGGCCGACGAGCCCCCGCGGAAGGCTTCTCGGCTGGACTTGTTGCTGGCTGCTGCTGAGGCAGCGTCGGATTCTGAGCGCCGCGAGGAGGCGGCAGTGTCGGATTCTGGGCACGGCGAGGCGGCGGCTGCGCCTGTGGTGAGCAATCTGAGGGAGGAAGGGGCGGAGGGGACCAGCGATAACAAGCAGTGCAATCACGGCCCCACGGACAGTGCTCACCTGGAGATGGTCAGATCGTCGCTGTTCTCCGAGCGAGCAGGGATGTGCGAGCTTTGCAAGCACCCGTTCGAGGGGAGCAGCATCTTGATGTGCCTGGAATGCGGCCGGCATTTCTGCAGTGGAGTGGGTCAGTTGAGTACCCACATGGACACTCCCGGTTGCACGCCCAGGAGAAGCAGCATTGGGTTTCTGTACTGTCTGAGAATCCAGAATCTGCATTCTGCTTCAAGTGTGATTGTGTGGTGGATGGACCTCGCGGTATTATCATTGGGCTGCTGGCTGCGGCAGAGGTGGATGAATCCAGCAGCAATGAACGGTGCAATCACGTCCCCATTGACAGTGCTCACATGGAGATGTATAGATCATCGTTGGCATCCGAGCACGGAGGAAAGTGCGTGCATTGCAAGACGTTCAGGGAGAGCAGTATCTTGGTGTGCCTGGAATGCGGCCTGCATTTGTGCACTGGGCTTGGGTCTGCTGATTGGCCATCAGGACACTCCCGGCTACATGCCAAGCAGAAGCAGCACTGGGTTGCTGCGATGTTCCATGAGCAAGAATCTGCATACTGCTTCAAGTGCAAATATGTAGTGTGTGTCACTGCCCCCCCAGATGACGTGGAAATGGATAGTTTTAAGGCAGGTGGCCATGCACCAAAATTACCTTTTGCGGTTCTGAATGCTATCACAGAGTTTGTGAAAGCTTATTTGCGTGGCTATGCTATCAGAGGGATACCAAATAAGGGACTCACATGCTACCTGAATGCAGTGGTGCAGTGCTTCCTTGTGCTTGATAAGTTGCGGGAAAGGATATTAGCACAAGACGCTCCAAATGGTATTTATTTTAATGCACTCAAGGAGCTTTTTGTTGGAACAAGTGCAGCAGAAGACTTGCTGAACCCAAGTAAATTGTTGGCATGTGTCCGCTTGTATACAGAAGAGTTCCAAAAACCTATTATGCATGATAGCCACGAAGTGCTTATGTCCTTGCGCAGTGGTTTGAGTGAAGAAGAGAATATAACGAATCATGCCGTGCAAAATGGTGCTCCTACAGTTATGGATTCCATTTTTGGTTTTTACATGTCTGAGACACGGACATGCAAATGTAGTTTTTCTAGTTCTTCGTTTCGTCATGAATTCTACTTTGATCTCTCACTGACACTGCCACCAAAGGGGCCTCCAGCCACAAGTGCTGCATCATCAAAAACAAACGCATGCTTCGAATCTCAACCGAAGATTGGTACTCAGTTATGTCCAGCGAATGAACAGAGTAAGTCAGAAAATATCCAGACAATTGGTGAATGCGGTGATTCTCATCTTCTTGGTTCAGAATTGAAAGATGTGGTCATGAAGGAAACGACTGAATCTTTGGAAGTTGGTGAGTTTATGCGCTCCTGCACCTATTCAAAAGCCCTGGCTGCAGAAGTTGGGGGGTGTCTTAGTCCTAGACAATACCCACTTTTGAGGGATGGAAATGTGGGCAACTGTGGAACATTCTGACACTGCCATTCGTATTGGTTAACTTGCTCAGCATGGGAAAAAAGTTTAACTTATTCTGGAAGTGGTATCCCTACACTTGTGAAATGGAGAAAATTGTTTAAGGGCTCTTTGCAGGGAGTGGACTGAAGAAATTTGGGAAATTATCTATTGGAATCGACTCCTTGTCTTCATATAATAATTTACCCGAAATGGTTGCTTAACTTAATCATGTGTGGGGGTTCTTGAAAAGAAAGCTACTTCGAATATAGAGGATAAAGGTCCTAAAAATTTGTAGAGAGTGACATTTGCTGGTTGTATGATGCTGTTTCTGCAGATTAAATTAAATATTATATGCTTTGCTTCTGCAGATTCTACCGAAGTTCAAAGTATCAGTCAAAGCAAGGATGTTGTACAGGGTCCTTTCCAGGCTCAGGAGGAAAAGGTCTCATGTTCCAAACTTTCACAAGGGATCTTTGAGGTGCCAGTAAAGTCTGTTGGTTTGCTTCCACAAAACTTGTCTGATGTCAAATTTGAGGATATGAAGGAGAACAGCAGAGATTCAATAGCATCGATTGAGGATTGCCTCTCACTGTTTTTTGAAAAAAATGTGATGGAATGGAGATGTGATAATTGTCGCAAGGTTTATGAGGAGCTGAATACTGATCGAAGTAAAAATGGTGAGCAGACAGTGGCAAGTACCAGTAAGGACACACTGTTGGTGGTGACCAGACTGAACAGTCAGATGGGACAACATTCCAAAATGAGCAATCTAGTGGCTTCAACAGTCTTTCATTAGCACAATCTTCTTCAAGTAAGCAACTTCAAGGTTCTGATGTGCAGGGACAAATCCTACAGACAGTGGATATGATTGCTGAAGGAACAAATCTAGACCTGTTGGGAGTCCAGCATAGTGCAGCTGTAAACATACAAATTAAGATGTATCAGGATAGCAGGAAGCAAATAGGGCTGGATCATAGTGCATGCCAATTGAAAGACGACAGAAATAAGCAGGGAGATTGGAATGGCGATGCTATTCGGACGCTTCGTTTCAACAACCTGCCACATGTATTAACTCTTCATCTCAGGAGAACCGACTATTCTGAGAGAAAAATTAGTGGTCATGTGAGATATAAGGAGTACCTTGATGTAGGGCCATTCATCGATCCCAGGTACTGATTGTTCTTAACAGTAATATCTCATACTTTATGCATTTCCATCAAGCTTCTGATTGCATAAGCTTTTCTGTATAGTTTCTTGTTGACACTGCTCTTGAGGATATGTGATTGAGAAAGTCATGCCAATGTTCATAGCAAGTTGCAATTGACTTATAGCCATACATTTAGTTTAATTTTCTAAACTATTGTCTCTCTAATATTCAGCTCTGTGGACAAGGACAATTCTATCTATCGTCTATTTGGTGTCGTAGAGCACCGTGGCATCATTTCCGTGAAGGCAGGACACTATGTTGCTTACGTGAGAGCAAGAAAGATTGGAGATGCTTCTCACAAATGGTTTTGTGCAGACGATGAGGTCATCAGTGAAGTCTCTCTAGAAGACGTTCTGAAGCGTGAGGCTTACATTCTTTTCTATGAAAGGATGGAAGGCTAAGACATGTATGGCATAATAAGATCCCACAGCTATTCAGAATAGCAGTTGCAAGACAGATCGATGATCGGTATTAGCATACTTTCTTTGGATTGTCATGGATTTAGATAGTGCACACAGTAACGTAGGCTCTTGATCAAGTCCGATTTTGTTGCAGGGCTTGAAATTGACTCAACTTGAGATGATTTTCCTATCCAATTGTTGTTGCTTTTTACGATCAAACTGTGAATAGAATGTGTAAATTGATTGATCTCATTCATGCTTGATAAGGTTTTGGTGGTTGCCTGCTAATGTGTAGTACAATTCATTGTAGATATTTTGGACATCTGTTTCAGCATTGATGTTTGGTTGTACTTTGAAATAAGAAGTTGGTCAGTCTGTTATCTGTTTGAACCATCTTAAGAAAAAAAGATGCATCTGTTTTAACTGCTTGGGCACTGGAGCCGATCTTTACGCTCAGTGCTCTGTGTCTTTCTAGTACTGATTCAGATTGGTCCCGCCTTGTGCTCCGCTTACATACTAGTACTACTGCTACTACGAGGGAAAACTTGAGGCATTGGTTCGTTCTGAGACGTCGTCCGCGTTGCGTTCATGCGAATTCTTTGAAGCCATGGTCAGGGAACATCGCGCCCTGTGGGAAAATCGGTTGCCCAGAATGCACAGATTAGGCTGACCGTAACATTCCTTCTAATTCTACCCTCTAAGGAAGGACTATCTCTACCTCCTCGTAAAAATTCCACCCTCTAAATTTCATTTTGCTGCGACGTTCACCTCTACTTTCCGCCTCCACCACCTTCCACCCGCTCCGTCGCTTCCCGGTGTCGGCCACCTCCACCTTCTCGGAAAGCCCTGCACCGGTCATGGCGAAGCTCGCCGGCGCGCGCCGCTCCTGTCGCTGTGGCTAGGCCGCGGTGCGCACTGCTGGTGTCATCGCCCGCCGCCGTTTGTCTCGACCTCGACCAGCAGCTTGGTCGCCTTGTTGCCCCGCCCAGCTCGCTGCCCGCCGGCGGCGAGAGCTTTAGCCACCGTTCCGCCGGCTCCACGCGGCCGCGTCCTCCCACACGAGCTCCGCCCGCCGCCAGCGCCCGCGACGACGGCCGTCCACCTTTGCCTGCCATCCTCATCATCGCCGCCACCCGGACGCCGGCGGCCTCCACAGCAGCTCGAACACGATGCCGCCGCCGCCAACGGCCGGCGCACCGCGTCCCCAGCGCTCGAAGCGCGCGAGCTCACAACGTCTCCGCACGGCTGTACCTCCCGAGCTTCCGTGCAAGGCGCGGCCCGCGCCTGGGCTGCGGAGTGAGGGCGGCGGCGGCTCGCCTGCCCACCCAAGGCGACGCGGCGCCTTGGCGCGTGCGGCAAGCAAAGGGAAGGCCGCTCTGCTGTTCCCTGAGCAAAGGAGCAAGCGCCGACCGCCGGATCGCCACTGCTCCCCCGGCGTCCGCGCCCCGTCCCCACGCCGCCACGGTCTCTTTGCCCGCTGGCGACGGGCGGCGGCGCGCCCCCCCTCCCCTCCCCACCAAGTCTCCTTCTTCTTCTTCTCACGCATCCCGCATCCCTCCTCGCCGCCTCTCCTCCTTCTCCGCATCCCGCCTTGCCCGCGCGCGCTCCGGCGACCCCCGCGCGCGCCGAGGTCGCCGCCGCGCCGAGGTCGCCAGCCTCGTCCGCGACGTGGACTTCTTCCCGGCGGTGCGGTGGCTCGACCGCCTCCGCGGCGTCGACGCGGCCATGGCCCGCCTGCAGGCCCGGCGCGACGCGTCATCGGCGGCCTCGTCGACGACCAGCGACGACGACGCCGAGACGCGGAGGAGAAGAAGAAGGAGAAGGAGGGCGCCATCGACGAGCTCCTGGCGCTGGGAGAGAGGATTTGGAGGACGGCCGGGCGCTGGGGGAGAGGATTTGGAGGACGGCCGGGAACCACCAGTTTGGAGGACGGCCGGCTGACCCTGATGATGGAGGCTCATTTTCAGGGTGTTGCTGCAATGGATCAGGTCCAATTCTCCTCTAATTTTACAGTTCAGGGTGGGTTGGAGGGGATTGTTGCGGTCAGTCTTAGCACGGCGTTTATGCCGCTGTTTTTATGTGTTGAGAGAGAAGTGAGATGCTTTGATGTGAACTTGTAAACAAGCGCGACCTGTTTCGTAATGGGGGCCAACGGCTAGAACTAAACGCTGCTGACAAAACCAGTCCAAGGGAAGCCCAAGGGCTGGTAGTTTTGTTGCCGGTGCGATCGGTACTAATGTGGGCTGGCTACATCTCCTTTTTGTTCCTCTCTCCCCTACGTGTTCGTGTTGCCCTCTTTTTACCGATAACGATAGTAGTAGAACAGAAGGAACTGCCGGCCCTCTGGGCTCTCGATGAGGGGTCACTCGAGAGACTTGCCAGCCCAACAAACTCTTGCGTTGCCGTTGAGAGCAGAGAGGATGGAGGGCTCCGGTGACCCGGTCTGAAAACAATCATCAACAGCAGTGCGCGCGGCACGAACCGGCTCCCCGACAAACGGCATCCAATTTACCGTGGCAGAGCGCTGCTGCTGCAAAGCTTCCAAGCCGGCAACCCGAAAGGCAACCCAGCCGAGTCGTTGCGGAACGAATGGAAACCAAGCGCTGCTTGCTGACACGCAGGAAAGGAAACACCGCAAAAACAAGCGATTTCTTTCTTTCCGCTTCCCCCAAATCACCGCACGCGAGATCCAACCCCCCCGCGCCCCATCCCCAGACGCCGCCGCTTCCTCACATATTAAGCGAAACGTGCCGCTGCCGCCGCGCCACTGCCCTGCCGTGCCCGCGTACAAGTAGGAGTGAGTAGAAAATCACAAACAAGGAGCGAGCCGGCGCTTCCCTTTCCGTTCGCGTCGTCTCCCTTGTCCGAGCGGCCAGCCAGGCTCCGCGGCCTTGGTTCGCGTGCGGGAGGCGAGGGTATGGAGGGGAGGGTGGTGGCGCTGCGGCGCAGCGTGACGCTGGCCGACCAGCTCGCCGCGGTGGGGCCGCCGCCGCCGCCGGCGGCCGCGGGGTCGTGCAACCTCCGCGACCTGCTCAAGCTCCGCGACGAGGACGAGCTCGCGGCCGGGCGCAGGGCGGCGGCGGTCACGCTCGCCTCCGCCATGGCCGCCGAGAGGCAGACCTCGTCGCCGACCCCGTTGCCGGCGCCCTCGCCCTCGTCGGCGTCGTCCTCCGCCGCTGCGGCGGCCGCCGCGGCGCGCACCCTCCTCGACATCATCCGCGACGACCAGCCTCCCGCCGCCGCCGGCGACCCGCTCGTCCGCCGCGCGGTGTCCCTGCCCGCCCCGACCACGGCTTCCCCGACGGCGTCGACCTCCGCCGAGCCGGCGCCACCTGCTCCGCATCCGCACCCGCCGAACCAGCCTCCGCCGCCCGCGGAGGAGGAGGAGCAGGGCGAGCGGGTCTCCCTGATGGCGCTGCTGGAGCAGACGGACAGGCAGTGGAGCGCCGGCGTCGGCGCCGCGGCGGGGCGCGAGGAGGACTTCCCCTCGGCGGAGCAGGCGGAGGCGGAGGCGCTGCTGGAGGCCGACTACGACGACGACGCGGCGGAGCCGGAGCCGGAGGCGGCGGGGAAAGGGGTGGTCGCCGGGTGCTGCTGCGTGTGCATGGCGCGGGGCAAAGGCGCGGCCTTCATCCCCTGCGGCCACACCTTCTGCCGCGTCTGCGCCCGCGAGCTCCTCGCCGGCCGCGGCCGCTGCCCGCTCTGCAACGCCGCCATCGTCGACGTCCTCGACATCTTCTGACCCCCCACCAACCCCCGCCCTCAAGCTCGCCTTCGCCGGCGCCGCCGGTGCCGACACCTCGTCCGCCGAAATGCGCTCGCCGCACGCGCGCGCGTCAACCGCCTCGGATCGGCCAATCCCGTTCCCATGCGGCCGGAACCGAGATAGTAGGATCCAGACATAGATAGATCTCCCCCATCCCCATCCTTCTCCTCTCCCCTGTTCTTGTGTCACTGTGAAAAGATTAGAACATGTTCGACTTTAATTGGGAGTGCCATCTTTTTCCAAGTCGCTGAAAAACATCGCCATTCTTGCGTCTTCTCTCTTCTTGTCCACTTCCGATGGTCTAGAACCAGAAACAATCCTGGATCAAGCAAATTCCTGGTCCTGTTCTCGTATGAACCAATGAAGCAATTAGTCAAAATCCAGCCAGCGCGGTGGTTGGTTAAAGAATCCTGACGCGCACAGCGTAGTAAACTTGGGTTTGACCTGGGATCAGTAGTTCAGTAGTACTGCAACAGCAGTAACCTCGATTAAATTAGTGGTAATTACTCTCTGCTTGCAGTCCAGCTAGCAAGCACGCACTGTTTGAAGATCTCAAGGCATCGCGATACCCCTGCGCGTGGGATTTTAATTACCGCTGCTGCTGCTCCACTCGATCACTCACTCCGCTCTGCACTTCCACGGCATGAACTCATTTACTACTTGGGCTTGGAACTCCTCTCAGCCCGTATCGATCGATCCCTATAGTCAACATTCCGGCAAGTCCTTGATTTTCTTTCAGACGTTGAACATTTGTAGCCTGATTGGGCTCGTCGTGATGTCACGCGATTAAGAAATGCGCGAGATAGGGTGACAACCGACCGATAGATACACAAGCCGTATTTGTCAACGTTGGGGACACATTTTTGGCGTCGCCCTGATTGACATCTCCCACTTGGTGCGATCAGTTACAAAGAGATTCAACAATCGTGCACGTAGCAACCAGTTCGCAGATGAATGAACACACCCCTGGTTCGAGCCATTTCAGTACGCGTAGCACCACCGCCCTTTAATCTTTTTTCTTTGTTGGTTGGTGATGCCGACCCAACGATAAACGGAATCGCCTGAGCTAAACCAACCCGCTTTTCCTCCTCGTAATGGGCCAGCCACATGCAGATGGAAACCCGGAATGGGTTGGTCGCCGCACCTGTCGACGCCGATGCGGGCGATGGGTGGCGTGCACCGTCACGCACAAAGCACAGCCGTGCAGCCAGCCGCTCAGCCCCAAACGCCGCCGCCCGTGTTCCCCTCTCGGCTTCTTTCCCGTACCTGGTGGGTTTTCCGGCGCGGTGCGCGGCTCACCTCCTCGGCCCAACCGACTGTCCGTTGTTGTACCAGCAGGCTTAAGCTCTTGGGTGTAATCGCAGCATCAGTAGTTCAGTACTGCCACAACCAATATGGTACGAGGTGGGTGAGAAATGGTTTAGTCACGCAAATCGCTGCGTTAATTATGGTGCTAATGCGGGCCTCCCTCACCAACGCGCTTGCTTGCAACCGTCAGTGGCGGCTACCATCGAATCGACCAGCGAGAGATGGCCAGATGGGTCGGGTCTGGGCAAAACAAAGGCGAGAGCAGCCGCAGCCGCAGCGCTTTCAGCTCAATCCTTTTCTCTCGTGGGTGGTGCAGATCGACGTGGCCTGGTAGTTAAGCTACCTCGTGCATCGCCGCTTCAATATTCCGCCGGTTTGGACCGTTGCCACGTTTACCGGTCCAAACGCAATCATCCAAGTGTGGCCGGAATCTGCTGATGCTCTGTAGCACAGTACTCCCCTCCGTCCCAATATAGGGGGTGTTCGTTGAACTGCCGCTAAAATTTAGACTCCTTTAAAAAAAAGAGAATCTTACTATTTAAGAATTTTTTATTCATTAATGACAAAACCTATGTCACGACCCCCCCTCTAAATCCGAGACGAATCTAATGAGCCTAATTAATCTATATTTTGCTACAGTGATGCTACAGTAACTATCTCTAATCACGTCTTAATTACCCTCATTAAATTCGTCTCGCGAATTCGAGCGGAGTCTTGAAATTAGTTTCGTAATTAAACTTTATTTGTAATCACAATATTCGTTGAAAAACCCTCTAAAGTTTAGACCCCCTGCGCCGAACACCCCCATAGTTGGCATCCTAGCCCTAGGCACGGAGATTAAGAAGAGGAAGAATAAAGTAGGTGCACAGGAAACGAGGAGGAGAAGAGATAGAGATAGAGGTGTATTGGGAAGAGAGAAAGGTGTCTCGGGAAGTGAGAACGCCAAGTATTTTAGGAAAACTGGATGAGACTAGAATGCCAAGTATTCTGGGACGGAGGGAGTATTATTATACTCGACCGCACTTTATCGGCGTAATCGTGCAGCCGAACTTATCTGTTGATGCATGGTTTTGTCATCGCCGACGCACGCCGGGCGGACAGCGACAGTGTGACGGAAGCGCGGGGGAAAAAAGCGGCCAGATGAGACCACCATCCGAGCGCGGAGCGGCTGTTGTGGCCTTGTGGGGGTGGGGGCTGGGTTCTCGCGGATTAATTTGGAAGGTCGCGGCGCGTGCGGACGGAAGAAGAGTGTGTTTTCTTGGCTCCTGCCGCGCCGGCGAGCAGAGCAGAAGCGTAGCCGCGCGCCAGATTCCTGGCGTGCGGGGGCGAGCCGCGTGCCACGCGCGCGCGGGGGAGAACGTGGGAGAGATCTGCCGAGCTTGACGGTTTTGGGTGTGCGTGCGGGGCCTGGGGGCTTTTGGCTTTGCCGTTCCCAGGAACTGGATTTCGGGGTTCTGAAAGTAGTGTGGTTATTGGTGTTTTCAGAATCTGAGCCACTAACTCCTAGAGCACCTAGTATATCATGATACTCCTACTCTCAATCGAAGACCACAACCGGGCACTGGATTCGAGTTGTGCGGAAAATTAGAGGGCATTTCCCCTTTCAACAGCCAGTATTTGGTCGATGCAAATTCAGAAGATACACTTCAATTTTCTAGTACTAGCATGGTTCAGGGAATATTCAGGTTTTAGGAATGAAACCTTGTGATGCCCAGCGACATGCCATGTCGTGCATAAACAGGTGAAAAGTGTGCTCCCGACACATTTTCAGGACCAAACCTATGAATGCCTACGACTTCTCTATCACCAGTTCACCACCCTACCATCCTAGGCCAGTAGCCTGGTCGATAAAGCTCGAATCTCGCAGTAATTTTTTTTTTAAGAAAAAGCTTTTGTGCCTGCTTTTATTGAAAGCAATAAAAGTTTTACACATCATCCATACCCACTGGGGATACCAGTTTACAGTATAGCGACATGCCAAAGAAACTCCGCAAAGCTTTTTGAGAGCCTAACACATGGGAACTACATGAAGTCTTCTTCTTCAGTAGGCTTCCTCCTCCTTGCTTGCTCATGAAAGGATTGAGACCACCGCTTGAGTTTTTGTAGCTTCTCTTCCAGTAACTCCTTTTGCTGTGGTCGGAGTAAGATACACCACTTCTGCATGAAAGAAAAGATTTTGTGCAAAAGGTCAGTTGGGTGTCTTACGAATTCCCCCCTAATTGCCATTGCGTTCCTGGTTTTCCACAGGACCCATGAAATAATGACGAAAGAAAAATGGTCACTTCATACTTATCCCCCCCTTTTGCAACCAATTGCTCAGGAAATCGCTCATGGATCGAGGTGCCGATCCCCATCCTAATGCCTCAATTATACATGCCCACATGAATTTCGATGTCTGGCATGCAAAAAGTATGTGGTCTGTATTTTCTGGTTTGCCACACAACACACAGTATATGCTCCCTTTCCACATCTTTTTCTTTAATTTCGCAGTAAGTTTAGGTAGCCGAACTCGCTTGAAAGCGCGCTTTTCTTGGATCCCGCGCATAGCCACGTTACCTGCCTACGTTACCTGCCTTGGCCCTTGGTCGGAGTCCTTAAGGGGCGTGATTGGTGTCCGTAGCAGCAGAGCCTGGCTCGCACGCCACATACAGGCCCTCGCCGGCCAGGCTCGCCAGGTGCACGACCCTTTGTTTGGTTGCCGTATGGATGTAGCCAGGCTGAGTGGAGCACTTGATTGGTTACCTGATCAGCTGACGTGGATCACTTTTTCACCTCACACACATTCTCCGACGCGCTCCCGCTCGCACGGTGCGAGCCAGGCTCGCTGGAAACGAGCAAAATAGTCGCATCCCGGGAGCCAGGCTCGGGAGCAGCATTTGCATCGCACGAACCAGGCCCGCTACCGAGTCCAGGAATCCAATCATGACCAAGCTGCTGCATCTGGCGAGCCTGGTTCCTCCATTTGCAGGGAACCAATCACCCCCTAGCTTGTGCCACGAACAAACCAACTTGCCTCGTTCGTTCCTGCTCGCCGCGCGAGCGCCGAGCGGCCGAAGCGAAAAACACACTTCTCCAGTTTCTGCACCATGGCTTTTGGACCTGGAGAAGAAAGACAGCACGCCGAGAGAGTCGCCCCGCGAGACCCTGAACTGTCTCACCAACCAACGGACGGACGGGTCACCGATGCGACGCCCACGAGTCCTGGCGCTTTTGCCGTGCTAACCGCTACTGCGACACCTGCACGAGGCAAAGCGAGCCGATTCGAGGGCCCGTGCATCAGCGGAGAGCGCAGGCTGCAGGTTGGTGGTTTGACCCGCACTGATCAGCTGCTCCTGCATCTGCACGAACCGAACGGATGCAGGTCGCCTACGCTACGCGCGCAGGATCGGCCGGCGCCGGCAGAGATCTCTCCGTTCTGCATTGCTCGCTCGCTCCCTACGCTCGCGCTGCATCTGCATCTCGGCGGCGAGGTGAAGTGAGGCGAGACGAGAGAGCACGCGGCGCACGGCATCATCGGATTCCATGTGCGGGCGAGGCATGCGTTCAGTTCATGCATGCGCGCCCATGCACCTCCATCAATCAATCATTAGCCGTTGCTCCCCCCCAGTGACCGAAGTCCCATCCCTGCTGCTGCGGCGTTTGTCGAGGGCCTATGCGCCGCTTCAGGCTCCCTCCTCCTCCTCGCTCCTGCTGCAGAGCTGCCATCTGAGCCCATGCCGGGAATTACTGCGCGCATCGCGAGGCGGAGAAGCGACGCCTTCCTTCCATGTGTCAGATGGGTGCTCCCTCGATGAGATTTATCATCATTCAGAAGCCTCGCAACAACCGCTGTTAATCTTGAGGTTGATGCCTCAGCTCTGAAACAAGGATTATTCAATAACGGAACTCATTCATCAGTCATGTGTCGAAGCAGCTTCTTGTACCCAAAAATATCGCGTACATGCACGGGGCGTGGAGGCAGATCCTTCACCCTTGCCTTGAAGCAGCGGCAGCAGCGGTACTCCGTCCGGAGTGTACACTTTTAGCGGCAGCTGGAGCATATGCTACAGCGACCGAACCTGTGCGCTACACTCAATTATGGGTGCCCATCCGGCACATACAAGGACGATGACGACATGTAAGGCAATGGATCGCGCAAAACCTGTGGATTTTTGCTAGGAACATCTAACCTGCCGCACACTTGATCTTGCCAAGACAGAACGGGCACGAACCAACTCAAACACATGGATCCTACTACTAATTGTCAGATGTCAACAGCGTCGCCAATTATCAGCCCGTTCATGTCCGGCGTTTTCTGAGAGTGAAAGATCGTTGTGTTCCTCGAGGATACGCATGGTCCACGTGCAGGTCAGGGGGGTCCCATCCACCGAGAAAGAATCTGTGCTCCCAGGCCTTATGGTGCTCCCATTTCAAATACCGCAAAAACGATGCAACTAAAAATTGCAACAAAAATATGAATGGATAGCTCATACAACGATCTACAATTCATATTTTTGGTTGAGGTGCAACCGAAGCTCGTGCAAGAAGATTAAAAAAAGAGAAATCAGACTGTGAATAGTGCGGGTTCCAACTGTTCATCACGAACCCGCAACCCGTTACTGTTTAAAAGTCGGATTTCTCTTTTTTGTATCTTCTTGTACGAGCTTCGTTGCACCTCAACCAAAAATATGAATTGTAGATCGTTGCATGAGCTATCCATTCATATTTTTGTTGCAATTTTTTGTTGCATCGTTTTTGCGCTATTTCGAGTGGGAGCACGGTAGCACGGGAACCCGCGGTAGCACCAGAACTTCTCCCCCCATCCACCAGAATTGAAGCTCCCAAAGTACAGGTGCACCACAAAGCACGTCATGTGCCGGCTTCAGCACTGGTCATGTCGACGATCGGTTTTCCTTCCCCTCTCTCCAGAGAATAAGAACGGCATTCAGTGCCATGCTTCGTACTCGTACTACTCCAGCTTGTACGTACACCGTGGACATGGATGTTTTCGACCGACGACACACAAGGACACCGCGATGATTTCACTGTGATGAAAATCAGCCCATGTACTACAGATGGCTGATTTTCATTACTCACAGTGTAACCATAATTTTTAGGCTCGCGGGACAATAGCTTTTGTTTTTCTTTTCTAATTGCAGCGGCTGGTGCGCGTCGCGTTCCTTGATCGCTATCTCTTCCCTGCCTAACTCCAAAGTTCAGTTCGTGCTGACGAAGCACACTGCACCGCTCCGCTCCACCAGAGCACTGAATTCGCCTGATCTCCCCTGCTGCGGAGGCGCTGGTTATTGCCATGTCCACCACCACCGACACAGCCATCTCGGCCGGCTACGACCGCCGGCGCGAGCTGCAGGCGTTCGACGACACCAAGGCCGGCGTGAAGGGCCTGGTCGACGCCGGCGCGACGGCCGTGCCCGCCATCTTCCACCACGCGAGAGACCCGCACCCGCATATCGCCGCCGCCGCCGCCGCCGCCGCCATCCCGTCATCGACCTCTCCGCGGCCGCCGCCGGCGGCGAGAGGGAGGCCGTGGTCGCGCGGGTGAGGGCGGCGGCGGAGACGGTGGGGTTCTTCCAGGTGACGAACCACGGCGTGCCCTGCGGCCCGGCGCTGCTCGACGCGGTACGGCGGTTCCACGAGGAGGCGCCAGCGGCGAAGCGAGCCTACTACACCCGCGACGCGGCGCGCCGGGTGCGGTTCAACTCCAACTTCGACCTATTCGAGTCGCCGGCGGCCAACTGGCGCGACACGCTCTTCTGCGAGCTGCCGGCGCCGGGCGACGACCCGCCGCTGCTGCGCCCGGAGGAGCTCCCGGCCGCCGTGAGGGGCGTGATGCCGGAGTACGGCGCCGCCGTGCGGGGCCTGGCGGCGCGGGTGCTGGCGCTGCTCTCCGAGGCGCTCGGGCTGGCGCCTGACCACCTGGGCGAGATGGGGTGCGCGGAGGGGCTCAGCGTCGTGAGCAACTACTACCCCCCGTGCCCGGAGCCGCGCCGCACGCTTGGGTGCAGCAAGCACTCCGACCCCAGCTTCCTCACCGTGCTCCTGCAGGACGGCGTGGGCGGGCTGCAGGTGCTTCTTGATCAGGGCGGCGGGCGGCGGGAATGGGTCGACGTGCCTCCGCAGCCCGGCGCTCTCGTCATCAA
This sequence comes from Eragrostis nindensis, assembly GCA_012490785.1. Lineage (NCBI taxonomy): Eukaryota > Viridiplantae > Streptophyta > Magnoliopsida > Poales > Poaceae > Eragrostis > Eragrostis nindensis. The sequence goes on from JAAXCT010001087.1 coordinate 184,044, forward strand.
CATCGGCGACCTCCTTCAGGTGATCAACAAACAATTGAACATGTTTTAGCTAGCCAACAACCAGCAACTCTGCAGTAGCATTTCGATTCTTGCACTGAAGTTAAGGAAGAATGTTCATTGTTGTGGATGTGTGCAGCTTGTCAGCAACGGCCGGTTCAAGAGCGTGGAGCACCGGGTGCTGGCGAACGAGAGCAAGGACACGGCGCGGGTTTCCGTGGCGTCGTTCTGCAACGCTGACATCCGAAGATCGACAAGGCTGTACGGCCCCATCGGGGAGCTGCTGTCGGAGGACAATCCGCCGGTGTACCGGAGCGTCACGGTCCGAGAGTTCCTCGCGCACTATGACAGGAAAGGCCTCGACGGCCGCCCTGCGCTCCACTACTTCATGCTGGACAATCCTCCTGCTGCAACTGCTCCTGTGTAGCGCATGCGACTCGAATCGGGACTTTGATACTACTATGAAACATGTAAAAGTTCAGAGTTCTGTTTGTTGCTACCCATCGTGCTATGTTTCTGAAAGTTGGCAAGATAATTCGCAGAACTGACACAACCCATGGAGATTCGTCCGACGACAACATTCCATTTTCTCAATTAGAACCTGGTACTAGCCATGAACCCGGCAGCCGGGCATCAGGCTTGAACCCGCTGCTCTCCAGTGATTCTCAATTATGCGTGGTCCTCGTGTGTTTCAGGAAGTGGCATCACCTACCTGACAGAAATGAAGCTACTGGAGAGTAACAAAGCATGTCATGTGCGGGCGGCAGCACGAGGCCATTTATTTGGCTATCGTTTCCCTGTTTCCAGTGAATAAAAGGCATTCAATTTGCGCCCTTCCACACTGTAGCTGCTGAATTGCAGCAGGCAAGGCAATTCAGCAGCACGATGTTCGCAGTTATTTCTTCAGCATCCGCTACAGTGTTCGCAGTTATTTCTTGAGCATCCACTACAGTGTTGTTGTGGTGCAGCCGAACAGAATCCTACATATATTTCATATTCACCACACCATGGCCAACAGTCAGGGACAAGAGTAAAATCTGTACAACTTGATTGCATAGCGATGGGGACAGATTCGATCAGCCGTGATGAGCCGATTCATTACAGTGAGATCCATTTGATACTACACACATTTATTATCGTCAGGACGTCAGCTCGTGCGAAGCAGAGGAGCTCCCAGGGATGAAGTGGCGACAATGGCTGTTCCCTTCACTTGGAGAGTAGCCCGAAGTAGGGATTTTCCATGGCTGACACGATCTGGACTCCCGCTGCGTTGAGAAGCGCCATGTCGACCTTCTCCCTTGGCATGACTAGGTAGCCGCTGGGGCTCAGCCTCTGGAACCCGCACAGCTCCAGGAACTCCACCCCTCCTTGAAGGTTACCCACCCTGTCCTGTTGGATGGAGCAGGGCATGTAAGATGAGCACATTACTGGCGATCATGGATTTGTGTTTTGTTCTCACCTTGAAAATAGGATTGCTGAGCCGAATCCTCCTGAACCTTTCCTCTTCTGGGTTCTTCACTATGTTGCCAATTATCTTCAGTAGTATTTGGAACGCTCTTGTGACTCTAACACTGTCATCCTACAATAAGTGAAACATATTAGTAGGTTCCTGGCATCCGCATAACAAAAAAAGACATGTTGCTTTATACAGCTGTGTTTTACATCTTTTGTACATAAGCAATGTTGGATTCATAAGATGATGGTGACAAAACAGATTGGTGGGAAACAAATTAAAAACAACTCCTATACAAGTGCATGATATAACCTAGAATGCAGAATAGTACATAAGTTGGACATTCATGGTGTGCAGAACGGTTTAACTCTGGGTATTTGCACAGAAATGGTCAACATGCATCAATGCATGGAAGAATCAATGGTAAATGTTTATGTGCCGCTTCAAATACGAAGAGCATGACCAATCACTGGTTCATACTGCAGCAAAGAGAAATTTTACCTTGTGATTCTTCTTCAGAGTTCGTAGACAATCTCTCAGTTGTTCTGATGTAACAACACGCTCGACAGGTTTTACCTGAGCAGTTCAAAAAAGTAAGGAATGTGTTTTGAGGTTTAGAAAGTGAAATAACTGTTATGGAAAGGCGTTTACACCTTTGTGGGGCTTATGATTGGAACTGTGGCTCCTGGATTTTCCTGTGGCAAACCAAGCCTTCGCCTTCTTTCTGCCTGCATAAAGGGATATGATTTAGTTATCCGGAATATCACTGAATTTCTTTGGAAGGAATCAGACTGACATAGTCGTTGAACTGCAAGAATATTATGTCATTCATGCGCCATCACACATGAGTTTATAATTTAGTGGTAAGGTTGACATACAGCCCATAGGATCCTTTTTTTTTTTGGTTATGCAGTGCACAAAATTATAAACAAAAGGATCAGATGTAATTGTGGAGTTATGCCGTGAAAATTCTATCAACGCGGAAAAACAAAATTTAACGACGACTTCTCAGCATGCTGATTTAACATTTTAACAACTCTAATGACTACAGAATTGTGGAGAACATACGACAGGGAATGCTTCTCTTAATAATGGACTCTTTCCAAGGAACTCTTAAAACAAGATGATCCAGCAGCCATTCAGGTGTAAACTCCTATTACCAAAAGGAACACAGTCCTAAAAACCATTGAGTTGCAAGTAATGGAGGGAAATAAGTAATTTTCACATTTAAAGGAACAAGACCTTATCATCGGATATACGCTGTTGGATTCTCTCTCTTGCTCTTTTCTTCTCCTCTTGATCTGCTATTCGACTTTCCATCATGCTGCACTAAGTAAGAACATCATATTTCCAGTAAGCATTTTAAGTTGGATAGTGTAACTTAGAAACTATGTTTTCTTCAAGCACACCGTTTTCTTTGATTTTCCTCAAGGGTACGCTTTGCTTCCATAAGATCTTTAGCAGCTCGAATTCTCTCCCTCTATACAGAATGTTCACAAAAATAACTCATCAGGAAAATGGTCGTATGATCAGAATAAGCTATTTTTGTTTTTCCTTGATGCTTTGTTCTGACTTTTTATTTCATAACAATATGTAAAAGTTGTCTACCCTGTCCTCTTGTATTTGACTTCTTACTCGCCTTCGCCCTCTGTCTTCCTCATCTCGTTTTTCCTTATAGAGTGCTAAGACCCTGAGAATTATAGGAGGATTTCAGTGGTGATACACAAAATTGCAGGAAGCTTACTGAACCATGTCTGTACAAAGCAAACTACAAACCTTTTTCTGTCTTCTTCCCCGTGTTCATCTTCATCCATTTCTCCTTCCAACTGGGGTATCTCCTACAAATTGACGATTTGGTATGAATAGAACATTACAAAGTATAAAGCACGAATTCTGGATTGAATGAGGCAAAAAATAAGATGCTGGTAGGTGGAGCCAATTCTATGACTTATTGACTTGTACAAAATAATAAGGAGAAAATACAGCATTGTTCATAATAGACAGTGATGTGGAAAATACAGTAATGCACGACAGGAAAAAGGACAAAAAATCAACTGTTGAGGTATGAGTAAGTTCAGTCTTTCATTAATAGCTTAAGCTTTTGGCTAAATTGGTTGGTGTAGGAAACTCAACATTTGGGTTGCCAGTGATTTAGCTGAGCATCGTGATTAATTGAATTTTTTTTGATAAATAAAAGTGTTTGGAAGAAAATAAGTACCTTCTGACTTCCATTCTCAGTTCTCTCTTCTGGTTTCCCCTCATGTATAAGAGTCCTATAAGAGAACAATGTATATACATTTTAAACTGCGAAAACATAGCAAATGCAAGAAATGACAACAAGTAAATGCTTTGAGTTACTCGAGTATATATGTTTTTTCATAATATTTGTATACATAGATGGTGCTTCGCATCTCCAGTAGTAGTTAGGAACACAAGCATTTAGCCAGGATATATGAAGTTTGCTAGTACTTTGTGCTTGGCAGCATGAAAGGTAACAGCAGGAGTACTGGTACAATGTATGAGTCAATAGTTCAAATTTAGCAATGAATTGAAGGAGCCAATATATCAGCTTCTGGTTTAGCCCTAAAATAACACTCTGAATTCACTGAACAACTAACCTCGTTCCTGGAAAGTCGTTCCTTACTTCATTTGATGTGTCACCACATTCAATGCTGATTTCTCTTGGAACCTAGATCATTAACGAGTACTCAGAAGAACAGGTCAAATGTAATGATAGTAACGTGGCATTTGCATTGTTGAAAATACCTACCAATGGTAGCTGATCAATGTCTGGGTCACTCTCATGCTCAAGAAGCCAGTTTACTGCAGATTCAAGATCGGAATTACCTGACAAGACATTAGATCATGTCTTCAATTTATTGGGTCATGTACTGAAGAAATATACTTAATATTTACAAGTAATATGTTGGCACAGCTTCACAGTTGAATCATTCCATTTGCAACTTCCAGGAAATAATATATCAGGCCATCACTGAAATAGCTAATGAAAGGAAACTATGGGTGCATGACACGAGATCCATAGACATACCAGAGAAATGGAGTGCTCTGATTGAACGAACAGTGGGGAATCCCATAACTTCAAGTTCGTCAAGAATTCTCTTGTTAACTTGTGGGACAGCCATCGCTATAAGATAGATGAATAAAGTTATGCTTACTCCAAGCGCCACAAATTCAAAATTAGATGGAATAGAGAAGGAAGAAAAACTCAGTGTCCTAGGGTAAACATATGGAATAGAAAGTCTGAAATAGTGTTAAAAGTACAGATGATTTCAAATGTTACCAGTGAGAGATCAATATCTTTGCAGAGTTATAATACTTTGCAGTTTCCATGTAAAAGAAAACCTGTCGTTACGTTGACCTAATCACTAGCACTAGCCTTAATCATTATATCTAGTATAACTGGTGCAACACAAACCGCCTGGTAAACATAAGCTATCCAGCAATGGACTAATGGAATGACAGCTACCATAAAAAGAAAGATAATAGAGATATTGAATATTTGGAATACAAATAGTTCAGAACTAGCAAGCGGGAGCAATGGAAAGGCATAGGATCCAACTAATTTTTCAGTTTGATGAATCGACACACAAGATTTTTCAAATTGCTTTCAAATCCTGATGACAATAACTTGATGACAAGATGAATATATATTGCTTTTTACCTTTTTCAAATATTTAGCCTCGCTTTGTAACTTTGGAGCCAATTTGGTGTACGAATCCTCTTTAAGTAGATCACAAAGCAATGCATTACTGCATATGGAGAAGTAGGAAGGTTACCTCTGGAGAACTAGAGCTTTGCTTCTTCTGTACTTCATTCTTGCCTTATCTTCCCAGATGAGTCTCAGGAACTCAGGTAGCTTCTTTCTTCTAGGTGTTACTTATGCCTTTCTTCCTACTAAAGATTCCCTCTTGAATCAACATCCTTCATTAGGGTTACAAGCTCATAAAATTATCCATTATTGCAGAATAATCATCCACAGTTTCCAACTCATCCCTTGAAGATGAATTATGCCTGCGCACGAAGAAAAGGGGAAATTATGTCCAGTTGGACTCCTGTGGAACTTAAGGCAATACCTAATATATAAATATGCGAGTCAGAATTCACGAAGACCACAATGGTAGGCAGAGAAGGATATATAAGAATTCAGGGGATATGATTTTTTGGCAGGGAAAAGAGACATGATTTTGAACTACTTTGCTATATGATGGGCAGTGTCATTTAAATTAGCTTCCTTGGGTAATCTGATGCCTGCAACCGGATGAAGCCCCATATTGCCAATGATATAACAAGCAATTTAAAGTGCCTATATGCATCATCTTTTAAATAATAAAGTTCAACCAAGTATCTTCTTGTAGATGTCCCTATGACTCGTGGCGTTATCATCATCAAGAAGGATCATTGCCCTCTGTCAGCTGCCAAAACCTGCGATGGTGTATCCAGTGGGCCTAAAACCTTGCATGCAGAGCACTGAAATCAACAAACCAGATTCTCAACTGCCAATGCTTTCTAAAACAATCGACTTTTTTTTTAGAAAAGGAGGGCAATCGACTTTAATAAAGCTATAAGTGCAACATCCTAAATTTAGAGCAAAAAAAAGTTCAAGGATACATTCTGGAAAGGGTTACCAGTATATTGAGTTATTTCCAAAGAGGCCAAAGGCTACGATAGATTTCTCTCAGACTCAAAAACAGTACACGAATACACAATAATCGAACGGGTTGGAGGAGACGATGGTGAGTGCAAGCCTATAGTAGGAGATGGAAGTGGAGGTTAGGCTACTTAGGGGTTGGATGCCAAACGCACCTAATCTCCTTGGACCGTGGCAGCCTGCAGCTTCGGTCGCCGTAGGCTAGTACGCCCCTTCGCCATCTCTGGGCAGCGCAAGCTGAAGACGCGCCGGCGTCGCCGCGGAAGCATGTCTCCGGAGGACCTCAAGCCTTGGGCGGCGAGCCTGGGGCGGGCGCGCAAAATTACTGAGGCGGGGAGGGATTGGCGGCGGCGGCAGCGCGACTGCGCGAGCACACCGATGGCGGCTGCAGTATCGCCGGACCAAACTATTTGCAAATGGACCCCTCATTTGGATCGTAATTATTAGTCACGATCCACCTATTTACCAAACGCCCCCTAATATGGATCGCGATCTAAAGTAGGAGGTTTTATGTAAATATTTGGATCGCGATTAATAATCGCGATCCACTATTTGCAGGAAGCCCCCTGGTTCCGACGGCAGCTCCTCTGCTCCTCCGGCCGGTCCGCCGCCGCCCCTGCGCACGCCGGCGACAAGTCGAACACAGCCCACAGCTTCTACTCCACCACTTCCTGCCTCGCGCTGCGCCTCCATCACTGCTGGCTCCACCAGCCCGCAAAACGCGACGATCTAAGGCAGGCAAACACGCTCTGACGAAGCTTCGGGGGAAGTAGCGAATTCGCGACGCTTGACGGGACACACCTGCGCTCGGGCGTTGAGATGGGGAAGGAGCATCAGGGACAAATGGATGGATTGGGATGATCCGTTTCACCGCCGGCTGCCGGAGGGAGGGCGGTCGCGGCGTGGCCTCCGCCGCTGCTTTCCCATGGCGAGTTTGGCTTCCTAGCAGGTATGCTAACATTCTTGCTGCCTTGCTTGATTCAGCAGTGAAGGAATTCGGCTGAAGAATGACGAATGTTTTTGAAATTTGAACTGCAAGTTCAGTAAGAATGAAAATATTCATGACAGATGGGACCTGCAATCTTTTACAAGGACAACGAACTGGGTGAAAAAGCCCCAGCTGCATCAAGCCCCAAGGAAAACGGATTTATCGTTCCGAATAAAGAACGTGAATTAACAACGCAGCAGCAGTTTGTCTCAGCAAGGTCGCTGTCTCGCTGTAACAGTTGCCGTCACATGGATCAAACATACAAGAATGATCTGAAGGAGCAACAAAAGCATAATAAATCAAAAACCAAAATGCTACGGAATGGGTGAGTGACAAATAATCTGCTCATATGAAGAAAAATAAAGCTGAATTCACAGATCCACATCCAGCATTTGATACAAACTGGGAAAAAAGAAAGATGCACAGGACACAATCTCCGATAGCTGGTGCCAACAATTGGATGGTGATCATCACCGTAGCTTCACCGTGCAGAAGCAACGATAAATGGGTTTACATGATAAGGGGAACAATCCCATGGTATGATAAAATGGCATCCGAGGATCCAAATATTCTGGATAACAACTGAGCAGGTCAATCAACAAGCTGTTAGTTGCCTTAGAGAGCCGCCGACGTCATCTACTCTATTTATACATCGCCTCAAGCCTCAACCGATAGGAATCTTGCATGTCAGTGGAGTTAACTCTGAAAGTCAATAGGCGGTTGAACACATACAAGATAAACAAGGTGTCTAGCTAGCCACTACAGAAGCCTAAAGAAGCCGCTCAACTGGCATGCGATGATTTTGAAGACTTCCTCTTTTTGTAGGCCAACGCTTGTAATATCTTTTTCCGGGGACCCTGTAATCAAGGAAAAGCTAACAAATAAATATGGACAATAAGCTGGATTAAATTGTGAACAAAATGAATAGCTCAACAATAAAACAACATACGCTATTGCAGACTGACAATTAAAAGGAATACATGCAATGTAGACAATAGTTCCACCTAACAGGTAAAACAATATTTCCAGAGACGTCAAGATTGCTGGGTGTTGAAAATCAAGTTAGCAGCGCCAGTACTGATCATGTTTTGCCATAAAATGAAAGATACAAGTAGATGGAGACGTACTAAACTCATTAAATAAATGTCGCAAACAGGGAATAAGCACTCTCACTTTTGCTGTGTCTTGTAGTAAGAAAAATGAAAAGGGCAAACTTAACATTGTAGAGCACAAATACGTTTCAACCTATGCATTTAGTTATGTTCTGATGCCATCGATAAAGCATATTTACGAATACTATTTTAATCGTCATAGGAATCTAGTTTCTTAATATAACCTGCAGAGAAAACACATCTTAGCGCCATTTTATGGTTTTACCACATAGTTCATTTTAATTCATTTTACACAACCAAAGCATCTCATGAATAAATAGCTACCGATCTGACAGGATAAACATTCGATAAGCTTAAAATCACATAAAAACAGGGAGCACTATGAGCGTGTTTATATATAAACTTCTACATTTTGGCTTTTCATGATGTCTTCGTTTCATACTATATGCAGGAAAGAAAGACAGCAAATCAACTTTTGAGAATTTTGATAGAATTATGTTTAAATATAAGTTTAAGTGGTACCATTGGAATTCCTAAAGACTTCATATCTTCTTCATTCATGTAAATCAAAGCCTTCATATCAACCTGAGAAGTGAAAAACAATTAAGTTATTAACAAAATTTTGTGCCATATACATGATACATCGTTACCATATAAATCAATCAAACATGCCTCTTCAGCCTGGAAATTTATCAAATACTTCTCCAGATCAAGCGACTTCAGTAAATTATCAAGCGATGCATCAGGCTGTGCATTTGAAAGAAACAAATTATTAGATCATTTCAGTTGAAAAAGTTAAAGTTAGATTTGGAACTCAATCCAGCTAACCATACACTTGTATAAGACTAGCTAGATGAAACTTTGAAATTCCAACATGCTAAAGAATAGCAGATATATTTGCATAATGCTAACAAAAGGGCCAGAGAGAAATGTCAGGTAGTCCATTATGTTCACAGCACCGCTCAAATAATTTCGACAGTCTAGAGCAGAACAAATAGTGAACTGAGATAGTTGATCAGGACATAATCTTGCAAGAAAGGGTGACATAGAACTCTCAACCCTCATACCTTGGGTGGCTTTGGTGCAGATGGTGCTGGCGCACTGACTTTCTTAGGGACTGAAGGGGCCTCAGTGGTGGGAGTCTCTCTCTTTTGAACAGATTTATCATTCTTGGCTATCTCTGGTGCAGGTTTTGGGATCTGAATTGTACTGCTGAGTTGAGGGTGCTGGACACCAGATAACTTCTCACGAAGATCTGGAACTGATGATATCTTCACAACCTCAGTGCTAGGCTGCAAACTAGATTTTGGGTTTGCTTGACGACTTCTGGAAGAAAGTTCAGCTGAATCGTGCACAATAGAAGCAGGAAGCTAACAGTAAATCATCTAGAGGTAGGAAGAAATAAAGGGTCTGTTCAAAATTCTTCTGACAATGTTCCTTACATGAATTTTGGGTTCCCAGAGGATCCTGATAAAGCTCACGTCTCCAGGTCCCATCAGCCTGCCGATACCTGTAAAAATCCAAATAGATGATATAAGTAATAGCATTACTCACTTTCTGAATAAACTGAAGAAATATGAATCAACTGATGACATAAGCAACTTGAGATTCCGAGAAGGTGAAACACTGCAGTGGTCAAGCAATGCATACCAAAAGTTGCAATATAAAAACCATCAAAATGAATGTGGTGCTAGTGTGCAAAATAAAAATATGTCGACCAGTAGGCAGTTATTCAACAGCAGCATCAACAAGCATAGTTTCACATCATGTAACCCTGGTGTCGGTACAAGCATTGTGGCACTACATTCATGAGTTCCAAAACGGACTTAGGAAGAACACAGTTGCAAACAACTACTGATGATCACATTAAGCCACAAACAACATATCAACACCAGCAGTAGCCAACATTGTTTCACATCATTTTAACCTGGTGTGTGTACGCTGTACAGACAATGTGGCACTCTGCACATGAGTTCTAAAATGGATTCTGGGAAAATGCAGTTCCAAGCAACTACTGATGATCACCCTAGCAGCATCACAATACCATCAAGGCAACAAAAATAACATGTTAACTGTTTGTCCGATGAATCACGCTACCGACCAATGCAATAACTAATAATATGTACTGGTAGGCACCCATATTCAATAAATAATACGTCTGATGAAATCAACATAGAGTGAAAAGGTAATCAGCTCTTGCAACCCAGTATTAATGCCACCGTCATCACGAATCACAGAATTTCTAGCCCCAAAACTGCATTTTCCCAACAAATCCCTCCACATACCGATCCGACCAGACGTGGCAAGCATGCAACACTAGCCAGCACAGTAATGGCGAACAAGCAACAGTTTGAACCGAGCGAGTTCAAGGGCGCACCTTTTGGCGTCACCAGACCGCGAGCGGGAGGAGCCGCCGCCCGAGCCGAGGCGGTCCCTGACGGAGCGCTTCCGCCCGCCCGAGGACCTGTCGGCGTACATATCGAGTGTGCGGCGGCGGCGAGGGCTGGGAGCGCGTAGGGTTTCGTCGGCGAGGAGGGGGCGGAAGGACGGGGAGGGGAGGAGACAGGAGAGCGGTGGCGAGAGCCGGGGGCGGAATGGTAATCGAAGAGACTTGTGGTGTCTTTTCGAAAAGTGTCTGATCTCTGACAGTGACAAGGACAAGCAAAGCGCAGTGATTGGTCGGGGATTTTTTTTTTTTTTTTTTTTTTTTTTGAAGCCTCTCCTACTGGGTACAGCTGTAGCATCTGTTCGTATGCGTACTCACGCACTCACTCCTCAACGCACACCCACACACACCCACGCACACGCCCAGACCTACAACTACACACAGCGTCGGGGATTGGTTCCCTGATGCTTGAACAAAGTTGGCCCAATACTGGAGGCCCACGGCAGCGAGTCCCAGCCCAGCAAATCAATGGACTGCTGCAAGCGAATGGCTTCGCGGTCGCGCGCTCTTCCAGTTCGTTTCGTCAGATCACTCAGTTAGAGAGCGTCGACGCTTTCCGTCAGGCGTCCTCAAAGCATCAACACGGAGGACTACACATACTCTAATGTTTACCCAAGCTTCAATCAACTCGGAGAGACGCGTTCAGGGTGCACGTGCTCTGTATCTGATTGTCTGAATCGCAGTTTTTTTGGGTGGGATCACCATGATACATCCAGTGTCCTGAAATGCTGAATGCTCTGGTGATAACACAGTTGATGATGGTGTGTGCAGCTAATAGCGCGCATTTCATTATTTGCTGTCATCTTAGATGGTTATATCTGCGACTTTGTCGGCGTGTGGTACCTGAATGTTTTGCAGCAAGCGTTGCTCTGTTCTTGGCTTCTTGCTTGGGTGACCCTGAAACATGGCGAATTGAATTAGACTGCCAGTTAGTATTATAACAAAGTGCGAATGAAGGTGCTAAACATCGGCGCACGTGTGAAATGCGGATTTGTCGCTATGGTAAAAAATCAGTGGCATCAACACATCGATCTTGCTTCGCGACTGAAAACAGGCAGACATTTCTTCTTCGGATGAGAATTCGTGGCCAAACAGAAGTAGTGGAGAGTCTTTCATAAAGCGGTTCCAAGAACGGCTAAGGTAGTGCAGGCGTTAACATTCGTACCGACCACCATTGCACTGCAGTATGCCGTCCCGGTTGCAGCACAGGCTCGGGACAATCCGCCATTCCCGTCCGCCTGAGCTCTAGCGCACGGCGATTCGCGAGCCCGCCACCGCCATCCATGCCCTTCTCCTTGGGGATCTGAACTGGTTCCGCGGCTTCCGCAGAGGATCCGGCGTGATGGATGCGGCGGCGGCGGCGGTCCGGCGGGAGGAGTCGCCGGGCGGCTAAACCGGGTGCCTTTTGCAAAGAAGGATTGCGATCCATAAATTTACCCAAACCCCCTAGTTTGGATCGTGACTATTGATCGCGATCCAAATTAGGGACCCATATGTAAGCTAGGGGGCCTTTTGCAATTATTCCGGCCAGCGTCCTGGCGGCGTCCCGCCGCATCCGGTGAGGCCGCGCGCCCGCGCTGCCGCCGCCGACCTCGCTTCGTCGCTTTGCCTCCCTCTCTTGCTTCCTCAAGTTTACGTGCCCCACTACTAGCCCTAGCCCGCCTAGAGATGCCGCCGCAGGCCCGCGGCTGCGTTGGCGCCCCGAGAGCGAGGTGGCCAGTGGCGGTAAGGAACCATGGCGCATGTTGCTGGGGAAGCAGCGCCTGCGCGCGAAAAGGTGTGTCGCAGGCTGAAGTCTTCCTGTCGCTAGCTATCACCTATCATCGAAGGGTAGAGGGGACTGGCAATCTGTTCTCCGTTCCTCTGCTTCTTCTTCAGTTGTTCTCATCGGGACTGCTAAGCACGGTTCTGATCCTCATCGCCTGCATTCCAGCTGCAAGGTATCAATGCCTTCTTCCTCCGCAATGCTTGCGCATGTCAATGCCGTCGTCTCCGCATGTTCCACGGTAGTGTGTCTGTCCGATTGGCTGTAACTGCTGAAGAAGTGTTGGTGGCTTTGACTGCAAGGGGACACTGCCTTGGGGGTGGGGAGAAGATCGTTTCGTTCACCCCCATTCTATTAGATGTAATCTATGAAATTTGGGCGGATAGAATATAGACCCATTCATATTACATTTGCCTTTGGTTACTTGTGGTTGCTGACACGCTTTTCCCCTTGATGTAATAGTTGTTTTTTTTTTCCAACACCAACATTCGGACCACTTAATTTAATTAACAATCATAATCTTCTATATTTTCCACAATAATCTTTCTATACTTTCCAAAGCGGCACGGTTAATGGATTGGTCCAACACTACATTGGCAGCAGCAACCACACTTTTTCGTGAGCAGCTGACTGACGGCAGGAGCATACAACATGTTAGGACATGTAACCGTTAAGATAGAAAAAAGAAAATGTTGAACGGCTCACTTGCTTTCTCCTGTGCAAAATCAGGGCTTCTAATTGAGTTTCCTTCTGTACAATGGACATCTCACTAGGTAGCAGAATTATCATCAGAAGGAAAGGCAGCTGAATTCAGTAAATCTGGAAAGCATGGTAATCAGCAGATCATCTGAATACTTCATGACCATATGAGATAGTTCTTCAAGGACAAAGGCATCGGACATATCTGGACTGGACCTGGATGAGAAGAGCACTCTGCTGTGATTCTTTAGCGAAAAAGAATTCAACAAACGTTGTCATGAAAAATAATAATCAAGACAGTCATTTTCCAGGCATACCTCATGCTAGTTTCATGTGTGAACTGATGAGGTGCTGATTATTTAGTCCAGGTATGTGGTTGTCACTTTGTATGTCGCCATGTAAGTTTCTGTCAATGTGAAATAGATAATGTCTTGTACTCACCAGGAACACTTGTTTATTAGTGTACATTTTCTTGGTCAATTTAGTTTTCTGTTATTAGTTATTATGGGATCACTTGACAGTGATGTGTATAAAGCATACGATCTAGTTTCTTCCATGACTACGTTTTCCTGATAAAACTGATAGGTGCATATCCTCAAAATGCTGGACTCTTTTCTTATACAGTGTAGATCAATATAACGTTATTATACCACCATTATCTGCAGAAGGATAGTTCAAATGGATGTGAGGTAGTATAGTTAATGAATCTTGTATATAATTTACATAAATGAAATTTTGAAATAGGAAAGCAGATAGTTCAAATGGATGTGAGGTATTCTGTTATCATGAATATTGCATTCATTGTTGTTAACTTGTGTGTTGTTTGGTGCGTACAGCATTCAAAAAGGACAGAATTAGCTGCCCGACATGTTAAAAAATTACGGGAAGGAGCAAGTGGGGAAGTTCCACAGAACTAAAAGTTAGTACATCAATACTGAAAGTAATTGAACAGACATTCAATTATACATGATGTACTCTATGCTGAGGGTATAAACTGAAGGCTGGAGGCAGAAGTGAATTGACGTGAGAAACGACGAATATGTCATATGTTTTAGTGTTGTAAACTGAAGGCTGGAGGCAGTGGCACTTACGGCTGAACGTGATACTCAGACATCAGATACATGCTGTACTCTATGCTGAGGGTCTTAATATGCCTCTGACAGCAAAGGGTTCAGGGGTACATGCACGGGATCAATGGATCATCATCGTTCATCCAGTGTTGTACTACTTCGACATCAGATACATGCTGTACTCCTATATATGCCTCTGACAGCAAAGGGTTCAGGGGTGCATGGGATCATCATAGATTCATAGTCTCGCTGTGATGCTGTATTTGTAGTGGCTGCTCGAGAACAAGTTTGATTGCTGTCGTGCTCGAGAACAAGTTTGATTCTGTCGTGCTGAGGCATGCAACACTGTTTGTATCAGCCTGAGAGATGGTTGCATCTGCGTCTCATCAGTCTCGGAACAGTTCTCCTGCCTCTTTTTCTAATCGGAGTATATCAGTTGTAAAGCATGTGTCACCTCCATCTCAAACAAAAAAAAAGAAGAAGAAGAGCATGTGTCACCTGGATCGTTTGGCGAATGCGTGTGGCACTGATTTTGCTTTGGGTGAAACGCCACCGTTGCGCAACGAGTGGTCAATAGTGTAGCTTTCTTAATTAAGAACAACATGAAGCGGCATGGTTTGTCTCGTTGCTTGTTGTCTCGGTCGCAGGCAGCGACGCACTGAACTGCTAGCGCACGGCCGGCCTTTCGCTCCCGCTCTTCTCAGTTCGTCACTCGGTCAGACAGTCAGGAGCTGACGCGTTCAGTCACGCGTCTCCGTGAGGATGGATACATGCATGCCACGCCAGCCCCATCTATCAGCGAGGAGTCGTCGTCAGGACCCAGGAGGAGACCACTGACCGCAACCGCTCCGGGGTGGTGAACCACCATATGTTCTGCCGAGACCAGCAACGAGACGAGATGAGTCGTCTTCACTCGTCGTGTGCACGGGACAACCAACGACGCGCGTTCCAGAAACAAGCGCCGGGCCGGTCTCGCCGTTTCGCGCGTCGCGGACACTTCTTCCACGCGCGCGCGGGGGTTAGCGGCGGACGACCGCCGGAACCTGAGGCCGGGCACGAACAAGAAGCTGCCGCGACGGCAGGCGCTCGGCTCGGAAGTTGGAAGCATCGACAAGCGCCCCGCTCTCTCGCTAATTGGCTTGGACCGCATCGATCGAGTGGTTGTGTGTTGCGAGTCGCGACGCCAGCGCTGTGATGAGCGGCACTCTTCTTCCACGCGCCCTCGCTCGGGGTTAGGCGGTGGACGACCGCCGGAACCTGAGGCCGGGCACGAACAAGAAGCTGCCGCGACGGCAGGCGCTCGGAAGTTGGAAGCATCGACAAGCGCCCCGCTTTCTCTCTCTCGCTAATTGGCTTGGAACGCATCGAGTGGTTGTGTGTTGCGAGTCGCGACGCCAGCGCTGTGATGAGCGGCGATCGGTCAAAGATGGACAACGTTTGTTAAAGAAATCGTGAAGTGGAGGCGGGCTGGTGCCGGTTTTGAGTCGGCCTGGGCGTTCGGTTCTAACCGAACCGATCGGTTCGGTTTCTCGGTTTTCTTGAAAATTCGGTTCCTAAGAAATTGGAACCGATCGGTTCTTTACAAAAGTAGGAACCGAGACATTTCGGTTTCGGTTAATTCGGTTCGGTTTCGGTTCTAACCGAAAGAACCGAAATGTTGCGAGATGTGGAAAAAATAGCTCATTCAATAGCAAATTTTATCAATATTTCAATTATTTTACAGCACATAAATGTTATTGTGCTCTCAAATTGAAAGAAAAACAAGCAAAAACAACTATCATCTAACTAATTTCGGTTCTTCGGTTAGAACCGGAACCGAACCAAAATAACCGACTAATTTCGGTTCCTTACAAACAGGAACCGAACAAGGAACCGAATATTTCGGTTTCGGTTCTTTCGGTTTCGGTTCCGGTTATTTCGGTTCGGCTTTCGGTTCTCGGTTTTTTATGCCCAGCCCGAGTTTTGAGCTCGTCAACGGTCTCGTCTTCGAACAGGGAAAAAAATAAAACTTTTTTTGTTTCAACCCTCGTGGATTTCGTTTTCTTCTTTGAACATGGATCGTCTCTGCTCTGGGAAACAACTCACGCGACAAAACATAAAACAAGAACGAAGAGGGTGCCGGGGCCCTTTTTGCGAAGGTGCACAGCACCCGCCTGTGTGTATATATAAGAAAGGAACCGGCCCCTCCAAATCACTTTCTTGGATTTATAGTCCTGCCGGCCTGAGACGGTTAACAAGGAAGCCGGAGAGAGCCCCGGAGGAAGAAGGAACCAACAGCGCACAAATCCATCCTATCCCCTCCGGCCTCGTCTTGCATGCCAGATACCATTCGAGGGTGACCTTCAGAAGTTCGGAGGCCCAGGACCTGATCTCTCTCTCTCTCTCTCGTCTCTTCTCCCCGCTGAGAAACGCCATGGCTGTAAGTTGCTCTGTCCTTCTCCTTGCTCGTCGCCAAGAACCTCCGTTGTTTTCCATGTTCGTTCGTCAGTTTTGGTCTAAGATTTCATTTCGATTTTGAAGCGAGTTACTTTTGATCTTGTGTTGGGCAGTCGCGTCTCTTTAGATGCGACGGTTTCTTGGTTATCGTTTCCAAGATCATCTGTTTAGAGGCGACGGTTTCATGGTTCCGGTCGATCGTGGAGCAGGTGTAGGTCTCGTTTTACGGTTTCTGGATGTGGTATCTGAACCTTATTTTTCTGAAGGGAGAAGAGAAGATCCTTGAATCTTCTTCATCTTGCCATCAAGAGCTAGTTATCATCACCGCAGTAGTAACCCAATTATTTGGGCTCAACCAACCTTGTTTTCAGCAACTGAATTGCACCGGATGGGTGAATCTCTTGTCGTGTAATTCACTAATCAGCGAAAAGTCTCTGAAACTGTTGAAATGTATCTTTCGATCGCATTTAGTTAGCCCGATACCCTTCATCATCACATGAAGTATGCTCGCGCTTATTGTAGATGTTGTCAGGCTAAACTCATTGGAACACGACGTCCTGCTTCTTACCTGAACATTTTATTATCTAATTGGAGTAGCACTTGTAAATGAAGATTTTGAATTCCAGAACGACAAGGATTGGTACACTGCAGCCACTCTTGACTTGATTTCTTTTCCCCATTTCCGTAGTTGAAGTAAACGTCATAATGTGCGGTGCCAGCTCAGGGCCTCAGGCAAACCTTCGCTGTCGGTCGGCCTGAGATTGTCAAACCTGAAATACCAACTAGCTGCACTGGCGTGCCCTGTTTAGCCTTATTTTGTGCTGCCAGTGGCCAAGTCATGGCACGCGATTAGTTTCTCCGTTAGATAAGATAATCCGTACCCCTGCCAGCAGCGTGTTCCATTGATTAGTATTCCTGCCAGCAGTGTGTAGTAAACAGCCGGAAGTCATGGCGTGTGA
This sequence comes from Eragrostis nindensis, assembly GCA_012490785.1. Lineage (NCBI taxonomy): Eukaryota > Viridiplantae > Streptophyta > Magnoliopsida > Poales > Poaceae > Eragrostis > Eragrostis nindensis. Next base: position 201,638 of record JAAXCT010001087.1, read on the forward strand.
TTTTCCTCCTGTTTGATTGGTTTCGTTGATCATGCCCAACCACTGGTAGGAAGACTTAGCTCCAAGTCAACTTGACATGTTCTAACATTTCAATTAGTCTAAAATGTCTGACCGCTGACATTTCAAAAAGAAAAAGAAAGCACTGACTGACTGTTAGCACTATCGTCCGATCTTTCAAAAGATAAGTACAGTATTTCGAAACGCATAAGAATTGTACGACCGAGTTTAAAATCGCCATGCAAAACCGATGAAACATAGTGAGGCTTCATCTGTTACAAATGTATGCAAATCCTTTCTAGAATTGAAGGCTTGTAGACTACAAAATGGCGGCAATGGCTGAACTTTCTCGGTTGCAATGCAGCAGCAGAAGAACGCGCACGTCCCGAAGTTCGGCAACTGGGACAACGACGGCAATGTGCCGTACACGCTCTACTTCGAGAACGCGCGCAAGGGCAAGGGCGCCGGCGGCAAGATGATCAACCCCAACGACCCCGCCGAGAACCCGGAGGCCTTCTCCGTCGCCGCGCCGTCGCCCAACCGCTCCGACGCGGGGAGGTCGCCAGCCCGTCCTCCGCCGCCGCCGCGCCACGACCGCCGCCCAGCGACGCGCCGCCGATGTCGCCCAACCCCTACGCCGGGTCGCCGTACCACCGCCACGCCGGCGGCGAGCCGCCGAGGAGAGGCAGCGGTGGCGGTGGACGCACAGGTGGCGGCGGCGGTGCAGGGTACAACAGCTACAGCGTCGAGCAGTCGCCGGCGCACCCGTACAGCTACTCGAGCAAGGCCGACTACTCCGTCGAGGGCGGCGGGTACGGCCTCGTCGCCAACTCCGTCGAGCGCTCCCGCGCCAAGACCGGCTCCCGCGGCAATGAGACGGTGAGGCTCTGCTCTGCTCTGATACTATGCTCTGTTATGCCATGCGATTTGGAAGCTGATCAGTTTACGTGACGCGATTGCTGCAGCCGACCAGGGGCTCGGCGGTGCCCAAGTTCGGCGACTGGGACTCGAACCCGGCGTCGGCGGACGGCTACACGCACATCTTCAACAAGGTGAGGGAGGAGAAGCAGAGCCAGGTGGGGAAGCCGGGGGCGTTCGGCAAGGACGCGGCGCGTGGCAACGGCGCCAAGCAGCACGACGACGGATACGTCTCCTCGGTGAGTGGCCCAAGAATGAACTTTCCTTGTTCTTGTTCTCGTTTGATCATGCTGCAATCTCATCTGAGCTCTACATCTTTTGTGTTCCTTTTATTCGCTTGCAGAAGTTCTCGTGCTTCGGGTGGTGCAAATAGAGACGATTTGTTGATGGATGAAAGTGCTAGCGGTACCATCTGATACTGTAAATTTGGAGGAAAGAGAGTTTCGTGATTTAGCTTGGACTGCATTCCCATCTCCTGGGACACTATTTGTGACAGATCATCTTTTTTAAGTCAGACATAGAGTTCATGGTTGCAGTTGTGCTATTTTGGACCCAAAAGTAATTCTTTGAACCGAATGGTTATGCTTACAGTAAGCTGCATTGTTGTGTTGATTTTTTCTTAGCTAAAATTACGATAGACATGAGCGATGGATTGAACTCAGTGTGGTAGGGAAGTATATGTTCTTGGTGTAAATTGAAGAGTGAAGTGCAACCGGAGTCCTTAAACTTTTTCTCTATTCTCACCTAGGTCCATGAACTTTTAAAATGAAGATCTAGGTCCACAATCTATTTAAGTGGTGCAACAAAGGTCTAAACCTGTTTTGCCTGGCTATTAGAGCTGATTTGTATCGCCATTTCATTGTTGATGTGGACAGATGAGAATTTTCCGACCTATACAATTTTAGTTCTTAAGCTCAGTACATATGCTACACTTTCATTTCATTTAGCAAAAATGTCTATGACTCCACGACATCAATGATTTTTGGGCAATTTACGTTGGCTTTAATAGCCAGGATAAAGGGATTTGGACCTCTCTTGCACCACTTAAATAGTTCGTGGACATATATCTTCATGTTAAAAGTTCATGGACCTAGATGATAATACAAAAAAGGTCAAGGACTTTGAACACATTTTACTCTAAATGGAACGTATAGTTAAACAAAACACTGGCAGATCACTGATGAGACTGGTGCTGATCAACCGTTGTCTTGAACACGGCTCTCGAAAGCTCACCCCATCATTCTACCACAAAACCAAGGAAAACTTGAAATTCAATTTCAAGTCGAACCTCAATTATAGAAACATTGGAAATCCAATTTTCACAACCTAAACATCAATTAGTTAACTTCTTAATTTTTAATTTTATTTTTTTGTATGAAAGGGAATTTTATTAAACAGATGACGCCAAAAGAGTACATTTAATAATCTAAAAAACAAAAGGAATGAACCAAGCAATCATCCATTTTTTTTCATTTCGATGAGAATGGAGACGCCAAAAGAGTACATTTAACAATCCTAAAAAACACAAGGAATGAACCAAGCAATCATCCAAATTTTCCTCATTTGGATGAGGATGGATCAAAGCTCGGCTCGAGAATCTCATTCAAAGCTCGGTTAAAAAAGGTTGAAAATGTCGCACATTAGGAGTTGTTGTAGATTTGTGGCGGACGGCACATCAGTTGGCAGACATTCAAAATAGTTTGTTATCTTTGCCTCACTTCCCACTGAACTTTCTCAACTTTCCCTTCGAGCATTCTATTTCTGCTTCCACTCCTTCTGTAACTTTCTTATCTTTTTGTTTTGTTAGTAGTCATTTATGCATGAAAGTGTTAACCCATAGTCGAGCTAATAATTTGATCAAGGTTAAATAAGTATCTATCTTTAAACATAATATTATTCTGTCAATTTCAAATTGCCCATTGTAAAAGCACTACATTATACAGGCTCTCAACGCTAGCTTGTATTACTACTCCCCCTTCTCACAGTCACTGATCATGGTTTTTTGAGATATTGTTACAAATACATGTTTTCAGTAAATTACGCCAACCATGAATTGCCACGGAACACTAAAAAAACAGGTGCTCTATTGACTCTTTACTTCGACAAAACCTAAGTTCCTTCCCCTTTCCTTGCTCTTTTGAGAATCTGATCTCTAATTATAGTTTTCCCATTATCCTTAAACCACTTTTTTTTATTCTGTGAGGTATGCTATACTTACATATTCCACTCTTTTAATGACTCTCCTTGCAAAGTCCTCTGAAAGGCTAAATTTACCTGCCCTTAGGACCTTTCTCATTGTAACACAGCTGTCATATTCTGAAAGGCACACGGATTGCATGTCTTCGAAACATTAAAAAAAAAAAAGACGAGTGCATTGTTCTCAAGGCACTTTGAAGAGACAAAGTTCAGACTTCACAGAGGAACGGGGCCGAGCGGGGCGGTTGGGCCTCCTATCTAGTTAGGGGCAGTTTGGAACCCTTGCCGTTCTAGCCTTGCCCAGCTTGCCTCGCTTGGTCTGCCCTGGCAAAGCAAAAGCAAGATGCTATGCTATTGTTTGGTTAACTGGCTCGTTCTTCCATTTTCCAATCAGGTGGGCCCTTTGAGAGAGACGGGAGACACAGGCATAACAGACAAAGTGGGGCAGACTTGGGAAAAGTCCAAGGAGCAGCGTCAGCGAGCGACCTTGCTCGCGCCGGAGAGCGGATTCGTCTCTCCCACCCCGGCAAGGAAACCCTTGCTGCTTGGGCGAGCTTTTCCAGCAAAGCAAGGTTTTTGCATGGTACCAAACGTGTAGCTTTGCCGAGCAAGGCCAAGCAAGGCCAGGCAAAGGAACCAAACTGGCCTTAATGTGTCTCGGTTGTAACCAGGCCCACGATTTAGGCAAGGCTTCTCTAATTCCCCCGATCGATTCGTTACATGACCACACGCATGGACTGGTAAATTAGGTTTAACAAGATCTTGACACGCACGACATGTAACCACATTGTCAATGCGGTATATCTCTACGGCGATATCTAAGCTACCGGGGCTAGCTGTTATCCATTGGCTTCTAGCTCGATTCTCCGGAGTCATGAGAAAGACTTGCCTGCCTGATCATCATGCATCAAACGATCCGATTCTCCCGAAAGACGACGACGCTCTGCTGTCGATTCTGCATTTCTGCCCATGTCGACCGGTGGCTGAATCCCAAGTCTTCTCGCCTTTGCTCAACCCTTAAACCCTGTCCACGTCGAGCGAAAATGTTGTATTAGATTTCGATTGGACGCGTCAGAAATGGATAGCGATGTGCATGTGCTGAAGGGAGAAACGGGACGACGAGGTCATGAAGGAATGGAATCTCATGCACGCAATGTGTGTACGTACTGTACACTCATTTCTGTCATTACAGTACTCATCATGCATGTTTCTCCATGAGCCTGAAGCTTCCGGATCAAGCCATGAGATCTCAAGATGACAAAGAGTCAGAAGAACCTTCCATCAAGTGAGCACCGGCTACTGGGCCCGTGGCATGTGTGAACCTTGGTCCCATGGGCCGCCTCCTGATGGTGACTTACTGCTACCCTAGTCACTTCCCGTGGCATGTGTGAACCTTGGTCCATGGGCCGCCTCCTGATGGTGACTTACTGCTACCCTAGTCACTTCGTCAGCCATCGATGATCGATGAACAATTTCTGTGTTGAGCTGGAATGGTATTGACATTGACTGAGATAAATTCATGATTCGGCCAGTGACTACGGGGTATCTTAACCTCTTTTCCAGCCGCCTCTTGTATGTTGACATTTGGCACCAACAGAATGCACATGATTGGGATTCTCATCTGCATTTGGCACATGAGCTTTGTCAGTTAAAGCCTAGCTGAAAGTTCAGTTCCGCGCATGCTTTGGAGTGAGGACGAGAGGCCACCGACACAGATGTGCATGTCTTTGTTGCGGTGCGGCACTGCTGGTAGGATGTGCACATTTGAAGGCCATCACCTCCTACAGTAGTTCTGCTCGGACTGTCACTAGATCTGTTTCTGTGATCTGAAGTAGAGTTCAGGCTTGAATCCAGTTTCGTCAAAAAAAAAAAAAAAAGAGTTGAGGCTTGAAACTGACCAACTCAACTTACAACAAATTCAGACACGTTCCACATGTAACTAGAGCTACTAATCCCAGGGAAACCAGGCTTGGTGGTTAATTCAGAGTTTTTTAGTTAGCTATTTCAGGGTTCGAGACTTCATTCAGAGTTTGTGCGTGTACATGGACAGAAACTGAACTGCAAAGTTCAGGAAACGAGGAACGCAACGTATCAAAGCGGTATCCTATGATGCCAGCTGGTTAGTGGTTACGCATACCTAGGCAATCTCACCTCTCCTTTCACTGATTCCTTAACTACGATATTAGTAGTACTTGCAAATAGAGTATCCAGTACTAACCCAAGTGATCTCGCGCGACAACGACAGACATCCCGCAGGATTTTACTTTCTGCCTGATAAAGCGCGTCAGCTCTGAGTCTTTTCTGAGCCGCTGTCTGGGTGAGATACCTGCCCTCGGTCGAAATTTACCGCCGGTTCGCTTTGCAGTCTGCGTCGCCGCAGAGGATCTGCCTCTGTGATCAGCTGATCCCGGCGTCGTCGGTCGATCCAACCTCCAAATCCATAGAGCGCGTCTGCGAGTTCTACAGCCGCAAAGCTTTCAACGCATAAACTTCGCTAGATTTCCCGTTACATCAATGCTCCTGAACCGCGGCGCGGCGCGGCGATCCGCCGCACTGGCCATGCGGCACACTGCGCCGGGCATGTGAGGCCCTTAAATTAGCAGCTGTCGTTGAGCTCGATCTGTGGCCGTGACGCGGTGAGCATTCATCGTAAGTGCATGCATGCCATGCCACCGACCGACCCGGCCATGCATCGGCCGCCACGGTTGCCAGCGGCGGCGGAACTGTTGGGGAACATGCGCGCGTCTGGCCCTTGCCCCTTGCTTCCACCGACCTGTTCATCTACCGCGTGCATGCGTGCATGACCGGAGCCGTCTGACGGACCAAATCCAAAATTAACGGAGCACCTGATGCAGACACGCTTCCCGCCGCTTCGGCGCAAGAGTTGGATGGAAAAGGACCATGCCTTGATGATGGCCTTGAATGACTGACTAGCCCGAAAAAACGTCAGTGCAGTTACTCGCTCAAGCAGGAAAATGCATACGCAGCCGTAGTGCTCCTACGGCTCAAGCGGTCAAAAAGTCAAGCGGAGCGCCGTTCTCTCCTCTGCGTGGGGCCCCTCCCCTCGCGTCGTCGCTGCGTGCGATCCGGGGCACTGTTGGTCGCCCCGGGTCCTGCTCCTGCACTGCACGTGCTGCGTGCCGGCCGCTGCGTAAGTGCTGACTTTTGTCGCCGGTCTACCACGTCACCGTTACGTAGCCGGAAGTAGTCGGTGAAGTTAAAGAAAAAAGAGTTACGTACACTGAATTTCCCCGACGATGAACACAGAACTCGTTGATTCTGAAAATGCCATTTAGACCATGGCTAAACCAAAATGAAGCATCTTTTTCTCTTATCTTGTTGATGAAGCATTGAGCCACCCTTACTTTTTTCTTCTTTCTTTTTTCCCAAAGGGAGACAAGAAAAAAGCAATGCGGAATTCATTAGCCAAAACCTTCTAGTAGTATGAAAGTCGCCACAGAATAGCATCAGCTCGTTCCGTTCCCACACCTTTACAAACTGTCACCAAACTCGGTACTGAACAGTACAGTCGTGGCGCCATGTTGGTAAAGAGAAAAAGGATCGGAGAGGGCAAGAGAAGAAGAAAACAAAGAGGACCGTGACCATCATGCATCCCATGTTCTGCGTACAAGATACTCCTCCATTTCTAAGGCTATATTAAGGCTCCATTTCTACTTCATACAACATCCAAGAGAAAAATAAAGAAAAAGCTTCTCACAAAAAAGAGAAAGGTTCTAAACAAGCTTACAAAGAAACCGCCAGGCACCGACTTCTGTCATTCACATAGGCGAGCAGAACGCTGGGCTGTGGATACTTGGACCGCGGCGATTGGCCGGCCACTACCTGGCAAAAGCGGACAAAAACTCACTCATTCCCGCGCGCCACCTTCACGCGGTGAATCAATCCTAACGCGCAGACAGTGAGGCGCGGCCTCTGCTCCCTCTCACGCGGTGATTCTCCGGAGGTTAAACACGCCCGTTTTGGAAGCTAAACACCAAAACTGGCAACACGGGAGAGAGTAATCAAATCCGCGCGAGAGAGTAACCAAATCCGCGCGCCACTCTATATATCTATCTCACGCGCTCGCTCTCGGTCCAGTTCAGCCTCACTCATCCCAGCTCACTTGGCCCTCCGCTTCGCCGTACTATTACCAGCTCGCCGCTGCCGCCGCCGCCACAGGCGCAGGTCGGCCGACGAGAGCAGCAGATGCCGGCCAGCGTGGTGGACAAGGGCGTCAGGCTGGAGCGGCACGCGGCGGGCGGCGCGGTGCTGCTCCGGCGCGCGTCGGGCGCGAAGCAGCTCGTGTCGGCGTCGTCGCACCTGCTGTTCCGTGCCACCGTGCTCGCCACGCTCGCGCTCGTCGTCCTCTTCACCGTGCACTACCCGTCCCTCATCTCCCACTCCTTCCGCCTCTCCGCGCCATCCGCCGCCTCCTCCTCCTCGGCGTCGCAGCGGCGGTCCTCGCACCGGAGCCTGCTGGGCTCGAGGGCGTCGTACGGCGGCGCCGCGTGGGAGCGGGAGGTGCGGCGCAGCGCGACGCCGCGGCGGGACGGTGGCGCGTCGGTGCTCGTCACGGGCGCCGCGGGCTTCGTGGGCGCGCACTGCGCGCTGGCCCTGCGCGCCCGCGGCGACGGCGTGCTGGGGCTCGACAACTTCAACGCCTACTACGATCCGTCCCTGAAGCGCGCGCGGCAGCGGCTGCTGTCCTCCCGCGCCGTCGTCGTGCTCGACGCCGACATCAACGACGCCGCGCTGCTGGAGCGGCTCTTCGCCGCCGTGCCCTTCACCCACGTGCTCCACCTCGCCGCGCAGGCCGGCGTGCGCCACGCCATGCGCGCGCCGCAGGCGTACGTGGCCTCCAACGTCGCGGGCCTCGTCACCGTCTTCGAGGCCGCGGCGAGGCACGCCGACCCGCAGCCGGCGATCGTCTGGGCGTCCTCGTCGTCCGTGTACGGGCTCAACGCCGACGCGCCCTTCTCCGAGGAGCACCGCACCGACCGCCCCGCGTCGCTGTACGCGGCCACCAAGAAGGCCGGCGAGGCCATCGCGCACGCGTACAACCACATCTACGGCCTCTCCATCACCGGCCTCCGCTTCTTCACTGTGTACGGGCCGTGGGGCCGCCCCGACATGGCTTACTTCTCCTTCGCCCGGAGCATCGTCGCCGGCGAGCCCATCACGCTCTTCCGCACCGCCGACGGCGCCGACGTCCGCCGCGACTTCACCTACATCGACGACGTCGTCAGGGGCTGCCTCGGCGCGCTCGACACGGCCGGCAAGAGCACCGGCTCCAAGTCCGGCAAGAAGCGCGGGCCCGCGCCGCTCCGCGTGTACAACCTCGGCAACACCTCGCCGGTGCCCGTCACCCGCATGGTCGCCATCCTCGAGAAGCTCCTCGGCAAGAAGGCGCGCAAGCGCGTCGTCACGATGCCGAGCAACGGCGACGTGCCGTTCACGCACGCCAACGTCAGCCACGCAGCGCACGACTTCGGCTACCGCCCCGCCACGTCGCTCGAGGTAGGCCTCCGGCATTTCGTCGAATGGTTCGTGCACTACTACAAGCTCGACTCCAAAGGCGCCATCATCGCCGCCGGCAAGCCCAGCAAGAAGAAATCCATGGCCATGTCCGCAGCATCATGAGGAATCCCCAGGCCCGGCCGTCCATCAAGTGTGTATTCTCTTGTTCCTGGAGGCTAGCATTGTCATGTAGCATTGTTTAAGCCGTGCTGCTCTGTTTCTTCATGATGCTGCCATGCCAGTGCTTGGCGGCAAAGGAAAGGATCCATTGCTTAATTAAGTTTTAAAAAAGTAGAAAAAAGAAGGGGGTATAGTAGATAGACAACAGAGCAAAAGAAAAGGAGCCATGGCTGAACAAAAGATGAGTTCACTGGCTCCTTTTGCTTGAGATTATTTTGCTCAATTATTCTTTCAGGTACTGATGCCATTCTTGTTCACTGTGACCTGTGAAACATGTCAAGGACTCAAGATGCCATGCTTGATGTAATTCCAAGCAGTTGCGTACCGCCAAAGCAGCATTGTTTAAGTTTTGGCGGTGGACTTATGTACTAGCTTCTGTATTTTCCCCTTTATATAAAAACCTGCGCAATCTTTGGGCACTGCTCATGCCCTTTTGTTGAGGTTCTCTTAACCAGGGTATCTGCACTGCGTCTGCATGTGAAATGTTTGTGGATTTTGTTCTGAATTTTGTTACTGAGTACTGGTAGAGGTAGGTGGCTGGTGAGACTGTACTTGAAATAAATTTGTTTGGGCCTTGGCTTCTACTAGCACCGTGGACATGATGAAAAAACAAGAGTCTTTTACCTACACGCCATTATAAAAGTTCGTAGTTACGTATATGCCACTAAAAGTTTGCTAGCACCCGTATGCTATCGCACGAAATTTCTTTACTTACACGTCATTATAGACGGATTCCCTTTTGCCGTGGAATGAGATGAGGATGGAATGGTCCCTGTTTTTAGTTTGGTAGGAGGGATGATGAGTAACCGGGATAGACACCATCTTCGTCAACCTTTAGTTGCTTCGCTCAGGAAAATCGTCGAACACCTGGCGCGTGTCCATGACGGCACGCCAGCCTCGCCCCGCCGCCACCGCCGCCGCAACGCCCTTGCGCACGCGAGCCGCGCCCTCGAGCACGCGAGCTGCTGCGCCGCCGCCTCGCCGCGTCGCGCTGTCGTGCTGCAACGGCGTATCCAACTAAATCAATTGATTGGGGAGTCAATTTGCAGCTCACGCGTGCACAATTAGCCATGGATGCATGCTTGCGTGCTCGATTAGCCATGGACGTAAGCCATGCCGGCAGCTCAGCCACGCCGAGAGCTCTGCCCTTCCACTCGCGCACGCCGTTCTGCTACCCTTGTGTTCTCGCTGTCGAAATCGACGTGTGGGACGCGCGATAGCTCTACCCGTCCTCTCACGACGTGCCACGCCACGCAGCCGCGAGCGCCGCCCGGACGCCATGCTTGGAGCTCCGCCCTGCTCGCGCGACGCGCCAAGCTGTGCCGGCGCCCGCGCTCGCCGTCGAGGCCCCCGCGCCTTCGTGTCCGCGCTCGTCGAGGATCCGCGTCGGGGAAGAGAGCTCCCGCCAGCTTGGCCCACTGCGCCGCTCCCGCGAGCTCGAGGCCGCGTCACGCCCTTAAGAACACAAGCGTCGCGTCCTGTTCGGCTGCTGAAAAAATAACTGCGAATACTTTAACGGCAGCTGAAGAAATAACTGGAACACTATAGCTGATGCAAAGAAGCTGGCTGCGAAATGAGCAGTCGAACAGGACTCCTGAACCGTTAACTCCTAACAGAATCCATCCATAATGGCGTGTAGGTAAAAAAGAGTTCGTACGATAGTATACAGATGCCAGCAAACTTTTTAGTGGCATACACATAACTGCGATATTTTATAATGACGTGTAGGTAAAAGATTAAAAAACAAGGACACTTGGTACAGGGATTTGGTCCTCGGTTTCTGGCTTCTTCCATGTAGACCTTTTATAAAGTGCGATCATCCTCCGAGTGTCACAATGGAATTCAGATTTAGTCTTTCGCAAAAAAAAAAAAAAAAAAGAGATGAAACGACAGTGTGTGAACTGAGTGGCAATGGGACATTTGCAGTTCAACGTTTCAGTTGCTGCAGTGTGTGAACTAAGGGGAGGTTCCTAAACTGCACTTTTTATCTGCATTTCAAGCGGGCCTCGTTGGTGTCTCTCTCTTGTCATCAGGAACGACCCACTCGTGTGTATCTAGCTGATTGAATAGGAAAGCTGTGTCGTAAGTATTGGTAATCTGTGAGAGCAAAATGAAATGGTGAAGACATTATATTGTGAGTTCCTGATCACAAGAGAGATACAGCAACCTTGGATTCCTACTAAACTCTTCAGTGTGTTCCCATGTCCATTAGTCCATTATCCATGTGGCCCTGCATCATGCATCGAGGGCCATTCATGTCCACCCTGCCTTCACACCATAGTCCTCGGTTCTCCGCAAGAGCCATCTAATCTAGATAAGCGTAGCGTTTTTGTGACATCATGCACGTCAATGAAGTGTGAAGAGCGATGCCCTGAACGTGGCTTGTGCCTTGTAGGACCACTGAGAATACTGCCCAGCGCCATATACTGCCAGGTCTCCAAGCAAACCGAGCGGTGACTTGTCTGAAATTCTGAATTTTGGTGATGAAGATCTTGCAAAATCTGTCTCTCTGGTCATCTTTTTAGTGGCGCAGGGAGACATTTTGAATCTGATGCTGGACTGGCATTGTGCTCCATGTTCAGGGCCTTCAGGACAATTCCTTTATCAGTTGGAACCACTGAAGATATTAATACAGTACTACTACTGCTTTCCTGCCAAACAGTCTTTATACCCGGTGACTGATAAATAACTGCACTCTACTGGCAACCCACTTGAGCGGCAGCGCAACTACAATGCCCACTGTCCTGGTGCCTGTTTTTGTTCTTACTGTATCAACAGATTGGTCCCCGTGGACATGGTGGGCTGGAGGATTAAGCAGTATTTGGCTCGAGTCATCACGAGGTTAGGCGGGTGTTGACTTCATCCTACCTCTGGTCCCTTTGTGCCTCACTCACCACTTGCAAATTCCAGCCTGAGTTGTCTCCTTCACATTTCACTGACAAAATAAATAGCCATGGGTGCAGCTCGTCTTTGCCTTGTAGTTGCATCTTAACACTGATTGCTCACCCATGTGATCTTGTTTGTTGTAACCTATGCTATAAATTTTTCTCAAAAAACCTATGCTATAAATAGGTTTGTCTGTACACCAGTGGAATTCAGTTGTGTTGTCAACACTGTCCAGCAGCCAACCTTGAAGAATTGGTTACTGAATTCAATTATGGTGGTACTAAGCTGTTGCTTCTAGCTTCCAGAGGACATTGAACGCTTTTATAAGGACAGTCGACTCAAACCATATACTCCAGTTCCTGGCGTCCACGACTCATTTTTAGATAATGAGAAAAGAGTACCCGGACTTGACCTCAAGAGAGGCTACAGCACATGCAGTACTATTAACTGAACAACCGCACATGGAGTACGCGTATGCATTTTATTTTCTTCCATGAAAAACTTGGTGAGGAGCATCGTATCAGTTTCAGAACGCTGAAGGCTTCAATTGGAAATGCATAAGGGCCACAGCGAGATCCGGAGCTGTTCTTCTGTGTACACCTAGGCCCTTCACAGGTATCCCTTGCGGTTCAAGCCAATGCATCGATCATTGAACCCGAATTCCAAAGGTTCCCTTTTCATCATGAGATCTTGAGCAAGATGGATCAAAAAGTACGATCTATCGGATATCTGGATGGATGTAACAATGAAAACCATCACGGGCTCACGGCAAGATCCGGATGGCCCGAGCGCAGGAGAGTGACGATGGGCCTCATGGCGCAGCAAAGTTCTGAACGAAGCCCATCCGGCTGAATGGCACGAGCCGAAAATCTGTTGTAGGCCACGCAGAACGAAAACCAAAACGGAAGGTTCAAAAAAAAAAAAAAACCAAACGGAGTAAACAAACGTGATTGCCCAACCAACCGAATGAACGGGCGCGTCTACGGTCCGACGCGTGTCGCCGAACTGGTCACGCTCCAGCACGCAACCACGGGAACACGTCCACCTCACCCCACTCATCACTGCCGCTTTGGTCGTGCCGGTTCCCAATGCGGCGAAGCAACCAACCCGTCCCAGACGTGGGGCACCACAAAGTGTGCGGCGAGCTCCGACACGAGCGAGAGAGCAACAGCAGCAGCACAACAGCGCAGCGAAGCCTCGTCTCCTCCTCACCGCCCTCGTGAAGCTCCCACGCCGTCGCCGCGTGGAACCGAGCCACGAGCCTCTCCCGCCGGCGATCGGCGGAGGCCCGCGCGGGATTCGCTCGCTCGGACGGTGCGCGCCGCCGGCGGGATTCCCCCAATCTCCGAATTTGATTGGGAAGCTTGTCTGAGTCCGGATTTCTCACTCCTCACCGAGTCGTGGCCTCTGGCCGCCGTTGGCTCCTGCCCTGGTAGTCTGGTACTCTCCGGAAGCTTTTCTGCGGTGCACTACCCTCGGAGGCTGAGTTGTGTGCTGGGCTCCGTTGATGCGCTGCGTCTCCGGAGCCACCGCTGCGGTCGGCGGAGCCGGAGCCCATATCGAGACTGGTGCTTCTTCTAACCGCGGCGCCGGGCCCGGGTCGTGCTTCCACCTGTTGTGGCTGTGGGTGGGGATCGGCGGCGGGGAGTGAGCGGATGGAAGAGGACTGCACTTACTGATCTTGCCACCACTTGGTTTTTGCACCTGACTGAGAGACTCAGAGCAGGAGTGTGTTGGGGATTGAATTGGCTGCAGGAGGCCACTGAATCGGGAGCTGTTAATTGGTTTGACTATTTGGGGATTGTTGAGCTTGAAGATCTGTGGTCAGCTTCGCCAAGTTGCCGGAGCTGGCCGTGATACATGATAGATAATACTGTAAAAGGGACATGGTGTATGTGAGAAAATTTGGGTACCTGTCTGGAGAGCTGGTTGAACTGCCTTACCTTAGATCGAGTGGTGTGGTTGATTTGCAGGGTGTGGCAACATGTCTCGGTGTTTCCCATACCCGCCACCGGGGTATGAACCAAGGCCGAGGAGCGAGCACAAGGATCTGCTGAAAAAGGTTTGTGCTCTGCACCTATGAAATCACTTGCCTAAGTAAATTACACTTTCATTTAAAGAACTACCCTAGGTTATTGTTACTAATTAGGCAGTGAAAGGGTGTGCTTGACAAGAGTAGGGATGCATCTGACTGTCCAGGATCTCCACTTACCATATCGGTTAGTCATCTTTTGTCCTTGCTTTCAAGTCCCAGGAAAGTTTGTACAGAGTAAAAGCAACATATACCGATATCTTGGGCGAGCATTCATGAATATGAGGAGATAGTGGAACCAACTGCACTTACTCTACTAAATGTTATTTTTACCGGATTGAATATTGGGAGGCTAAATACTGTAATATCTTAGAAATATACCTATATCTTGAGGAAATAACAATAGGCTGCAGTATTCCATTCCAAACACTATTGACAAACCATAAGTTTCACAAGCATCTGTAAAACTTGGAAGGACCATACCATTATCACTGCATTTATCCCTTATCCTAATATTGTCTGTTACCTCTTATTTATCAAGAGGTAGGGTTCCATTCCTTTTTAACTTTAATAAAAACTATAAATTCACAATGAGAAAAATGGTATAGAGTTCTATTCTGTCTTTGGCGTAGATGAGACCGCCCTGAACCCAAGTCACATTTCTCTAATTGTATACAAATTATACAGTATAGACGTATAATTTTTTATTTCCTCATATATAGTTTTGCACAATTCATTGTTCTATAGTAAGCTTGTCAACATATTCTTTACCAAGCAAACACATGTTCCTTAATTCCTATTCCAACGACAGGATTTGATTTCAATTTTTGCATTGCTCTTAACAATTTGCCTTTTAATTTCATAGGCTGCACCCTTAAATTTTACCTGGATTTTTCCTTGTAAGTTCATAGGCTTTCATCTGTTCCTGCTATCCATTGTTACTTCCCCTTGCTTCCATAGCTGAATTAAACTGGAAGTCCATGTGTAATGCGTAAACATTCTTTAAAACACAGTACTTGGAATAAATTTACAATGCAATCCGTAGGGAGAGCAATTGGACAATGTGGAGAATGCTTGAATTGCTGCAGATGTTTTTCACAGTTCCATCCTGTGTCATGTTGTATCGGGACTAGTGCTTGTGCAGATATTGATTTGGATCTTAAATTATGATTTAGATGTGTTCTGGCATACAAGCATCAACCATTAAGCCTTAAGTAACATATGTGTCACGATTAAGACCCTTACCTGTATTATGCTACTCTCTCTGGCTTTAATTGATGATGCTTGGACATTTTGCTTAGCTTAAAAAAAGAAGCTAAGTTGTTGTCGTTAGTCCAAAACTGGAGGGATTAATATGTTTATGGTCATGCTTAAGAACACAATGAATTCTTGTAATACTTACTATGTACGAAATAGCTCAGAAGAATTATTGTTGCCCAAATATTGAATATGTGCCACCTTTTTCAGGAAAACCACAAGGGGAGGAAGCACAGAAAGGAAAGTAACAGGGATAAAGGAGAGAGAAAACCAAAATTCAGGGAAAAAGGAGAGAGAAAAGGAAAAGATAGAGATCATAAGAAACTCAAAAGAGAGAAGCGCAGAGAGAGGAGAAAGAGCAAGAACAGGGATAACCACAACCATCAAACTCTGGAAAAAGAAACTCAGAAGAATGATGATTTTGGCAATAGAAGGCCCGAGGAAAGAAGGCACAATGGAGCAGTCAAAGATAAACGTGCAGATGAGTTTCCAGGTCAAGAAGTTCACACAAACCACAAAGTTTATAGTACTAGCGAGTTGCTTCCTCGGAGCACAAGGGGCTTTGGTGCTACAGCTTCTAAAGAGAAGGAGAGTTTTTCCAGTAGAATGATTAAGAAATCTGGACATGCAGCACAACACTATCATGGGATGGTTCAAAAGAATGATGGCACTACTCACACTGATAAAAAGGGCATGGCTGATCATGTCGGTTCTAAAACTAGACAAAAGAATGGGAAGAGCCTTCAAGGTTCAGGTGAAAAACACTCCAGTAGAAGGCACAGTGGCAAGGTAGTGGACCTACTACAAGATAGTTCTTATACACAAAGAAGCTCTGAAGGTGTATGTGATGCAAAGGCGGTTGTATCAGGTACAGGGAGAGGACTAAACGGCAGAGTTACACCGAGCCCGTTGCACAGAGCAGAAGAAATGCGAAAACACTCTGTCCTTTCTAACACCAAAGATTTGGTAAGGAAAGGGAATCGAATTTCTAATAACCACCATGGCAACACGGATCTGCAAGTTAAACGGAGTACATATGATGCAGTTGAACGGGAGTCAAAAATTAAAGAGGTAAAAAGCAACTATCTTAAGTGTGTTGAAGGCAAAGATGGAGATCAGGATGTAAAGAAAAGAAAGAATAATAGAAGCAACAAAGTGAAAACAATGGAGAGAAGTCGTGATCTGAATGAGCAAAATAAGGTAGATGAACTGATGACGTCTGACGATATCAGGAAAAGGAAAGACTTGGATGCTATTAGTTCTTTACACGGTGAGTTCCCTTTCAGATACCGTGGCCAATGAGTTTTCTGTTCTTTTTCCTTTCCTCCTTATATTTTGGCATTCATTATTTTGAGACTCATTTGAAATATGATGGCAGAACACAGTACGAGAACGACTAAGCTTCCAAGGATGTCTCCTACAAACACTACTTGTGTAAATGGGGAAGTAACACCACATTCTCAGAGGACTGCACCTATTCATCTTCGGAACTAGTTGGAGGAAATACTCAGAAACTAGATTGGCATAAGCCTCAAGATGGCTACAGCAATGGAATCACTGCCTCTCGTTATTTGGAGCAACAGAAAGCTTGTGTTTCTTCATCTGGTGATGACGGTGACGAAAGTTATCTAAAACCGTCTCATCTTGGTACCATGTATCTGAGCCAGGTGTACTCCATACCTCCAAGGAAGGATATTTCAGAGCACATTGATCAGGACTGGCTATTTTCCGAGGACCGTGCTGAGCGGAATTCAACAACATTTGAGGCTGCAGAATCACACCAAGTTTGGTCCGATGCACATCTGATTGATACTGCTGATGTAGTTGCATTGCCATACGTTGTTCCTTTGTGACGGCACTCCAGGGGGGACATAGTGAACTACTTCAGTTGAAGATATGTTGTGAAGGTGCAGAACCTGGTCCACTAAGTGAATTGACGCCTATTTTTGCTACACATCAGACTCTTCAGCTCTCTAGCAATCTCTTTATTAGCGAGATTTCCTCCGAATTGTTAGTCAAATAGAAGAACATTGCGCCACATCAGTATTTACGGTTTCTGGTTGGTGGTTTCATCATCTATGCTATATAATGCATGTATCATACCATTCAGTTGGAGGTAACAGGGACCTGAGAGGTTCTGTGAATAAAACAATTGGATTATTACACAATTTTGATTTGTAGTGTGTAATACTACTGTAATTTGATTTCGCACAAAGCATGTATGAGGAAAGAAATATGAAGCACGAAAAAGCGTCGGTGAAAATCTACTGATACACTATTATTAACTGTACTGATATTGTGTTAACTATACTGATACAAGAAACAAGTTTCTGGTCTTCGGTACATTGCAGGGCTTTGTCAGCCCTTCTGGTGACTCATTATCCGCGCTTAATTTTTTTTTGGCGGCAACTGATTTTTTTTCGTGACACCATCTTTTTTTTTTCCGGCACGGCGATAGCAATAGCATCTACCTCTCTTTTCTTTTTGAAAAATGATCTATCGTGCTAAACCGTTAAATAGAACTTCTGTCAATGCACAAATTGTCAAACTGATGACAAAGTTAAACATTGAACATGTATACAAGCATACCGACATTTACAACCTATAAAAACAAGACAAGTGTCCTGTTGTCCACACCAGAAATGAACCAGAACGCCGTCTGGTAGGCCAATAGAGAAATACTAGGAGAATGCCAGAGAAAAAACTGTTTTCTTGCCGTAATAATCCTAGTAACCTAAATAATTTGCCGCAAAGCTTAACGCTGTTGTACAGCTTCCGGGCCTCCCGGTGACACTGACACCACATGGCACAGAACACCTACTTGTATCGGTTCTTGAACAGATGATGCCTCTTTGATCCAGCAGAGCGCCGTGCCTTCAGGAGAGCCTTACCATCAGCATCCATTGTCAAGCGCTCAACACCAATCATGGCATCGCCTGCGTTCAGCGCCTTCCTCAGAAATTCAAGCTGTTCATGAAGTGTGCCTAAGCTCAACTTAGCATCAGCATCAGGCGGCGGCAAACTAGTGATCACCTTGAAGCTATATCCCTGGTCAACAAGAAATTGCTGCCTCTTTGTTGAGTAGTACATCTCTTGTGTGTCAGTAGAAACAAGAGAATAGAAAAAAGCATTGTATTCTTCTTTCCCACCAGCCATCCTATCTTCGTGCTTCCCCTTTGCCCTGAGAATACGTCCCAGACGCTGAGCTTCTTGACGCCTCGAACCAGCATGAGATGATATTTGTATGATAACATTAGCTTCTGGGATATCAATTGAGTTATCACCCACCTTTGAGAGGAAAATGGTATTGACTTGTGAACTGTTCTTAAACTGGTCGAGGATTCTCGTCCTCTCAGCATGGCTGGTGGCGCCGTAGATCACTGGTTTGTGGAGTTTCGTTGCATATTCAGTAAGGGCAAAAAGATTATCTGCAAAAACAATTATCTTGTCTCCACGTTGTTCCTCATGGTATTTAATTAGGAACTCGCAAGCCCTGAATTTGTTTGGATTCATCGCATACAGCACTTGCTTCTTCTTTGAATTTTCCTTTTTCAAATACTCAGCAAAGAACTCTTGGGTCATCGGGCACCGTACTTCTGCACACTGTACGTTTGCAATAAATCCACCTTTCACTAAATCCAACCAATTGGCTTCGTACAGTTTTGGCCCAATTAGAAAATTCAGATCGGTAATGCGTTCATCCTCTCTCACAAGGGTAGCAGTAAGACCAAGCTTGCAGTGAGACTTGGTAATGCTGATGACCTTTCTAAACATATGTGCAGGGACAACGTGAACCTCATCCATTAGAAGCAAGCCCCACTCTCTGTTTCTGATTTCTTCAATAATCTTCTCCGATTCTTCAGATCGCTTCCCCCCAAATGCAACCATATTATATGTCGTCACAACAACATCAGACATCCCTTTAAATTCTTGCTTGTTATCTGATGTAAAACGACAAATATGGTCCTCATTTATAGTTGACCAAAGCTTGAATTGAGATGCCCATTGATCCACAGAGACAGCATTTGTAGCCAAACACACAGACAACTCTTTTTGATACGACAGGCTGCAGATACACCAACCAAGGACTTGCCAGCACCACAGGGCAGAACAATAATTCCTGACCTTGCACGTCCATTACCAAACATCTTACTGAGACTCTTTTCTTGATACGGCCTAAGCCGTGCTTGCTGTTTCAGTTCCATGTCTAAATCAGGATTCGCAGAGTCATTTCTGAAATCATACTCCTCCAGCATGGGGTAGTTCAGTGCATTTGGCAAGCAGCGTTGCTTGACATTCTCAACCTGAGAAGGATCAATCTCAAAGGAGTGCGTTTTCCTGTCTCCAGTTGCAGCAGCCAATTCCATTCCATTTAACAAGTCTTCATGGCAGCTAACTATTTCACTAGCTGTTCTGCTAACAGAAAATGAAGCTCCACCGAGGGAATCCTCAGGAGGCACTCTTGCTTTCGATATAACTTCATCCTTCAAAAGGACCTCCAATACCTTAGATAATGGAGACTCGACAAAATATCGATTCTTCTTCAAGACAAGCTTTACTTTGCCGTAGTTCGCAGTTGATGCTTTGATGAAGGCAATTATTTCATCGGGCAATTTGGTCTTGGAAAGCTTGCTCAATACACCAATGATCGTGCTAGTGTCGAGCCCCACCGAGACCGCAGCGTACAACGAGTGGGGTGTCAGATTGTACTCGTGCATATATTCCGGCCTGCACGCAGGCTCCGCGATTGCGATGAGGAAATCGCAAGCCTCCTTGTAGAGAGGGGAAAACGTCTCGAGGAAGATGCGGCCGTCCTCGCACGCCCACAGCGGCCGGCTCGCGTGATCCGGTTTCAACTCAAGATTGGTGAAGTCCCTCGTCCCCACCTCGTTATCCTCGTCGCGGGCGTCGTCGTCGTCGAAGCCATCGGCGTAGTCGAACTCGGCGCTCTCGCCCACCAAGGCCGCCTTCGACGGCGCCGAGAACTTGCGCCGCTTAGGCGCGCGGGGGCAATCGCCGTCGCCGCCGGCCATGGCTGGGGCTGAGGAGGAGGTCGATGCTGAGCCGGAGAAGACGGCGAAAACGTGGTGCGCTGCCAGGGCGATTTCGCGATTCGCGAACTGATGCGCCCGTCCAGCCCTATATGAAGCCTTTGGGAGCGCGCGGTTCCGGTTCCGGTTCCGGTTCGGCTTCAGTGGAGAGACAATCCGGCCCATCAAGATTTACGGCCCATAAAAATTTCTGCAGCAAAATCCTTTTTTTTTTTCATTCAGGCGTGCCATCGGAGTCGCGTGTCTGTTTTCTCCTCCTCCAATTTCTCCATTTGATTTCGAATAATCCAACTCCCTCCTCCTAAAAACTCTCCTATTTTTCTCTGAAGACCTAAAACCCTTCTCCTTTATAAGAGATCGATCGATCACTCACTGCTCCCTTCCACCTGATCGAGTAATACCACCAACAACAATGGCGACGGCAGCCGTGGCGTCCTTCCCACGGCGTCCTCCTCCTCCTCCTCGCCGCCACCCTCGCGTGCCAGTGCCACGTCGCCGCCGCCATCCTCCAGTGCAATTGCAGCGGTGAGCACGTCTCCCCGCCCATCTAGATACCTTCAACATCTAGCTATTGCTAGTACTAGTCAGTCAGTGTTAATAGTTAATGGTTTTTATTTCGCTGACGAATGTCTTTGTGTGGTGCTTCGTTTCA
This sequence comes from Eragrostis nindensis, assembly GCA_012490785.1. Classification (NCBI taxonomy): domain Eukaryota; kingdom Viridiplantae; phylum Streptophyta; class Magnoliopsida; order Poales; family Poaceae; genus Eragrostis; species Eragrostis nindensis. The sequence goes on from JAAXCT010001087.1 coordinate 222,324, forward strand.
TGCATGCAGGCGCGACGGGTGCCGCGGCCTCGGCGTCAACTACGGCACGGTCGCCAACGACCTCCCCTCGGCGGAGCGCTCCGTCGAGCTCCGCGCGCGGCGGGCGCGGGCGGGGTGAAGATCTACGATGCGAACCCGGCCATCCTGGGCGCGCTCGCGGTGACGGGGATCCCGGTGTCCGTGATGGTGCCGAACGAGGCGATCCCGTCGCTGGCCGCGTCGCGGGACGCCGCGGACGCGTGGGTCGCCGCCAACATCGCGCCGCACGTCCCCGCGACGCGGGTGGCGCACCTGCTCGTCGGCAACGAGGTGCTCTCGAACCGCGCCATCGCTGAGTCCACGTGGCGCGGCATCGTGCCGGCGATGGCCAACCTGCACCGCGCCCTCCGCGCGCGCGGGATCGGCAAGGTCAAGCTCGGGACGACGCTCGCCATGGACGCGCTCGCGGCCTCGTACCCGCCGTCGGCCGGCGCGTTCCGGGAGGACGTCGCCGACGCCGTCATCCGCCCGCTGCTCCGCTTCCTGAACGCCACCGGCTCCTACTACTTCGTCGACGCGTACCCGTACTTCGCGTGGGCGGGCAACCGGCAGAGCATCTCGCTGGACTACACGCTGTTTCCAGGGCGCGGCGAGCACGCACTACGTCGACCCGGGCACGGGGCTCACATACACCAACCTGCTCGACCAAATGCTCGACGCGGTCGTCGCCGCCATGGCCAAGCTCGGGTACGGCGACGTGAAGCTGGCCGTCTCGGAGACCGGGTGGCCGAGCGGCGGCGATGCGAACGAGGCCGGCGCCAACATCCGCAACGCTGCCACGTACAACCGCAACCTCGCCGCGCGGATGTCCAAGAACCCCGGCACGCCGGCCCGGCCGGGGGCCAAGATGCCGGTGTTCCTCTTCTCCCTCTTCAACGAGAACCAGAAGCCCGGGCCGGGCACCGAGCGCCACTGGGGCTGTACTATCCCAACGAGACCAAGGTCTACGAGGTCGACCTCACCGGCAGGAAGCCGGCGCACTCGTACCCGCCGCTGCCGGCCGCGGATGACCAGGACGGCGCGGCGGTGTGGTGCGTGCTGGCCCCCGGCAAGGCGGCGGACAAGACGGCGGTGGCGGCGGCTGTGAAGTACGCGTGCCAGCAGGGGAGCGGGACGTGCAGCACCATCCAGCCCGGCGGCGCGTGCCGCGAGCCGAACAGGCTCGACGCGCACGCGAGCTACGCGTTCAACGCCTACTGGCAGCAGTTTAAGGGGGCCGGGGGCACCTGCTTCTTCAATGGCCTTGCAGAGACCACCACCAAAGATCCAAGTGAGTTAATCTAATTAAGCTCTTGTTTTGCTAGAAATTGAATTAAACAAGTTGCGCAATAATAGATTTGAACAAGTTGTGCGATAATGGATTTAAACAAGTTGTGCAATAATAGATTGAGGGATAAGCTTAGCATTTGCTTGACATTTATAGGAGAGGAATAGGACCATGTGATTGGTCAAAAGCGGAACAGTGCCCAGTTTTTCTTCATGTTGCAGTGGATTTCTGACATTTTCTTCCGTGGTCTCTGCATGGCTGAGGCTGATAGGGAGCATCCGATGTCTGACATTTCTCTCAAACAATGCGCTTTTTTGCAAGGGGCAGTTTTGTTTCAGTTGCCCACATCCAGTTCATAGCAGTGCTACAAGCGCTAGATTGTGTTTGTGTCCATTTTGTATTTAACATTTCCTCTTCAGAAACAAGACATACAGTATCGTCCAACAATTGCATGGACTTTACTGTCTGTATTCCAGAGAGTTGCAGCTTATTTGTTCATTTCAGTGTCATTAAGCTTTGAGCTTTTGGTTCACCAACAAAATAAAGGTGGAAAGTCTTATTCATTAACACTCTTATGTTTTTTTTTTCAGGCCATGGATCATGCAAATTCGCCAGCTCTCGGGATTAGCTGCGAAGGAGAAGAGAGGAGTACCACAGCCACATTTGATTAGCTAGCGAGGAAGGCCATCGCATAGATGCCCTTAGAATCATTACCATATTTTCAGTTTTTATTAGCTAGCAAGCTAAGCATCACTGTGCTTTATGTTATCCTGATCTCAGTTGGTTGTAGGCTTCATTTTCTTTAGGCTCCGCCTTTTCCAAATTCCACCTTATACATTTTGGCAAATTCCATCTCTGTTATTGGCTCATGGCACGTGTGTGTCGTCGCAAGTTAATTTTTAGAAGGGTCATTTGAAATTTCTCTTCTGCCTCAAATCATTCATTGATCAAGCCGAGCTCTCAGATCGAGCTAATATGAGGAATGACTACGTTTGCTAGTTCTGCAGCAAACTTGCGTTGTTTGCTCAATAACGACCAGACAAAAAAGAAAAAGAAAGAAAACTCTATCACCACCCAGGTTTCAAATCCCTCATCCAAAAAACTTCGGACCTGGTTCCCGGTCCGTAAATAACGGGAACACCCCGTTGGCCTCCCGGCTAGTTCGGTGAGATTTACAACGTACTCCTATAAATCTCACGCTGAATTTGAATTTGAAAGGCGGTTGCTATCTGATTACCGCCGAAGACGACGGTTCTCGCTACAAAGGTAGGAGTATTTCACCAATTCAAATTTACACGCCGATGAGCCAGAATTTATTGTATCTCGAACTCCAAACGACCATCAGGAATTGTGGCAACCAATCACCAGTTGGTTCGGGACCATTCTTCCTGGCCCTCTATCAGTGCCTGCCGACCCTTTCCGTTGTCCCAGTGCCCCCAATGAGCACATGCCTTGCCGCGATGCACAACCGGCGAGCACGCCGGTGGGGGCCAGCCCTGCCCGTCTCCGGCCATCTGACGGCTGTTAGTTGGTTGGTAGCAGCAAAAAACAAGGGACGTGACAGCACACGACGCCCACGCTCTTACGCTTTTCTGGTGGTAAAAAAGGCCCAAAAAGCTGGCGCAGGTTATCAACTCGGCGGAGCAAAGGATCCGCGCCTTGCCGGCCACGAGGGCCCGGTCCACCGGTTGTGGATTCTCCAACCCATGTTTGCTGCCGCTGCGCCGCATCACGAGCCGTCCGTGGCCGCATCGACGGCGGTGATCGGTTCCCCGAGAGACGAGACGGGCAGCACGACCGCACTCGCACGAGAAAGAAGCCGAGACTCATGTTCCCTCCCGACGAGAGCCGCACGGCACCGGAGGCGACGCGCCCACCGTAATGAGCGCCGCTGACGCGTGGGCCAAGGTGTCGGTGGGGCCGGCGTGTCATTTCATCCGTACCATCATCTTATCTCCCCCGCCGCGAGGGGCTCCCTTTCCTTGTCTTCACCACACTTCACACTCTCTCTCTCTCCCACTCGGCAAAGCGGCCCCTCCTCGCTCTCGTGGTAACTACTACCTCTCCTTCTTCCTCTCCGTCGCCGTTGCCGAGCGCCGGTGCACGAGGAAGGGAAACCCACGCGGAAGCGCCATGGAGAGCGGGGGCACAGGAGCGTTCCAGGTGAGCACCCCCTCTGTTGCATTTTTGGCCCTCTGGCACTGGCGAGGAATTCGTTCTCTGCTCGTCTTTAGATGTAACCCGCGTGGTGGTTTCTCGCGCGCAGGAGCGGGAGCGGAAGGGGCGTCCGGCGGCTTGCGGTGCCACGCGTGCGGGTACCAGTACCCCACGCGCACCCCAGCGCCAAGCACGACGACACGCACCGCAAGCACTGCGGCAAGCAGGCGTCCGCCCCGCGCCGCCGCCGCGGAGGAGGAGGAGGGCGGCGCCGGGGAGGGTGAAGGCCGGGTGTTGTTTCCAGGTACTTTCATTTCGCCGTTGCGGTTGCGTCCTTGTTCCAGTTGCTCTTGGCTTGACCCCTGCTCTTGTGGCGTGGCTGCGTCCTAGGTGAGGGTGGTGGAGCGGGGTGGTAGGAGGGTAGGGCGGAGGAGGGGGGGCGGGATTGGAGCGGTCGCGAATGCGACGGCGGTTTGCCTGGATCTGCGCAGGAGCCTGGGAGCGCAGCGGTGGATGGGGACAACCCAGGTTCGTTCTGAATCTTCTTCGTGTCTTTTTGTTCGTTTCTGAATTGAAATTTTTTCGTGGAGATTTGGTAGGTGGAAGTTACTGCGGTACTGTATTCCCTATTCGGGTTCTTGTCGACAAGAACTTTCATGGTTCAGTGAAATTGTGCTACTGTGGAGTCTGGAATACTGATGCATGCGTTCGTTCCGTTCTTATCCTTTTGGGTAATCGGTAGTAACATAATGCGGGTGCTTGGTTGTCGTCTCTGAGGGGTTAGGATAATATAATCATTGTTTTAGTCATAATACAAAACGGTGTCTAGCTGTTTGTGTTAACTTCCAAACTGCACACCATCAAGTTTCGTATAATAATTCGGCCCGACTAAATAGTGAGGCCGGCAGCATGTTGCTTGGAGTCAGGCATGGGACGCCACGCTGTGCTACCAGCATTGCTTCACTGTCTGAGAGAGTCTCGATCTAGAGTATTAAATACTCACGGTGCTGTAGATGTACATCCTCTTCAATGCATATTTGGGTCATTGTCAATTTTTGTGACGCATTACAAATCCCAGCATATGTCTGATGGTTCTGTGGATGTCTTCTACAGTGCATCATCTTCTCCTGATGGTGCTGGGGCTCAAGTTATCGTCGACAAATGTGCTGAAGATCACAGAGATATTGCTTCGGACATGCTCCAGAGACCAAAAGAACTGATGATGGTGTTACTCTGAATGAAGTGCCTACACAATACTCTGAGGAAGCATCACTTCCTGAAGAGGGGAGTCCGTCTGTTCCGGGATGGCTGTTAGTTCTGAGGGGCTTCAAGATGCATCTATTCCCGTTCTTCCCACCTGAGCCGGGATATGTTGAAGGAGTCAGTCCAGAATTGTCTGCTTCTGAAATGCAGAACTCAAATGTTGTGTCCCTACCATCAGATGCGACTGGAGGTGAAATTTCTCAACAAACAAATGATTTAATCACCGAGCCAGATGGCACAACTGTTACTGGAGTAGATACCATCGTCAAAGATGTACCAAATGAGGAGAATTCTGTAAAAGGTGGGATTATGATTCCTTGTGTCAAGAAAATCTACAAACTAAAGTTGGTGAGGAGCACAGTAACACTGCAGTGGACGAGGATTCATCTGACAAAAATCTTAGTGCGGTTCAAACCGAAGAATTCCCTAATGATGAACCTGAATCGGACGAGCAAAGCAGGCCTATGGTAACTAGCTCGTCTGAGCTAGTTCCTAAAACTGAGGAGTCTGTTGAGTCTGGTACTCAGGTACCTGTTGGCACTGATGATTCCCACTCGGAAGCAACTGACACCGTCAAACCCCAGGAGCAACCTGACTCTACCTCTGTGACAGAAGATCATCTGGCAGTCCCGGAACAGAAAGACATTGTCGAAGGACAGCATTATCATATTGAAGGTGAGAATTTGTTCTGTATGGACGTTTATTTTGTTAGAATTCCCCTAGTTTTTCTTATCTAGCAGTGAAATGAAGTTATGACTTTGGATTAACCAGTGATTTCTAGAGTTGGTTAGTTGAGCTATATCCTATATCAAATGATTTCTTGTTTATCCCAGCTTGCTAGTGATTGAGCAAGTCTCAACATGGTAATGAGTGATAAGCTGAAATCTCCATGCTCATTGTTGTTTAATCAAGATCATGAAAATCATTTCATCTTCTACCTGAAATTTGTTTCGTGGAGGCTTAATTAGAAGGCCTTCATGATCATGTGATGGTTCCCTGTCCACCTAAATTTTGGGAAAAGTTGACTAGTTTAGGTGAAATTCGCGACCAAACATTATAGCAGTGCCTCCTAGTTATTCTTTGTCCCGTATAATAATTTCTATTGACTGAAATTTGATGTGCATTCTGCAGATGGAAGCGTCCAAACAGTATCAAGTGCAACTGTACCTTCCGTCAATACCGAAGTTACACCTGCTAGCGACGCAGATAGCATTACAAAGAATGGTTTTTCATCTGATGAGACAATGGGAGATAGTGTACAGGAAAATGTGTCAAGCAATACTGTTTTGCCATCTCAAGCTGACATAGTGGAGCTTAGCACACGCTCTGCTGGACATGAAATCAATATGGTCGGTAGCACAAATGATGTTGAAGAAAAGGGGCAGAATGAGAAATCTGGTGCAGACCTTACTACCCACGAGATGGATGAGGTGCAAATCACAGAGTTGATTGAAGAAAACCAGCAGAATAAGAGATTGTTGCAGATTCCATTCCTCATGAAACTAACACAGTCTGCAGTACAGATAATTACGGGGAAAAATAAGAAAGAAACAATTGCAGAAGCCAGTTCCTGCAATATACCAAGCACGAGCAGTATTGAAGAAAAGAAACAGATTGAAGAAATCATCGCCAACCCAGCTCTTGAAAAGATCAATGTGACAAATAACAGAGACATTGTTGAAGAAAACAAGGAGAGTGAGGTTTACCGTGAGATAGATGTGGTATGCAGCCCAGAAGCTATTGAAGGAAAGGACAGTACTTCTGAGATCAATGCAGAGAACATCACTGATAATGCTGAAGACAAGAAGCAGAGTCAAGAAATTAGTACTGGCGATATCTCTGATGCTACCAGCATGACATACAGCACCGTCAAGAACCAGCATGAAACCATGAACGGAGGATCCAAGTTCTCTTGAGACAGTTGTGGCACACATCCCAGACAATGTTGAGCAGAAGAAGTATGAAGAGATTATGGCGGATCATGCCGCTGACAGCGTAGGTGTGTTAACCGTTCTTGACAGTGTTGAAGAGAGGAAGGACAAAGAAACAACTGCAGACCTTACTTCCGATGGGATAGATGCCACTGACAACATCAAAGAAGAGAAAAAGGGAGAGCCTACTGTAGGCAGTGTTTGATGTCGAAGAGAAGAAGCAGATTGAAGAAACTACAATAGATCCTACCCCTACTGAAAATAGCACGCCACAGAGCACAGATGATGCCGAAAAAGGGATGCAGAATGAAGACACCGCAACAGTCCCTGCTCCAGAAAAATCCGAAGTGGCACAGAAAACAAATGACGTCGAACAGAAGGGAGAAACTGCTGCAAAGAGATCAGCACCGTAGAAAGCACGGATGTTCTGAAAGGAACTGTTCAGAATGAAGAAATCGCCGACAAGGAAGTGATTGTTGATTCGGACAGAAGCCATGTCTCCTTGAAGGTCCTCCTGGCCGATAAGAATGTTGAGACCAAAGAGAAAAAACCAAGCACCAAGGACAGAGTACTGTCATTCAGGCGCCGATCCTCAAAAGACAATGAGTCACCGGTGAAGCCAGGCTCTCCCAAAGCCGGGTCTGGGCAGCAAGACTGGAATTCTCCTGCCAGGTTACCCGCGGAGAAAAACGAAGGGAAAGAAACAACAGTGGGTGCCGTTTATTTGCTGCCCGTCAATACATTGATGCTACTCCAGCCTCTGTTCAGCAGTCAAGGCCTTCGCCACACTTAATTTTCTGCATGCCTGACGTTGTACTCAGCTAAGCTGTCATTTCAGCACCTTCGCGAGAAAGACATGCCTTAGATATGCTAGTGAAATCCATTTGCCTGTTGTGTGTTGTGTAAATTTTAGCTAGGGTGCGTCTAGAATACTCGTTCCAGTCTAGTCTCCTAATTTTGTGCAATAAAGCGATGTTCAGATTTGTTACTTTGTGCAATCAGTCTTAACTAATGTCTGTTACATTTTGCTTCAACATAAATGCACATGCTTACATCGTTTCACATTTTTGCGTCTGAATGTGAGTTGAACGCAGTGCAAGTTTCACATCAGGCTGTGAATGGAGTTGAATGCAGTGCAAGTTTCACATCAGGCTGTGAATGAGTTGAACGCAGTGCACGTTTCAAATCAGATAGAACATTCATATCGAAAATGCTATCAAGTACTTCAGATAAAATCAGCTCGAAAATTTATAGCCAAGAATCCTAGGAGATGTTTTTCGTCATAGATTTACAACTCGCATCCGTGTCACACTACTTGATTACAAAGTAGTCCATAAAGCTAAATGTGTAGCAATGGCCAAGTCCTTGAGCAGCACGAACGGCAGGTTTTGATCCTTTGCTGGAAGCAGTCTTCAGCCAGTTACTTGGTCATCTTAGCGAACATGTTGCTATAGAACTTGGCATCCTTCTTGTTGAACTCCTTGATCTTCTCCTTAAGGTCTTGTATTCCAATTTGACATCCCTGAGATTACAACCAACATTGTCAGAACGAAATAGAAGGTACCCAGTGGAACTGATTAACACTCTACTACGAAACCATATTAAAGATTATAACCTGTTGTCGGATCGATTTCCAGTGCCTTCTTAATGTCTGCCTCCGCTAGCTCTAGGTCAGCAAGTTGAATGTAAGCTTGCACCCTCCTGTATAGTGCCTTCACGTTTCGGTGTCAAGTTCCAAAACCTGGCAAGAACAACCCCTAGCGTCAGCATGTTGTATTATGAATACCACGAGTCATTCTAGGAATAGAGGCAAAACCTTGGTACAAAGCTTCTCAGCTTGCTTGTAGTCTTTCAACTTCAGTTTGCAGGCAGCATTGTTCAAGTTGCAGCTGATCTTCAGTTGCTTGGATTGCTTCTTCTCATCTTCACTGAATGAACTGTCATACTCGACATACTTTGCAGCCTGGGATCAGCAGATGTTCCGGTCAGTCAATCATACAGAAGCAGCAAATGAATGATCTAGTGGGCATTGGTAACGCTACAAAACTGGAAGGGAAGTGCCAGACCTTCTCATAACGCTTGGAAGCTCTGGCATATTTGCCCAATTTGAACAGTGCATTCCCTTCTTCTTTCTTCTTACCAGCAGCCTCAATCTTTTCTTCATTGTTCAAGTCCCATGACTCCTTATCCTGTGTGACGAGAAAAGCTCAGTTTCCTGACCGCACCCATCTCGAGGTATTAGTTATGAAAAGCATATCACTGACGATCAGGTACGAACCTTCACAAATGATACGAGCTCCACTTCATAGACCACTGTGCTGTTAGGCGGAACCACAGCAAGGTCCTGTTTTGACTCAGTAGAACCAAATGCATATTCAGGAGGAATGGTAACAAGAGCGACCTCTCCCTTCTTCATGTTCAGTACAGCATCGGTCAAGACCATCAATCACCTCCTCTGAAAGAAGATTATTAACCAATTAAACACATTATACTCACTCTATCAAAGGGTTAAGGTTACTGTCTGAATATGCTAAGAATGCAGAAACGAAAGGAAAAAACCAACCTTCATCAGTCTTGAATTCAAACAGCTCCTCATCATGCCCCTTCTTTGAAAAGACAGTGCCATCCTGAAGTTTTCCGGTGATTTTCACTGCCAACAACAAAATACAGTTGAAAACAAGCTGTATTACAATCAACCAAAAGCAATATGCGCCCTCATTGGGCCACTCATACATACCATTAACAACTGCGCCCTCATTGGGCCGCTCATACCCCTCTCCCTCCTTGAGAACTTTCTTAAGGATTTTCTTATCATCTCCAATCTCCGTGACAGTCTTCCACGAAATCAACTCAAGGTCAATGAGTAGAGTGGAGTTTGTGGCACGGCACCTTCCTCACCAGCAGCTGGTCTACCTTTCTCACCAAAACATCTATTCTTGTGAAATTTAATAAGAATCAGTAAGATGTCATACTCCAGAGGAATTACAAAGTTACAAGAAACAAGGGCTTGAATTCTGAAAGGAGCTCACATTGTGGTTTGACTGTAAGGAGCACTTTTTCTGCCTTTTTCATGGTTTTGACAGCTTTTGCAAGTGCAGGACAGAAATAACCTAGCAAGAATTTTGCACATTAGCAAACAACTGATAGAGGCCAACATTAGCATCAGGCCGTGTAAAGAAAGCGTGTGATGAAGAAAGACTCACCCTCTTTAACAGTAAATTCAACTCCCTCAGACTTTGACACAACAGTACCATCCTCAAGCCGAGCCTGCCTCGTATTTTACTATAGGAATGCAGAGTGTAAGCTACATGAGAAAGCGTAGGAAACTCCTAGAGAGATTTAATTTGAACAAAAAAAATTTACCAAGTACTTCATCAGGATCCTTTGGGTTCTCCCATTCTCTCTCTTCTTTCAATATCTTCTTGAATATGCCACCATCTTTGCATATATCTTTGACACTGGTCCAAGAAAGCAGCTCAACATCAAACTGCAGAGTTGCATTGGGTGGGATAGTTGGGGGTGAACCCGATTCACCATAAGCCAGTTCAGGTGGAATGGTGAAAACAGCATTTTTCTCCCTCTTCATGGTCTTGATGCCTTGATCCCAACCCTTAATCACTTGACCTGTACGTATTCACAATAATATTCACTGAGCATTGAGCATACATAAATCCATAATCATTATATTTTTCAGCTTTGATGTCCAAAAGAAGGAAGGGGCAAATACTAAACCCAAATGGCCATGAAAAACATAAAAATACACATGTGGCTACAATCCAGTAAATCATAAGCAATGTCCTCACGCATCAATGCCCATTATATCTGGGCAAGTGGCAGATGCTTGCAGGCATATTTATCTTCGGTTTATGATATGTAACCACCAGCACAGAAACAATATAAAATCTCCTAAGCTTTAAATAAATGCCAAGGCCACATTAAGGCACCAGGCCTGAACAGTGAACACAATCAGGGTTCCAAATAATGGCTGCAGGACATAATTCACACAACAATGGAGGTACTAACAGATGATGTAGAAAACAAAAAAACTACTAGCAGGAAATGATGTGACTGGAACAATTCCAGGGACATGGCAAAAGACTGGCAAGTACAACCGTGTTGACATTGCTAGTGCTTCCATCACAAATATCTAAACACAAGCCACAGAAATCATAAGCACAAGGGCAAGTACCTTGTCCTAGCTTGAACTTGAAGGGTTCTCCACGATCACGGCTTGAGTCAAACTTTGTTCCGTCGAGGAGCGTGCCAGTGTAATGCACTGAAACATCAAGGATACGTCAGCACAAGTTTACTCGTTTCAAATTTTCCCACAACATGACAAAACGATCTCCACATTTTTCGTTTCCAGTATGAAATCTGCAAATTATCCTTAAAACGCCAGAAGAGAATTATTATATAGCAGCTGCAATATCATGTTTGAACTTGTAGGTAGTCAATTTTGCACCACTAAAAGCTAAGTATTTAGATGCACGCTTTCATATCTGGGACAACACAGTTAATGGCATACGCATTTCACAAATTACATTGTTGCAACAGTTCTAACACCAGTTGCGCAGATACTAGCTCAATGTCCAGGATCGATCGAACAGCATAATAAGAGTGAATTCGCCTAAAACTACCGCTAATTCCGCACTCACAACCCTCAAAGTAGCTGAAGCACTGGATCACACCGATACTAATCAAGTAATCAACCACTGCCTAATACGAGCCAGGACAGCTAATTACCTTCGACCTCGTCGCCGACCTCGGGGGTCTCCCATCCCTCGCCCTCCTTGAGCAGCTTCTTCTTGAGCCCCTGCTTCCCGACCTCCTTCTCCTCGCCCACTTCATCATCACCGGTCCGTCGACTTCGCCGAAGTCCCCCATCTCCTCGTCGCCCATCATGTCCTCGGCGCCGGGCGGCGGCATGTCGAAGTCCATGGCGGGGGAGCCGAGGCGAGATCCGCGCGCGGCTAGGATTCAGAGGTCGCTAGGGTTCGGGAGCTTTGGAAGGTTCGAGAGAGTGCACGAGGGGTAAATGATGCGGGCGACACGAGCTAGAGAGGAGGGGTTTAAATGGAATGGATACGATAGAATCAGCTGGGGTTCTAGAGTGCTCTAAAGGAGCATTAAAAATGCTGAGCCAACGGCCCAGATGCTTTCATTTCTGGGCTGGATCTGAGCTTTGCCTTTGGGGTGCTATCACTCATCACGTTCCGATTACGTGCTCCGAATTTGGCTCGTAAATGAGAGACGTGCTTTGAATTTGAATAAATGCTGCCAATATGTCAACGGAAATGGAAGTCTGCGGCTCTCAAATTTTCATTTGATTTGACCTCAAGCAGTCGAGCGTTAAGTTTGGATCAAGCGATCCGATGAAGCCATGTTTATGCAAATGAATAGAGTAGACAGCGACTAGGTAACGTGAACAATCATGCTGTGAACCAACAAGTGTAGCATGACCCAGGATGTTCACAAGCAACTAGGGAGGTCAGTTTCTAAATGTGTCATATTCCTACCTATAGTGCCAGAGTTTCACATCACTTTTACAAGCAACCAGGAAACATAATTCTCACAAGAATCTGTAATAATGTGTGTTTAGTACTCACAAAAAAAAATAATGTGTGTTTAGGTTCGTCCATGGAAAGAAATTTGGACAAGTTACGTCAGATAAATACAATATTAGCAAACCGCTGGCATTTTAGGAGAGAACAATGTCAAGTTTTCCAACCATAATGAACAACTCATAAAATTCTGGGCGGCTGCCAGCATCTTGCAGTCCCTCCCTCACATCAGTCACTCATGGAAGTACATTTAATTTACTCGACTTGCATCTTCTTCCATCATGTCGTCATAATCCTTCACTAACCAACTTTGCAGCACGTGCAATGTGTTTTTAATAGCAGGTCATGATATGAAAAGGGTTGTTCATGGGATATTTCCGAAAACAAGATCTTTCATCTGAACATGCAAGCTCCAAGCTACCCACACAGAGCAGCAAATTCACCAAAACACACACACAACTCTTTCTTTTCCATGAAGATCGATCCTGCGCACCCAAATTGTGGTGAAATGGTTCATTGATCAGCTTGCAACAACTAATCCGCGAACACCTGGCTCCTTGTCACAGGAAACTCCACAGCAGGTTGAAGATTGATTCCTGCAGTCAGAAATGTATAAACCACATCTAGTATACTTCTCCACAGCAAGCACGTGGATATTTTGAGTTCTATGGAATGTTCTACTTCCACAACTTGCAATTACCAACCTAATTCTGCCATTGCTGCACTAGCCTTGGTCCTGCTGGGTGCATACTGTCAGAAGGTTATCATTCTGAAGCATCAAACTTAACCACTTTGCAATACTTTTGCTAATCTGAAGACATCCTATCTTGAGAGTAATGTCTTGCTGCATGATACAAGAAATGCTTCTGTTGCAGGTCAACGTTCCACCAACTGCAGGTAATTTGAGCACTGGATCATCACCAAGGCCAATCTGTATCACTGTGGAAAGAAAACAAAAATATATATATATAATATAATAACATATAACAGGGACCCTCACCAAGACCAATCAGAAAGACAAAATGCCAATAAGAGGAAAATCCAAACTATTGACTAGGAGCTATGCAAAAGCAGCAATAGACTCATAATAAGCGATGCAACCGAATAATTTGATAAATATTCAGTCCAAGATAAGAGTTGTTCTGTCGAGCAATAGACTCGTAAACCAATTGCAGTATGCCACTAGGTAGTAACTAGTAAGAAACCATGCAAGCTAGACTAAATACGGAAAATGCATAATCAGCTTATATTATCAACGATGGTTTAACATGTGTACTTTCAAGTTTCAAATGGTAAATTCTGCTGTAACTTTTGGAATGCGCGCACAAGAAAAGGAATGTTCCAAAGAGTACTAGACAATCAAACAACGTCTACAAACCATACTGTACACTGCATAGATAGGCAAATTTGCCCTCCATTAATAGTCACTTTTGTTTCCAAACCAACACCATTCTTTTCCCCTGTTCTCATATACTACTGTAAACCACTTAAAGCTTGCTACAGATGATTTCAGTACCGATTCTTGAACAAAATAAGATTTCTAGGCGAAACAGAATTCTCGATGCTAAAACTCTATATGAGAAGGTGTAAAACATCAAAAAAAAAAGGAAACAATGCACAGGGGTAACAGCAAAAATTGATCTAGGAATTATACAACAAATGTTTTATGTTACATGAGTTTCCAAGAAGCCTAAATTGTTGGTACATGGGTTTCCAATAACCTATAATTATCATTTACATGAGAGCATGCCATCCATGTTTGAGGATCCATGGGGACTATCTACTATGTAAATTGGCTCTTGATGACTTCCAGTGCACATTACACTATTTTCTTTCACTGATTAATTTTATTGCAGGTTCAAAAACATAGATCCCTAATGCATACTGCGGGCATTTGAAAGTTGAAAGGCATATTAGACATAGTACGGTATTATATTGTTGGCTTGAGGCAAGAAATGGTTACATGAAGTAAAAATAAAGTTTCAATTCTACCTGAAATTCTAGCAACAGTGGCACGCAACCTGCAAAGGAACTACACCTAGTTCCTGATCATTCAATTTCCCTTCACGAACATCTCAAGCTGCTCCAATTTCCGGGCTAGGTCGTGCTTCCCACAATGCCTGAGGCCATCAACCACAACACTAAAGGTTGGTGCCCGTGGTTCAAACCCAGCCTCACTCATCTCAACAAGGTAGTTGGCCGCTTCTATGAACCGACCACCTCTCACACACATTTTGACAAGCATCACATAAACAGGACGATTAGGCGGGTGCCCCTTCGTCTTCATATCACCAAAGAAGGCAAAGGCATCTGCAAATCTCCCTGCCTTACAAAGCGCCTTGACGATCGCTGCATAGAGGCTCGGGAACGGCCGATGGCCATCCTCAACAGCTGCGTAGAACAACCGGAATGCCTCCTCAATTCGGCCAGCCTTGGCCACAGCTGGCAACATCACCTTGTATGTTGAGATGTCAGGGCACAGGCCGCGACCAGACGCATCAGCCAGAAGAGCCACGGCGAACTCCACATCTCCAGCATTGCAGAGCGCCTCGGCGAGCGAGTTGAATGTGGCAACGTCGGGGAGGACGCCCTCCTTGGTCATGCGGAGAGCGAAGGCCTTGGCCTCCTCCAGGCGGCCAGCGCGGACGAGCCCGTCGACGAGGAGTCCCGGCCCCGCACAGGGGGCGGAACCCGCGGCTCGCCATGTCATCGAGGAACGCCTGCGCCTCCCGGAGCTTCCCCGCCGCGCACCAGGAGTCGACGAGGGTGCTGAACGTGGTGCGGTCGGGGGGGGACACCCTTGCGCGCCATGCGGCGGAGCAGCTTGTAGGCGCCGGCGAAGTTGCCGTTAGCGCAGAGCGCGTCGAGGAGGGCGTTGTAGACCTCGGGTCTGGGGGCAGCCGAATCGGGGGAGGCGGTTGAACACCTCGACGGCCTGATCGGGAGGCGGGAGTGGCCGTAGGAGGAGATGACCGAGGAGAAGGTGGTCGGCGAGAGGGGGAGGCCGAGGCCACGCATGTCGGAGGCGAGGGACCAGAGGTGCGGGAAGAGGCGCGCGCGCGCGAGCGGGAGGAGCAACGCGTCGAAATGCTCCGCGGAGGCGGCGAAGGACGGTTTGGCGCGGAGCCAGGCGAGGAAGCGCGTGGCGTGGAGCGGCGCGGTGGGAGCGGCGGCGCGGATGACGCGGAGTGCGAGGTCCGGCGGGAACGGCGACGGGAGGCGGAGCCGGTTCAGGGTGCGCTCCAGGTAGAAGTCGCGGCGCACGATGGTGGAGAGGTGGTGCACCGCCGCGAAGTACGCGTCCTTGGATGTTGGGTGCTGCGTTTGCGGCGCCCCCGCCGCCGACGAGGGGTACTCCGGCAGCGTGGCAAGGCGGCGGAGGCCGAGCCCCAGCCGGCACAGGACGGCGGCGGCGGCGGCGGCGGACGGCGGCATGGCGTCGCCTCGGCTGCGGGCTGCGACCGCCACACTGGGAGCTGCTCTAACAGTGGAGTTGGGTTCATGGACCACAGTCCAATTTGATGGGCTGGAATGGAACGACTAATTGACCACCAGCCCTTTTACATAGCCTTATCTCACATCGAGCAAGCCCATCAGAGCCCACAGTTTAGGGTTTGCGAAGGGTATAAACTTAGCTTCGCGATGAAATTGCGGCCGCCCGTTGCGCCGCTCTTCTTCTTCATCGTTTCGTCGTAGGATTAGGGTTTGCGAGCTTTCGAAGGTATCAAATTCAAGCCGCTCGTTGCGAAAAGCGTTCAATTCCGTCCATCTTGTTCTACCTAACCCGTCTGTTTCTTTTGGCGATTGATTGAGCAGAGATGGCGGTGCCGCTGCTGACGCGGAAGATCGTGAAGAAGCGGGTGAAGCAGTTCAAGAGGCTCACCATGACCGCTACTATGCCTCAAGGTAATAATCTTTCCACTGCTGATTCTGTGACATGGAATCATATCGCCGCTCTACTTGTGCTGCGCTCATGGGACCGGATCTTGCTTACTGGAAGTCGTAGTGGGTAGCGCCGTGATGTTCTTAGTTTCATTGTAGCAGACGTAGTCCTTTTAGCAATCTTAGTAGTTATGAAAAATGCACGGAGCGTGTTTCTTAAACTGATTTTATTCGGAAGGTAGAAATTGTGGTCCACTCTGCTACTGAGAATTCGAGTCTTTCATGCTGCGGCAATTAGTTGAAAGAAATTATTTGAAGTGGTTCAATTGGTACATTATAGAAGCCACAATTGGGACATTGTCTAACCTTGGTGTTGGTAGTAAATTTTAGTTTTCACAGTTTTTTTCAGTCAAACCATTTCTATACCTGATGTTTCTGAAGAAAGGATATGATGGCTTAGTAAAAGGTCTGAATAAGAAACATTTTCTTAAGTGAACATTGGGACGAAGGAAGAGGGCCCTAGCCCTTGCATAAGTATAGCACTGCGGCTCTCGCAACCTCTTCTACAGCAATTACTTCATGGCTTCATGGAGCGGGTTGGATTAAAAGGCGTGGGCTTCATTCAGAGTATGAATGAATGCCTAGACTTCTCCCGACACTTTCAACCCAATGCTCGCTTAAGAAAACCGTTTTCTGTATGATCACATCATTCTGGCTGATCCTTTCAGAGAAACTTATCGTTTTCATTTCCATGAAATTTGGTTGGATGGATGCACAGCCTTATTTAGTGTATTATTTAGTTCAATAATTGTCAGCACACCAACACCTTCATTCTTTGCAGTCTGCCCTCTGTCACACACGTCAAGCAATGTTTAGTGCTAGCACTGTTTTGCAATGTAATGAATCTGCATCATCATGTACCCCATACTTCCATTCTTTGTAATCTTCCATGTGTCAAACATGTAAAGCAATGTTTTGTGCTAGCACTGTTCCTTGTCTCATTGCTTCCTTGTTATGCTTATTTATTCTTAAAAGTAACATTTTTTTTTTCTTTTTTTCTTCGTGTAGCCAAGCTGGCGCAGGCCCAAGGGTATTGATTCCCGTGTCAGGCGAAAGTTCAAGGGATGCACCTTGATGGCCAACATTGGTTATGGCTCTGACAAGAAGACAAGGCATTACCTTCCCAACAAATTCAAGAAATTTGTCGTTCACATGTGTCTGAGTTGGAGTTGCTTATGATGCACAACAGGTAACATTTATACATTCAGAATGATGATTAATGTTGTCTTGATAACTGAATTTTGCAGTTAAATTTGTTTTTTCTTGCTTGCTATCAACATGTTCATGCCTGTTTTTAACTAATATTAGTTCTTGTGAACAGGACATACTGTGCTGAAATAGCTCACAATGTCTCTACCGAAAGCGCAAGGAAATTGTGGAGCGTGCCGCACAGCTTGACATTGTGGTCACAAACAAGCTTGCCAGACTTCGCAGCCAGGAGGATGAGTAAAGTGCTACCAGATTGCAGCCTGGTTGAACTTTTGTAGGAAACTGTCGTGTCTGAAGAATTTTTTCTCTTAATCACCTATATTACTGTGTTACATGATCAGTTCTTGTACTATCGATTGTGAGCTCAACATAGGAGAGCTATAAATTTGAATGGTGGTCTGTGTTAGACGTATTGTAACCACTTCTGATATTTACCCGAGCTTGGTATGAGATACTTATTTTTCAGTCTTGGAATCTTAGATTCGTGTAAACAAGTGCTGCTTGTGATCATAGTTTGGGTGTATGAGCTATGCTAATCCGTTGTGCTCTCAATTTTGTTCCTTTTTTTTTTCTTGTTCTTTGCTTTTGGGGCTTGTCTCAAAGTGAGGTTGCTGCTTATCTGATCTGTTTAGCATGGTTGGCTAATGGCTAGTGTGAACTTAAAACCGTGCACAGGTTCTTTATCCATGATAATGAAGAG